>VZRV01003485.1:905505-1191207 GCA_013398115.1 Falcunculus frontatus
ACACACACACACACCTCCCCACCATACCAACCCTCACACCTCGATAGCCTCAGGTCCTTCCAGAAACAAATGCTTATTTTTCTGGTTTGAGATTTAAAAGATCCATTTTTTAAAGGGGTTTTTTTTATCCCATTAGACAACAAAGAAAACCAATTTTCACCTTCAAATCAGAAGACCCCATAATGGGAAGAAAGGTGCAGCTGTGCTGTACTATGCTCTCTCATGAATTGAAAACAGCTCTACTCTGTTTTGTAACATGTTAGCAAAAACTTATTGGCACTGGAACAATGGCAGTCTTACAATAACTATGTAATTTTGTTGGAATATATTGAAGAAAAATCGATTGGCAGAAATACCAAAATGTTTAAAAAAAAAAAAAAAAATCAGAAGAATGGTGGAGAACTCCAAACCAACACATTGTCTGAACTGCTGAAATGATGAGATCTTTCTCAAGAAGTTACATGAAGAAATTCACGTGGGAACAGATATCCAAGAAGTATCAAAGTTTCTGCAGCTTTAATGGGATTTACATACCCTCTCTGTAGGCCACAGTATAGCAAAAAGGTGAAGAGGCATGATTGAAAACAAAAACAACAAAATTTTTCAAAGGTTTGCCAGGAAAATCAGATCAAATGGGTAGACGTCTTACTGACTGCCTTGATGAGACTCACTTCACGAGTCAGTAAAAGAGTACTTTTGAAGTATTGTCGGGGAAGCCACATCCTTGTTTGTTCCTCAGCAAAACATTGGGCAATTGAAGCAATCAAGTGAGTGTTAAAGGGGAAGGAACAAGAAAAGATATTTTGCTGTCTATTTTGCGCATTTTGTCATCTTTACATAGGTACTTCAGTCAGCAAGCACCTTTGCCTCTGGGCAGGCCAGTACACAACTTCTAACAAGGAAACTTTATATCCACACTTGAAGAGATGAGTCACTGAAAGGAAAAGGACATTGTTCTGTTGGTTACACAGACAGCTGTGAAAGTGGAAGGAATCAGCTCCTGGATTCATTATACATCAACTCCTCCACCACTGTTGAGTGGACAGACTGATCAGTAAGGCCCTTAAAGACTATATGGACACAGCAAAATCTATCAAAAAATCAAAAAGTATACGCTTATTGTGTTCTTTCAGGTTATAGAATCAACTGTGGTTTTTTTCAAATACCGGGTGTGACTTCTAAGAAGTGTTCTGTGGATATGTCCACAAGTCTCAATGGGGAGAATTTGATGTCAGTTGAGGTTAAAAATCCACAGAGAAGTTCACAGTAACTCTGGCTTGGTTTTGAAACCACAGCAACAGTGTACCAGAGCAATGGAAGAGTGAAGAGTCCCTAGGAACAGAATATTATAAATCCTTATTTCATTGACAATTAATTGTTCAAACAGACTTGAGCAGAAACTGTAATTGAGTATATGATTAAATAATAACTTCATGTTAGCTGATAGGATGAAAATATAACCTCAAGTTACCCCAGATTATCATAATGCTAAAAAAACACATATCCTGGGAAATTTATATATGCAAACGATAGCACAATGAACCAGACCAAGACCACCACAAACGCATAAAGAATTTTGTTATATAAGCACAAGTGACCAACCACCTCTTCCTGTATTATTCATTCTTTATTCACTTTTCGGATAAAAGACTGTGCCTGCTTCATAGAAGGTGTGCTGGCAGTGTTAGATGCCTGGCACCCTATTCTTCAGAATGGTAATTAAATATCTCAACTCCTTTTGTAGATTGGCTCCTACACACAGGGTGAAAGAACCCTGCTTTAGGGACAGCAGTATTAACTAGTTGCCTGTTGCTCTATTCAGTGGCTCCATCAAAGGAAACATCACAGCTGGATAACACAGTTTGGTTTCAAATCAAAGAAATGCACTGAGAAAAGCATCAGTGGCCAGATCAGCTTGGCCATGTTAAGACAGGAGGTCAGAAATAGACAGATTTATTTTTCAGAAAGCATTGTGTGATCTTGTTCAACAGGAGCCAAAGATGTTATTTTTCAGCCACTACCTGGAGCAATGCATGGTTATTCCCATATCCAGCAAAATTTGAAGGATGCACATTTCCTGTGTCAAAGCCTGCAGTTCTGGGTACCCTACCAGAAGCAACTGCTGCAAGAGCTCAGCATGTGAAGGACTGGAAAGAGAAAGGTGTCAAGCTTAGCCCTCCTGTGGTCACTTCACAGTTAAAAATACAAACCAGATACCAACAATTTTTGTTATGGCTTATTTGGTTTTGTTTTGCTTCTGAAAAAAAAATCTGCAAAATCAAGAAATTACCTCCAATTCTGTTTTTGTACTGTTACAGATGCTACATGGTTATCATGAAGCTTTTGATTTTTCTTGAAATGTATAGATGCACTTTCATATAATTTCCAAATAGCTTGTAGTTCCTGAATCACTTTCCTCCCACCTATTTCAAAGTTTATTATGTTATAGGCTTTATGCCAAGGTCATCAGTTTGCACACAATGTAGATAGATGTTAGGCTATTTTATTGGAGTTTCTGAATGGAAGTGTCTCTTGACTATCAATTTGAAAACTCTTGAAAAATCTATACTTTCTTTCGCAGCTGAAAAACTGAGACAATATGGTTGACACAAGCGCTTTATGGTGTCAGGTACACACAACCATTAATTGTGGAGAACTGTGCTTCAGTGGCTTTCAGTCTGGACTTCGCTCAGCACAAATCCTCTTGTCTCTGTGTCTTTCTTGTGTTTGGCATACCCTGAAACCATTTACTTAAGTGCCCATAGAAATCTAAACAAGGCCATGAAATACCTCAGCAATTACTGTACCAGCCCTTTGGAAAACCATTCTCCTAAATTAAAGTACATTTGAATGAGGACACCTGGTAGAAAAAAATCCAGTAGGGATTAAAAAATGTCCGGGATGAGAGATTCCACCAAAGTCTTTGGTAAATCTTGCTGTGTCCCATTGCTCTTCAGTAGGGTTCTCCTTCTGTTTCTCTACTGAATATCTCACACAGTCCTACAAACAGCATCAGCCTTTCCATTCCAGTTTGCCACGAGTCACACAGCTTGAAATGTGACTGTGATGGCCATGCTGACCATACATCAGCAAAGAGGTGATTAAAATGAGCTTATGAGACACATGTCAAATGTACTAACTCTCCATGTGACTATCAGAACAACTGAACGTTCAGCTCTTGTACCTGGGGAGGACCAAAGAATAACAGGACACTCCTGAAAAATTGCATGTTTGCCAAGACAGGGAGACCCTTCAGCAAAACATACCCCTTCCCAAATGCAGCTGGCAATTCTAGAAGCTAAGAGATGGTTATGGACTGCTGACCCAAGAGAATAGTCTCACTTACTACCTTCATTTCTTGAGGAAACTCCTCCTCCATCTTTTTCTACACTCTAGCCCTCCTTTCCCCATTTCTTTCTTTCATCTCCCTTAAAGAAATTTACCTATCCTCTCTGTAATCTTACGTTTGTGCAGACAATTCGTGCTTCACAGTTTATTTTCCTCTGTGGAATATGCTACTAAGTAGCTAAGGCTAGGGACAAGAACAACAAATAAAAGCTCTGGGAAAAAAATTATCTCACTGAAAACAGTGTAGAGAACAACTTCTGTTCTATTCCAGAAACCTCTTCCTCTACAAATCTGAAAGGGTAGATAACTAACTAACTAATAATAAGAAAAAATAGTCACATGCATTTGAATGAATGAAAACACAGGTGAATGCAATGTCACCTTTAACACTAATATCAAAATAAATATTTAAAAAGCAAAGCTCCTGAGAAGTCAGGAAAAAGCAAGGATCCTTGTGAATAAGTGATCATCTATGACATCCACAGAAACAAGTAGAACAAATCTCTGGATCTAGCTGCAGGGCACATCTTAGCTGAATAACCTTTCCAAACAGAAAGGGATTCAGTTACCACTCGGGCTCAGCTGTGAAACACCCATCTGTGTCTACAAACTGTCAGAGGCAGAGAACTTCAGTCTCAGGAAACGTCCTGATATATTGGTTGACGCCAGCACTTCAGCTAAACCATCATGGTAAATAGCAAGGAGTTATGCAAGGAGAAGGGAAAATGTACACCTAAACGCAGCATGTGAGCCTAGGGCCTGCAAGTCAGCCAGCACAGCACCTCCACTGAAGCCTCAACACACTGAATGTTACAGATGGACTATCACTGCTCCGTGGAAGAGGAATGGATTTAAGCACATGCATTAAACATTTTGTTAAGCTTCAGCCTGACCTGCTGAGATGTATAAACAGACAGCTTCCACTCTGTTTAATCCATTTAAAACATGTCTGACGCCTTCAATGCTCTTAACTCTGGTCTTCAGTTGCATCACTTAGCTCCAGTGGCTGAGCCAGCGTTCAGGGTCCTACACATATATAATCATCTCTGCTAAGAAAGAGTAAGCACAGGAAAGACCTGCTGCCTTGGGAGTGGAGTTGGGGGGGAAGCCTGGGAGCCCAGAAACCAACATTTTTCCTTTTGCTATGTGCACACAATTCCACCATTACCCATCTGATTACTACACAAAAACCTTCTGTAATGGGTTTACTTTATATCCTTCTCTTTTCCCAAGTATTCCTGTTAAGGAATCTCAACGCTCTTGTAAAACCAGAGCACAATCTGGTTTCTGTCACAAAAATCACAGTGCAGAGATGGATTTGTTTTCTGTTGTGTCTATGTTACCTCTTAGACTATGCTTTGTATTCCTTCAGATACTTTAATTGGGCTTATAATTAGACCCTGCCTCCCTGCCTTTGTGCACCTTTTCCCAGCTTCCTTTTCAAAGTGCGAGATCCTAACAATATTAACATTCTCCTCTGGAACCTCTTGAGATCTCGGCAGTAATTTCATGCACCAATAATGTTTTACTGAAAATAAACAGACCTAAAACATTGGTAACCTGGGAATAATCAAGAAGTCACACGAGTCCTGATCCACAGCCAGGCTGCCTGGTGAGCTCTGTAATTACGTCACTCATTACCATGTCCCCAGCCAGCCTCTTTCCCCCTGGGTGATGGAGCGAATACCTGTCCAGCTAAGCAGACTGAAAAGGTGTGACCGACGAATCAATGAAACCTAATGGGATAGAACCCAGGTGCCACAAAGGTTTAAGCTCACTGGAGTGGTTTTGTTGCAAGAGCTGATGATCAGAGTCCAGGTCTGCAGCAGGAAACTGATTTTTATTCTGGCACAGCTCTAAAATTATATGTTTGAAAGGATTCAAGGCATCTCTTGCGTTCCTACTCATCACGGGTCAACCTGTGTAATACCATTTTGGACAGGGGCATGTGAGACTCCACTACTGCCTAAAATAAGGTGACTATTCCTCTTAAAAGCACTGATGCTTCCATATCCAAATACCTGTCCACAGGCAGCAAAGAAACCTTGGTCATGTGCCAAGGAATGTGCAAATGTCAAAATAATGTATTTAAGACACAACCAAAATGAAACACCACACACATACACACAACAACACACCACACACCTGAACTTTAATCCTCCAGCCACTGAGACATTTGCAGAAGAATGAGACAGCCTTCTTTCTTGGTATGTACAGTAAATCTCTTTGCAATAGCAAAACACTTCCAGGAATCCCTTACAGCACAGCTGCCTGGTGGCTCTTCCACAAATTACAAAACTTGGCACAAGTGTGCACGAAAAAAGGACAAGTTAGCATTTTAGTTTCAAGACCATCTTCCTAATTGCAACTGGAACTTCAAGGGGCCAGAGACCACTGAAACAGGGAGACAGATTATTCCATGGCATTTGGAATCTTGGCTGCTGGCGGGTTTTTAAGAAGTTTTCAAACAAATGTGCACCAAAAAACCCCACAAATATATCCTTTCTCATATAAGAGGAAATGAGTAACTGGCCATTGAGATTCATCCCTGAACAATTTTTCCGGGATTCCATGAAATTTCCAGGAAACTTTTTTTAAAACCTAGATGAACAATATTTATTTTCCCAGAAATTATTCCTTGTTTTCCTAAAACTCAAATATAAGACATTTCAGTCTTAAGCATTCATGTCCCGAGGTTTAACTTTCTGCTCTAAGGTGGTCTAATAGAGAAAGAAAAGCTACACCAAAGTTCAGTTCATTCATGGCCTTCTAAAACACGGAGGTTGAATCATTCTCTGATACTGATATCTCCTGGCAGAACCGGGTTCACTGGCTTACACCAAAATCTAATTGCAAGCATGAAGAATCTCTCTGTTGGTCTGACTGAGTCAACAGACAACTGGAAAGGGTTTTTAATACTAAAAGGCAGAGAACAATACTGTACATCTTCAAGCAAATTACCTTATTCATAAAATATTTTAATTCAATTCTATTTCTTTGGTCTGAAACACAAAGTCACTCATCTCAATTTCAGTGAACAACTATATTTCTGAATTTGCTGTTAAACTGAAACAGAGAGAGTGAGTTTGTGGTTTTCATCAAAGTTTTCTTTTTGCCTTGTTTTTAATGGCTTGTTGAAATCCACAGAAGAGCAATCATTTGCTCTCATTATGTTTCAGTCTTCAATTATAGCATGACAGAGGAGCAATCTTATTTCAAAATTACTTTTTTAATGGGAATAAGTCAATCTCATCATTTATTGAATTCTCAAACTTCAGCTACAATGGCAAACACTGTATATAAGTTAAATCAAGATAAAAAATTACAGTAAGCAATATAAAACCACAGAAATGTAATTAGACAGTATCAACATTTTTTTTTTGTCAGGGCAATAGAAAGCATGCAGATGAAGCTGAAATTTATACTGAATTTTGTTGAGTTCAGCCTAAGAACCACCTCATGTGATAGAGTCAGAGATCTCTGGTCCATGCCTTAGGGTCAAGCTATGACAGACAAATGTTTCAGGAAAAGCTGTTAAAACAGCCCTTATATCCAAGCCTTCATGGATTCACTCTCATTCCCATTCCCATTGGTACAAACTGGATTTTATTTCTCCTTCTTGATTTCTCTGCTTTATTAAATACCACCATCTTGGGTATTAAAATCAAACCTCCAGTCTGTCATTCTGGCATTAAGGATTCCAAAGAGATGACAACTCAGCTTTGCCAGAGACTTTGCTACAACCCTGAGCAAACTATTTATCTTCTTTCTCCTCTCTTTATCACAGCAACTTAGATTGCAGCTTCTTTAGGAAAGAACTTCATCTTAGCAGACAGATGGGGTAAGAGACCCTCAACTTAATTTGATCCTCTAGGCACCACTGTAATTACAAAACAACAATAATCAGGGGAAATGATCAAATAATTAATGTGAAAAAAACCAGAGATGCACCTTATAAATTACTCAAGTAGCTGCAGTTATTAATAACTTCCTAGATTATTGAAACTAAGCCAACAATAAAAATCAAATTTATTTTTGCTGCCACTTCCTTCTGTTACCATCACCCTGTAAGACTGAAAGCTACAATGGCACATTTAACCTGAGTGAGGAAACCACCACTGCCAAGTGCTGCCTTTGGACAAAAAGCTTTGCAGGGGAGCTTTTTCCATTGCAATGATTCGCAAAGTCATAATAATACTTCTATGTCCATATTAAATTTTATAGAGGTCATTTTTTTATTACCAAATGTAAATTTGGGGCCTCTATTACCCGCCACACTGTCTTAAAATAGTTCCAAGGTTATCCTGTCACCACATAACTCTAAAAATTTGTAACCCTAAGTCAAGCACTGGAAATATAACACAGAATGTACAGAAAAAGAAACAAAGTAGCATGGAGCACAATTTTCTACCACAATAAGCTGGGCATTGTCTGAGCAGAAAATTCATCTTTCATATTGCACGCATCAGCAGCCCATAAATGAAGATCGCACTTCTATCAAATGCTCGAATGGTAATGGCTCTTGTGAAGCCACTTCTGAACTGTCAAAAGACAACAGCAATAGTTTTCTGAAGTCCTGAAACTAATTGTTTGGCTATCTGGAAACCAATGTAACAGAGAAACCTGCTTCTGCTCCCACTCACTTTGTTCTCAGTGTACTCAGCCTTGGCTTCAGGTCTTCTACCCTCAGCTTTATTTGTGAGATCAAAGACAAAGCAGTATTCCTAGTATTCCTATGCAGCTTTCAATCCACTACAGAATAGAAAAAAGTAGCAATAAAGCTATAAAGTTCCTTGGTTGTCAGATATTAAGGACAGCAGGGAACTTTTTATGTGCTTTGCATACCAAGACTGCTAAAAGGTCAGGAACTCCATGGAAAATACTCCACAGACACATTTTCTGGCAAGCAGCTTGTTACACCTCGAGTTTTGCCAGAGCAGGACGGACCTTGTGCTAAGCATTTCACAGCCCCACAATTCATGTTGCCATACAACAGAGGGGACCAAGGACTTGAGACTTCTCTTGTACAGCAGCCCACCACACACAGATGAAAAGCACCATGCATGAAGCATCCTCACTGCTCAGAAACAATCCTCACCACAGAACTGTAACTTCATTTAGTGGGTAGACAGTAAGACACACCAGAGAACCTGCTGGTAAGCACCAGGGTCAGCCAGTAACTCATAAGCAGGATAGCAATGCACTGCAAAGGTCTAAATGGACTCCCATAAAGCAACAGCTTTATTGAATATCCTGACTTACGGATTTTACACACTTTTGCATGGTGAAACAGCCTGATCTGTGTCATGTTAAGATCTGTCTCTGTGCACAAGTGGGAAAGAGATGGCCCATTTGTACACATTTCTCCAAGACAGAAACAATTTTAAAATACTAAAAAGAAAACCAGATGAAAATCTGATAACTCTCTGTTTTACAGAAATTACTGCGTCAAACTTGTGCTGCTGCACTGGGAATGGCTCCACTGTTCTTTGCAGCCTAGGTTTCATAACTGTACATAAAACATGCTCAAAATGGACCTCAGAACAGCATCTCTGCCTCCATCCCAAGGCAGTAAAAGTGTTATTAAGTTGTTTTTCATTATCATGTAGGAACTCTAACTGCAGGAGTAGGAGGGCCAAACCCTGACCACACACAAAAATACAGGGAAATCTCAATAAACAGAACACAGGAAATGTAGCGAAGGAGAAAAGCTCTGCTCAATGAGACAGCTGAGCAGAACCTAGTCATAGTAGTAAGAGAACCTGCAGTCTCACATCAGACAGGGCACTCTTTCGTGAGTTACACATGAGGACAAGGCTCTGTGCTAATATCACTGTTTCCTACAGCATCAAACACCTAACAGAAGGTAGCTAACAATGAAAAAAACTCATGCAGTGAACTCTGGGCAGAGACTTGTTAGCAAGTCTAATATTAGATGTACTGAAAAATAGTGACACAAATGTATTCCCCATGCTTTGCTTCAGCCTGTGGCTTTGCTTTAATGTGTTGGCTATGAACATCCACCCAAGAAATGGCACACATGGTGATATCACCCTTTTCCCCTGAGCTGCTTTTCAGGACTACGAGGAAAATAAAACACTGAAAGAGACGTGACATGGATGCTACATTTTTGTCCAGTAGGACCTTAGTGGCATGAAAAAGAGAGCAAGAAGGCCATGACTTGGGACACTGAGTTTTCATATTTATAATGTTTGGCAGCCACAAAGTTTTGCATGATCTTTAACAGTGTGAATCTCATTTTCTGAACACTCAGGTGGAACCACCTTGTCAAAGAGCAGCAAGTACCTCAAACTTCTGCATTGCCTAGAGACTGCTGTTTGACACCACAGCAGAGAACAAGAATTTGCACAACCAAATAACTGAATTGAAACAATAAATTGACATTTTTACTGATTTTAGCTTGTCTGTCTCTCTGACTGCATCTCAGGTCCAGGGTGAAGATGATAACAGTGAGTTGCACTCACTGATAACTCACTTAACAGATTATTCAGTATTACTGCAGGAAGCAACGCTGGAAATATCTTTTGGAAAAACAAAGATGCCTTGCTTTTAGAGCAAGATACAGTGTGCAGTAGAAAATGTACAGGGACTGATTTTGAACATGAAGAACAACCAACAGTAAGCTGCTACCAGTTCTGGAAGCACTGCTCAGGCTGAGACAGGGATTCTACAGGAAGAAGACAATCATGTAGCTAAAACCCCATGAGAAAATATATATAGAAAAGGACAAAAGATCAACATAAACCCATGTAGAATCAGAGAGTTTTATAATTAATTAACATTTGATTTGAGAATTTATCCACTTTTCCCTTTTTTTTCCTTCTTAAATAGGTCCTCAGTTTATTAAGCATACAGCTTATTCTCTGTATAGGCAGACAAAAACCACACATATCCAATGAGAAGCAACAGCTGTCAGGAAGATAAGTCCATAGTGCATGTAACTATCGTGCACCCACAGGGATGAAAGAGACCTCTAGAAGTTACAGGGCAAAATTCCACCTCAAGGCAAGCTCAGCTTTGCCCATGTCATTCCTGATCAATGTCTGCCTGACCGGCAATTAAAGACCAGCCACAGAGACTTCAGATCCTGAGCAGAAAGTCTAATCCCCTGTCCTTTTCTGTTGGAATGCTTTTTCTTAATCTTTTCTTCCAGAAATGTAAACATATTCCCACGTTATCCACTACAAACCTAGGGTATAGTGGATGAGTTTCCTCCTTCTTTAAAAGGAAGATTGTTTCAGATGTTGATATTCTGATTATCGTCACTACCCTTAAAGTGCAAAAATATACCTAGCAATTGTAATACATCTCCCTAGAACCCCAGTGTAACATTAAGCAGGCACTGAAATAATAATTCCTGGGGAAAGTCTACCCTATTTAAAACTACAATCTTTTCACTACTGTTAAAAAGAAATTTGCGTATCAGGGTTTTGCCTCTTGTGATTAGTGCCACTTATTTTCTGGTCAGTATAAGATCAGTCATGAAATCTATTTCCATAAGACAAAGATATATTTATACTAAGAATAAAACAGAGCCATTTTATGTTAGAAAGATAACGCAACCAGAAGATTTTGTTCTGCTTTTCACACCAAATGCTCCAAAAAGGCTAAACATATTTAGCTATTTGAAGAGATCTTTCAACCTCAGAAGACAAATTTTCATCAGAAACAAGCAGGACCAGCCAACTTTCTCATCTGAAGAAATAAAAAAACAATAATGAAAAACCTGAAGAGAAGCAGATCATAAATAATCCCCCTGCTTGCTTTGCCTTCGCTGCATTTCTTCCTCCAGGGGTTTCAACCAAACCTCCAAGGCTCTCTGCAAATTCTATATGAGCCTTGGGGTCCCTATCGATGTGTCCACCTGTCACGGCAGAGGCAAAATTGTGCATTCCCTCCCCGAGCTCTGCAGACCCTGTGGTGACCTTCCTTCTTCTCTGCAGCCTGAGGCCTTCTAGCTTTCTCTCCAAGGAAGAAGAGTGTCAACTCTTCTTAAGGGACTAACTCATGCATGCAAGAAAAAGTAAATTTCTGTATACATTTGTATAAGCAAGTTCTGGGTAAGGGAAATGAAGAGGGGGATTTTCTGGGAGGCTTACTGCAGATCTGAACAGAAATAGAGTTAAGCCAGTGATCTCTACATCACAAAATCCACCAGTGTTAATTGTAAAACACAGCACCAGTAAAGCCAAGAAAGCTCAGTGAAGATTAAAGGAAACCATTTTTTTAAGAAAAGCTATCCATGCTGTCAGTTCTCCAAAGGATCTAATAAACCTCAAGGCAAACAAGCAGTCCAAATCCTGTCCCTCTGGAAAACTTAGAGCAGCAGATTCTGGGAATTTTGTCACATATGTTGTAAAAAGACTAGCAGTATGTCTCAGACTTGACTTATGTCTACACAGAAATGGCAGCAGGCCTTGTCAAGCAGAGCTTTTGTTCTTGAATCATCATCCAAACTCTCCAGGTCCAAATGAGTGGTCTGGAGCCAGGAGTATTCATTGCTTAGATAAGGTCTTTTCCCTCAAAAGCATTTGCCTGGCTTATTTAGCCAGATCCCATTCCTCTGGGGGATGGAACAAAAACATCCTTGTACAAAAGCAAGAAAGAAAGACAAGCATTTCCATCTTGAAGTAACTCTGCTCGGAAATACATTTGCGTGTGAGGATGAGCTACACACATAGCAGATATATAATTACCCTCAATAAGCAAGAATTCAAGAAGCTTGCTTTTACAAAATAAATGTGGAACAGCACGATCCAGCATCAAGGACAGCTGTGCTGCTGCTGGCCCAGGGCCACAAGGGACAGACACCAGCTCTACACTCCCACCATCCCAGTGCTCCGAGTTTGGGCACACACTGTATCCACTGCATCTATAGTAAATCTCACTGAGACAACACAGACCCTTAACAGCTTCAGTAACAATATTTCAGTATTTCAGATGACAAAGGAACATTCCATGAGTGGTCAGCACGAAAACTGCGAGCTCTTGTAAAATTCTGCATTCGGACTCTGAGCCTTATCAGCCGGTCCCCAAGGAGCCAGGTCCAGACAGCCACTAGGGAAGGGAGCATTCACACAAGAAAGTGCACTACCTCCTGAATAGAAGGGCTTTAACAATTTACTGGCACAAGAAATACAATACTTAAGTCAAGGGTACTTATTTATAGCCTATTTGATTTAGAAATCATAGAAAACAGAAACTTCTATCTTTTTCCTAACATGACCCTTGACCAATCTCCCAACTGCATTTTAAACTGATAGAGCTCTTCTTTCAATCTGACACAAAAATGAGGCTGTGGTGATTCAAGATTAGCTTGCAGTAAGTGGAAATTCCAGATTAGCTTTCAGTCAAAAATACCGTGGGACTGTGGTTCACAGTTCCACACTCAGCTTGCAAACATACTCTGGAAATATAAGACCCTAAACAACAGATGATATGGCAAAGCAAGTGGATGCCACATGGTGAGATACAAAGCCGTCAAGGAAAGAAGATGTCTCATAAAAAATAAATAAAAATGTAGCACCAAAAATTGACTATATTTATTTCATACTCCATAGGATTTGGTTCCATTCCCAAGCGTTGCTATACCAATAAATCCTCCTTCCTTAGGAAGTTGCAGCAACACAAAGGATAGAGGAAATGACACATAAACAATCTGTGTGTTGACAAGAAGGCGATTTTGTAATATGTTGTTATTTATGGCCAACACTTAAGCAGATGGAAGATGCATCAAAATGAGAGTTTCATTTAGAACATGCAGGCCAGGGAGAAGTCTCTGCAGGAGATGTGCACCATGGGAAAACATGAGGCACTTCACAGCTAGAACTGCATTACAATATTTGTGGTAACACCCTGCAGACCAGGTAAAGATGCAACAGAGAGAGTCTCAAACAGGCGGCAAAAGGAGGAGTAGGAAGTGAAACTTTATTCAGAAGTGCACATACCCTGAGCAGCCCTCTTGCTTCCTGAAGGAAGAGGTGTGTCCCATGACCTGTCCTGCTGGAAGTTTGCCCTTTTGCTATTCCTTCCCCCAGAGCTGGTGACGTCCCTCACTTTTACTGGTGCGGGCGCTGAACCACAGTCACAATGGCGAAAGCAGCTGCACAACTTGGGCCTCGCTCTGTGCACTGACCAGATTTGCATTTGTCACCCCACCACATTTGTTACACTTCCCAGGGGCCTTCTGCCCCGGGAACTGCTGGGAGCACATGGTGATACAGTGCAGGAAAGGAATGGACTGGCCAGTGAGCAATTTCCAGACATAACTCACAGCTCCCAACAAACGCACTTATTTTAGCTGCACCGCTTTCCGTCACATTAGCTCATTCACAAGAGGGGAAAATAAGTTAACAAGGGAGAAATATTTATGCTGCCTCCTCTCCCTCCCCACTATTTCATTTCATTCTAAATCAATTTGGAAGCCCTGCTGGCATCAGGGCCCTGGAGCACTGACAGCCTCAGGGAGCTTTTGTTATCTGAGAGTCCAGCTCTCTGTTTTCCTCTCGATTGGCAAGGCCCCTTAGTCATACCATGGGACACAAGAGGGAGCAAAGCAGTTTTAGAACAGCAGTCTTTTTCCAATAACTGATTTGACTTCCCAATCAAAGCTGAATTTTAGGAGTTTCCCACCCACTGAGGCATCCCCATGCATGCTAGGATAATAACCCCCTCACCTCCCTCCCACACACACGGGCAATTCAACTCCTCATGTCACATGACTGTGTTCTCCAAGGATTAAGTTTGTGGTTTGGCTTCCAAACCAGTTAAATTCTGTGTGCCTTTTTGCCTCCCTCTGCTGACTCCGAGCTCATTAGCCAATTTCCGTTGCCTTTGGCAGGGAGGAAGCACCCTGAGAAACATTCATGTTTTTTGCAGGAATTAGCAGGAGAGTAAGTGAAAATGCTGTTTTAGACCCTGGGTGGGAGAAGACTGTACCATGAATGCTCCCTCTGACCAAGCCCCAGCAAACCGACATGGAGTAGCTCCTCAAAATACAAACACATAGGAAATGAGGGTTCATTAGCTCTGCTTCTCTCTGAGCTATTCCATCTTTTTCTAGGCTTCCTACAGCTTCATCCAAGCTCTGTGAGGCTCACCACAAATTCAGCCTACAGTTTTTATCAATATTCCCTCTGCCTGGCAAAGTACTGAGGTGTCCTCCCTGCCCAGCACCTCAGTGCCTGAAGCATGCGGATATAAGCGCCGTGTTCCTGGAAAGACGCACGTAACAGGGAAATGATTCAGCACAAGGATCACATGGACAAAACGAGGGGCAGCAGGTAGAGGTTGCACCAGGAGAGGTTCCATCTCAATGCAAGAAATTTCTTACAGTGAAACAATTAGACAGCCACTGGAACAACCTGCCCAGGGGTGTGGTAGTGTGTCCATCACTGGAGGTTTTCAAGGTACAGTCAAACAGCATGCTAGATACTCTCATCTAGTCTCCCTTTCACACAAAGGGATGGACCAGATGATCTTTCAAGGTCCTTTCCAAACTTATAATTCTCTGATGACAAAAGAAAGGGTCTGTTCATGGCATCCATACTCAATCCCACACATTCACCCAAACACAGCTCATGCTGGGACAGAAACACTCGCCATAAAGAGCCTGGGGAAAAGCCAGGACTAGGGAGGGACTCCTTAGTGATGCAGGTGGCTCAAATGAACAGCAAATTTCAGTTTCAGAGGTTATTTCTGGAAGTCACACCTCAGCTCTGTTATGCTAACAGCTGCTAGACAACAGTCTTCATATGTATATAAAATCAACTACCAAGAAAAATAAGTCTAAAATCTTGTTCTGGTTTATCTAGGAATATTTGAAAATTCAAATGAAATTTAGCTAACAGGTATGTCCAGGTAAAAGTAGAAATGACAGTGTTCAAACCAGTCACTTTAAAATTGAGCATTTCGACATTTCTTTTCAAAATGTTTCTCTCTCCTCTGAGAAGTGTTTTCTTTTTGGTTTTGGTAAAGTGCACAGTTTTCACTTTCCTTCCACTGACTGAAACAATATTTCACCAAATACTTTTTTCCAGGTTTTGATAGGCAAAAAGGCTGCACTTCTTGCTTTACGAAAAATGCAAGAATAAAATTTTGTCCATGAGTGGTTTAGGCTTTTTTGAGGAGAAAAGAAATTGTAATTCTGTGAGAGTTCCTGTTTCTTTCCATACAGCTCTTCACAACTTTGCATAGTTAAACTGCAAATTAGGCTCGGAAGAGTTACGACTTCTGCTTTGTAAAAATGCAAGTAGGACATTTTTAGGTCTGAAGCCTCAGCAGGCTTAGCTTCACTTTAACTAGAGTTAGGTCACTGTCAGTATTGAGACTGCAAGGATACAGATCCAACCAAATGCACGAGTTACGATAACCAAGCTGAAGTGAAAAACGTACTGTGTTAACAGCTAGAGTGGAAAATACAGACATCACAGCTTGTTAAACTGGGTTAGTTAGAAAGCTTGCCAGAGTTGTTTTGGCAGTGAACACACACTGATAAGCACCCTCAAGGTGAATTACAGCAATGCTGCTGATGTCAGAGGGACATTTTGTGGAGAGCCCTGCCTAATGGTGGAGGAGGGCACCTCATCTGGCCTTGGAAAGACAGCAGCAAAATGCGCCGAAGAAGTTAGCATAGACTACACGAAGCAAAATTAAGGTTTTTCTTTGTTGTTTAGTTCGGTGGGGTTTTTTTTAGAAGTCCCTTTTTCTCTGAGGACCATTATTAAAAGCCTTATTTTTCTAATTATAAAGGTTAACCTAATTTTAAACCCATGGAAATTAATAGGGATTAAATTCTATAAGCTACCTTGTCTTATTATCTTACACATTTTGATAGCACTGGCTGCTTTAGCTTTTGCAAGGATCATGAACCTAATCATCACCTTGCCAATGCCCTGGTTTCAGCCAGCCCACAATCCCAAAAAAAGCCAGCCCACACAACCCACTTCTTCCTTGGTTTTCCTGCAACAGGTCTGGAGACTCGTGCAAGGAGCAAGAAGGGCAAACCCATGAGGCAGCTGCCCCTCATTTGAGGAGGGTTTCCTCCCTCACTCTGTGCTCAGGCCTCTGTGGGAACAGTGGCAGCTGGTGTCCCACTCAGCCAGAGTCCCCAGGGTGGTGGGTGCACAGAGCAGAGCAGCCATGGGGGCCTCAGGAAATTTTCCAAAGCAACAGGAGTCAGAAAGCCTCATTCCCACCCCCCAAAACAGAATAAATGAATAATTAAATCCTTACACGTGTCCCCCCTAAAAACCTTCTTTTTATACAATTTCTCACCATCTCTGTGCAATCACGTCCATGATTTTTCAGAACTGCACTTTCCTACCCTGGGAAATCTTGGATGGGGAAAACCATGACAACCAAAAAAGGCTCTAAATCATGGCTGAACCCATACCACTGGGTGAGTTGTCTCACACTGAACCTTCAGGCATTGCAGCAGCTTCCATGTGTGTAAAGCAGCACAAGGGGATGCTCATCTACATGCTTAAAAAAATTTAAAATACTTCTGCCAGCTAAACAGCCAGAGAAGCAGACAAACCAACATATTTTAATGCAAACAGGAATTTAGCTGTTTTAGCTATTTTCACCTCAAGAATTTATAACATGCCCTGCCTCCCAAGCGCATTTCCGTCTCCGATGTAACTATTAGTCAGAATACTATGAAAAGGTTTACCAAAGCTATTCAGACGAAAAATCAGAGAGGAGAGGTCACTCTCTGCCCATGCACCCAGCATCTCACATCGGGCAGTAAGCTGGGTTGCTTCCTCCCCATCCCCGCTCTTTTGCTCATCATGCCTGCTGTCCCAATTTTTCACATTTAAAATGCACACGGCAATTTTTGGAGGCTGAAACCAAGGGCCAGGATGTAGAGAAATCACACTGGTGTAAATCCAGAGGTGTCATGGAGCCGTGGTGATTTACATGAGCTGTGCCGATGGCTCGCTTTGCCTCCTCCGAAGCGCAGCACTACTCGTGTGACCATAAAACAATAAATAACAATAATAAAAATGCTCTGCACGCATTCTAACTTGAATAATTGCTTTTTGTCTCTTTCCATTCTCCTCAAAGTGTCAGCAGGACACAGCTACTCCCATTACTTGCTTTGCTAACCCAAAGAAAACTAAGCTCTTAAAGCCACACATCCCAAGAAACATTAGGAATGTGTTTACACAACAAAGCAGAGGCACCTTGGCAGCAAATGGCAACATCTTTGTGCTGCCTTGAAAGATGCAGCAGGGACACAATAGCAGCAAAGAAGGTTTTGGCACATTAACCAAGTATGAATTTACGAGGGAAACCAGGAAGGCTTTCAACACTTGCTCTAAATCTCCACCTCTTTCTCCTCCAGTTCCAGAGCAGAACCAGTTTGTTGTTTCAGACATCAGTAAGTGCCTTGCTGGCTGGTCACACCAGGCCAGCCTCCTTAGTCACCAAAACAGATATCCAGCTCACTGAAAGCATTTGTACCTTGACTGGTGGCATCCTTGCTGGTGCATCTTCAGTGGCTGCCTTACCTCTGTCAACGCACTACACTACACATTTGCTTGGGCTTGCTGTGGGCATATTTATTTTGTTACAAAGAGCCAAAACAAAATTGCCTAAAGGGTCCAGCCAGAAAAATCATTGGCAGCCCTGTCACACACCAAGTGCCTCATTACATGATGACAGATGGTGACAGAGAAGTCTGCTGGTTCACTGACCTCCAGTTGTTTGCTCAAGCCAATCCAGAATCACGAGGACAGAAGTGGTATCTACAGCTCTAGAGGTCTAACTTTGGCCTAGGACATTCGCAGCTCCTCTAAACCTTTCCCTTCTTCTGACACAGCCTCTGCATCCCGACCCAACCTCTCCTGTAAACACAGACATGAACACAATGGAAGAAAGAAATCAGTAAAGACCCATGGGAAGCAGAAGAGGAAAGACAGTCCAAGGGCCATGGATATAAACACGGCAAAGAAAATGGAGATTGATAAGAAATAGTGCAAGGAGGGGGGGAAAAAAAGTGAAATTCATGCAGATTTATACTGGAACAGAGCTGGGAGATGCAAGGTGGACTGTCAAAAGCTCTGTGCACTGGTCTGACCCTTCTGTTTATCGCTGTGATTATGCTCTCAGCAATATCAGCTCTTAGGTTGGTGGTAAACAGCTTAGGAGCTCCTCACAGGGAATGTGCCACATAGATTAAAATGAGAGTGCAGAACTGGAGGAAGAGGGGCTGGAGAAGAGAAAAGATAAGAGGAAGAACAGAATCCTGCTGCTTCAACAGGCATATGTCCTTGTGTGATTTTACCTGCTCAGTGACATGCTGTTAAATTTCCTCTCTGTCTTCCAGAATGGGAAAGTCCATACCTATGCAACCATGACAACAACACACAAATACAATTATATGCACAGTCAAACATGAACCGTAAGAGACTGATAAAGGCAAAAAATCCTCTACAAAGTTTGCAGCATGAGTCTCTTCAGCCACTGGATCATCAATATGAAGTCAACCACCACTGTATATTTGGAAAAATTTTAGAGGTTCATTCAATAATGTTGGGAACAGCTGACCATTTTTGGTATGTCTAAAAGAAACAAGTAAACAGAAAAAAAATACGTAGTAATACTAAGCTATCACTTCTCTCTAAACTGGGAAATATATTGACATTTTTGGTATTGTCATTATAGCTTCAGACTGGTGTAAGTCTTAACGTCGGAATAACTGCATTTATCCATTTACCATCAACTGCTGCCAGAAGAAGTTACAAAAAATACACTAATGGCATTCAGCTTTGTTTGAATACTGTAGGAAAAACAAAAGCCACCTTTCCCGGGGTAGGAAACACCACAACAACTCAGAGAGTGCAGTTTTCCCTCTGGCTACAGGAGGACATCTGGCAGTCATGGTTTTAAGAACCTGAAGTGATTTACCGATTGCTCAAGCCTGCCAGAAACTGGTGTGAAAATACAGCTCTGCATTAGGCAGAGGTATGCAGAGCCAGTCAAATACACCTCAGAGACGATCCTTCTAGGACTCTTTGTGGGAACAGCTTTGCTAGTCCGTCTGTAATGAGTTATTCTTACTAACCTTTATATTGCTTTAGCAATCTAGAAGCTCCGAGTAAGATCAGGGCCCCAGTAAATTTTTGCACAGTATTCTCAGGCAGAATTCCTGCTGCAAGCCTCTCTGGCTGAAAGCCTGGCACATTCCAGTGGAGCCAAGATAGAATCCTGACCCAAGCAAAGAGCAGGAAGCCACACAACACTGTAAGCCTCTAGAGTAGCTTGACATACAGTGCAGGACTCCAGATTTTGCACCCTGATGCACTGCCTGGCAGACCACCTACCTTCACAAGACCCCCATGGTGGGTCAGTAGAGTGACCCGTGTAATAGCAGCTTTGCAGAAGGGCAGCATTGGGCAGTACAGGTAATTCTCATGAGCACAGAAACATGAAGTCAGGTACCAAACACCATCTGCCCCTGACAGCTTTCACATCATAAGTGCTTCCCAGTGGGGCAGCCCCCAATGCCAACACACACCTTCTGCATTATCTCAGTAGCTGACAGAGCTAACATCCCATTCTGAAGTCTTGCCCAATGACTCTGGGGGCTTGTGGGTGAGGAAAAGAAACAGATGCAATTTGCAGGCCCTCAGCTGCAGGTCAGCAGTGAGAGACTGACCAAATCCTACTGCTTCTCCTATTCTGGGATAGCCCTTTAGAGGCATAACATATTTTCCCTGCTCAAGGTGGGGGGAGCCTGTCCATACTGGACAGCACGTAGAGGCTGATAAATCTGCTTGTATAACAGAACAAAACTTTTAGCCATTGAACCTGTAGTTTTTGTACAAAACACTGTAGATTTGGGCCCTGTTGTCAACAAGCCACCACAGGGTGCTTTACATTTTAGTATCTCTGTACAGTAAGAATTACCATGGCTTCCAGGATCCTATATTGCTGCTTTTAAATATCACCATGTCAACTAAAACTCTAGAAGGGGTTGTTGTGTTTCTCAAGGGAATAAGAAGTCCATGCTTTATGGCACAAATTATGTCTTTTTCCCTGCCATTGGTACACAGTAAAATGCAAATCAGAAATGGCACCATGCACAAAATTGCACTTTTGGGTTTTCAAGTCACCATGATTATTTTTCATGCCTTGTCATCCTTCCAGATAAACCATGTCACATCCTCCTCTGTGAAGTTGAGCTAGCATATACTGATAATTTTTTACTACACAAAGGAAAGGTTGTTTGTTCCTATAACAGTAGAGTGAGAAAACTAAAAGGTGGCTTCCAATCCATGTAAGCCCTTCTCATTCATCCCCATATCACTTCACACTTAAGGCACAAGCTTACTAAGAAGGTTCTCTTCTTTTAAAGCCAGAGAGGGGCTGAAGGAATGTATAGGCTTTACTTGCAGGACCAGGAGATTAAAGCTTGGGAACTCAAGGAGGGATTTTCAAAACAACTCAGATCAGCTTTGGCATAACTCTGCTTTTAACACAGCAGTGATAAGACTCCCATTGTCTACAAAGTGGGAAGTGCTACTATTTCACTTGGAGAAAGAGGATCAGCAGCATGTGATTTTAAAATGCCCAGCAGTTTTGAAGTCCTTGGTACCAGGAAAACATGTTTTATCACTTCTTACACAGCCAGCATGTTGGGAAATGTGGATTTGGGAGGGCTGCCTTGTTTTAAACATGAAAGCTCAGAGCCTCACTGAAATAACTGCCTTAAGAAGATGGAATACTGAGCTGACCTTCAACTATTGAGACATCATAAAATCCAGAAAGTCAGCAACCATAACAGGAAACTGTGACAGTTCACAGCAACTTGTCCTCTTTTTTTTCCTCAGTCTTCTCTAAGTTAATTCTTATTGCTACACTCCAGGAATAATAATAAAAAAAAAAAAACAACAAAAAAACACAAAAACCTCTGTCTGACTTTAGTGTGACATCATATTTTGTCCTTTACCTTGCCTTGGGTAGAGACAAACTAAATGAAAAGACTGGAAATAAATGTCCTTATCCTCTGTGTCCTTATGGGATAAAGTCTTTCCTCTAGTTTTTTAGCCCAATAACTTCTTGGGCTGAACCAACTCTGTCTGTTGTGGAGTATCTAGAAAAAAAATGCCTTCAGAAAAACTGAGAAAGAGCAGCAGAGCACTGTTAGCAGCAAGTGATTTTATACTGTAGCCAACTGCAGGGGTGGGGGAAATCTTTCAGTGGCAGTATGGTGAAGAGAAGATCAAATAGAAATTGGTAGGAACAATGTTCTTCTATTCCCAGCTCTCTGTCCTATTACACAAAGATGGGAAACCTTGATCAGCATAAAAAGATGTAATAATTGGAGGAGCTTCTGCTCCTGGAAAAGCTCCAGGTTAGCTGACTTGGAGGAAAGATAATAAAAGAAGCCTATTTGTTTTGATATGCTAATTAATCTATCCAGTTTCTGTCTAAGATCAAAGACAAAATTTTGGTCCAGAAAGACTAGTGGACGAGAAAGCTTATCAGAGCACAGGAACTATAAGACAGAAACAACTCTTTTAAACCACAAACTTGGGGAGTGTGGTGGGGGAGCAGATCAGACCATAAGACCAGTTTGCACCTGGTGAAGGTACACTTTTTGGTCACTACCACAGGCCACCCAACTGTACCTTCTGCATTTACTGTCTGGATAGCAAGCACACGGGAAGGGGAAGCACAGGAAGATGGCAAGGGCTTACAGAGCCCCTCCCCAAGGGGTCCACCAGACGCACGTGCTTCCATCTGAGCTCAAAAATGCCAGAGAGACTGAATCCACTGGTCCGGCACCAGCGGTGGGAGATCGGTTCACAGTTACAATTAGGGATGTTCTGGCAAATGAGCTTTGTTTATCCTTCTGTGGAGCTTTATCTACCCTTCCTTCTCCAGAAGGGATGAACACAGGCACACAGTAAAACCAGATCTGCAAACAGCCCCTAATAGATGCAACAGAGATTCTTTACAGGCACCCAGGTCCGCACGTACCAATAAATTTGAAAGAGCAGGGCCTGAGCAAACAGCTCTGGATAACAAGTTCTGCACCCTCAGAAAACACAGAGGCCAACACAGAGGGTGGTCCATAACTTGGGTCAAATAATATCCATGCCCTGTTGTTGCCACAGAGGTAACTTCTGGGTAGCTCAAATTCCTGAATGAAAGATTCGCTTTCTTCTCTGTGTTGTTTTCCCTCTGCCATATCCTTACAGTTTTTATTTGTTTGCTTAAAATGAAATGAGCCTAAGGCTGTGCTTGGTTTCTGCATATTTTATTTGATCATGCTGTACTTCAAGTATTACATCCCTCCAATGACATCAGGTCTCAGCAGCTCTGCTGGAGCTCTCTCACACAGAGAGGACAGATTCACTGCCTCCTGTATTTTCAAAGGAATTTTTCCTCTGCTTTCACTGAGAATTATGCAGGAAGCTCAGCAGAACCTTCATATATTCTGCAGAGACCTTTAATTATAAGTTTCTAAGAGGTTTCCAGCTACTATATTGTATCACCCAATGACAAAGTAAGAGAACTTGGTGTCCCTTTGCCCTCCCGCTTACACAAAATCACTTTGAGTACTTAAATTAACATTGTATGTCTGCCCTTAAAGGAGTACTCCATCTTTAACCTTGATGTATGTGCATTCCCAGTCTTGTCTGTGAAAGCCTCTTCTTCTCACCCTAAGTGCTGCCTTGCTTAGCTTTCCTCATTAAATTAACTAGGCATTTTTCACATGTGATATGGGATTCTTTTAGCTTGTCCCCAATGCCAGGAAAGAGAAGTCTACTGTACCTCATATTACATGGATTTAGAGACTAAATTTTTGCCTTGTTCCAGTACCATTGGAGATCAAGACCATTCCAGAATGAGGTCTGTGTGAATTAATTGTTAAGGCTAAGTCTTGATTTTGTCTTTTTTTCTTTTTTTTTTTTTTATTATTCCCCTTTTCTTGTCAGACTAGGTTCTTTTAGGTAGTCCACACATGGAAGACGAAATGTTTCATTTCAAATGTACTTGTTTAAATGTAGTTGGTGTCATATGGGATTTCTGATTTAGTGGAGTAATACAAAATGTACTGAAAACATAATAAAAATTATAGTAAATTATAGCAATTGCAATACACAGTCCAGTCAGAATTCTAACATGATTCCCACTGCTGGTCTCTGTATTATGACAACTGGTGTGACAACAGGCATCCCTGATCACCAGGAAGGAGAAGGTGGGTTGAAGCCATCTCAAACCCATTGCACTCCTCAAAATTATTTTTCTGGTTGTCCAGTTTTTTTACTGTATGTTGGGCTGAGCAACAGATTCATTCCTCCCCTCACTCCTGCAGGTGCTGCTCCCCTGCAGGGAGAAAATCTCTTTTAATGAGGTCAGGGAGAAATTCTGGAAAAACAGACACACAATACCTGCAGCTTTCAAGAAAGCTGATAGGGAGGCCAAAATACGGTGAAAAATAAACAAAGACATAAAGAATAACTTTGGAGAAGACAGAGGTCTAGGGACAAAGAAAAACAAACAGAAAACCTGTCTCTTATCTTTTCCAATTTCCAGCCTCAGCGAGAAGCTGCCTCTGCCTTGAAGGAAGAAACAATCACTCTAAGAGCAAACAGCAGAGCAGTTGATACCGAGGAACTACAAGTTAAAGCAAACTTCCAGGAGCTCCTTGCAAGAGCATGCAGCTACAACTACACTGTGGCACACACACATTAATTTGAGATCTTCAAATCATTTGTGTAGGCCAGAGAGTTCAGCTTAAGGGAGACCAAAGAATGAGAAATTATAGTAGAGACCAAAAAATATCACACTGCAGGATGCACAAGTTACATTAAAATCCAAAGTGTTACTATCAGCAATCAAAACTAACAGCTAAGAGCACTGATACCTAACTGGCTTTTAGAGCAAGCTTGATTCATATGCTAGACTCAGATTTATTGAGTCAATTCAGACATACCCTCCTTTGCATCAAACAGAAATCTATATCCACATTTCACCTTACCTGGTGGTGCCAGACAAGGAGCAAGGATTAGTCCAATCCTCTGGAAGTCCACAGGAGACACAGAGTTGGTTAGGAAGCAGAGTCACATGTTCTAAAGACAGGAATTTCTGCTTTATGAGACCTTTGTCCTCAGCATCAGCACTGACCTTACACTCTGTTATGCACTCGAGTGAGAGCTGCTCAGGGTTTTCTTCTGCCGTTGGGATCACCAGCTGATCACCATCAAGTTCAGGTGAAAGCAATCTGCAGGGCCCATGCCACTGCTGAATCCTAACCCTTGAGAGGTCTGGAAGGAACCTAATTTAACTTATTTATAATGCAGGGCAGCCTGAGTGGAGGCAAAAAGAAATTATAGGAAATAAGATTTCATCATTTCTGCTTCTCGCAAGTTACACATCCACAAATAAGAATTTCACATGAAGATCTGCTGAGCCCTGTTATCTGGATAACTCTAGGCAAAAGAGCTCTGCTAGAAGTAACCAAATCCTTAAGGGCTCCACGTGTCTGATTTTGAGTTGAAATGACCTGAAATTAATTTCCTTTTTACATTATTGAAAAACTTAATTCTGTATTCAAAGAGGAAATACTGCTGGTTTGGGAATGAGACTGTGTCTTCCAAGCATAACAACAGGATGAGCTGTAGCCTTTGGAGCACACCTGTAAAAGCAGTGTTCCCAACCTCCATGTCCATCCCCACCCATGTCCTGCCCTCCATGGGGAAGTTTTAGACATACTCAAACGCTCTGATAAGAGGTGGTTTACTCCCACCTGCCACTTTAACAGATTAAGTTAATTTGACTAATTTTGTTTCATGTTATTTATTCATTTCATTCCCGCTGCTCCTTGCTGGGTGAATTTCTTCCAAAAGTTAAGCATTAGCAGTGTTTCTTCAGGAAGAGGAAATTTAATCTGCGATCCACAGACCCTACTCCTCAAAACCAAGCAGCAGTATTTTATTAACAAACACACTGCTCAATTGAAAAGTTGGCCATCCCATTAAGAAAAATTAAAACATGATTTTGACATAACTGGAACAGAACCGTAGCTAAAAGGCTTATCTGTATAAAGAGTGGTAATATCATGGAATTATGGTGTTGCCATCACAGAGTTGAATTTCACACTGTATTGGCTGCTGCATCCAGAGATTAGCTATTTTCTCATTTCATGTGTTTTGCAGAGGCTCAAGCTACACCTCTTAGGGGTTTTACAAGCAAAGAGAAAAAACTTTTATTTCCAGTTTATTACAAAACATGAGTAAATCTAGTTTTAACAATTAATGCTGCTAGAAAAAATATCAGTTCCTGAGAGCAACGAAAAGGGGACTAAAATTCTTGATCAAGAGCTAGAACTGAAATTCTTCTTGATACCTAAGCTAGGCCTAGATTACAGAATATGAAAAGAGCAAACTGTGTGGAAGAAAGAAAAGTGAGAATGACCATGAGATGAAAGGGAGGATAAAAATGGCATTCCCAGCAGCAGATGACAGTCACGTGAAATATATCACCCCCTTTTTTCCTTCAAGGTGTCCCAATAATACACACAAAAATTACCACAACAGAAACTCAGGATTAGAAACATATGTACCATTGCCTTTGTCACTTTGAACACCGCAATATGCAGAGAGCACAACATAAATATTTTCTCCTGCCCTCTTGTTACAGAGCCTGCATCACAGAAGTGTTGTCTTCTGTGGGCTCTGCACACAGCATTGCTGCATCAATCAGCATGACACCCTGTAGGTTAATGCACAGAAACTCCAAGGTTAAGCCCTCCCTGTCTCAGTTCCTGATGTCAATATACAACAGAGCCATCTCATTGCATCTAAACTTGAGTTGCTCCACGGGTGGATGAACAGCATAAAGCCCTCTGCCGGGTCTGAACTCAGCCTCACACTTGTGAAATTCTTTGGGGCTTCCAAAACTCTCTGATGGATTTAGATCTCCAGCTTTCCTGAATGGTTTCAATAATAGCCATCCAGAGACTGAAGTCCAATTCTAATGCAGCCTGTGTCATGTGAGGGCAAACATTTTGGGTAGATTGTAGATTTTGACTCCAAAAATTTGCATCACACCTACATGCATTTGCCAGTTCTACTTAAGTGTACACGGCTCAGAGATGATGTGTTAAAACACCATCAGTGGGGAGGTGGGGAAGGAGAGCGGGGAATAATTATTACTTATCTATTAAGATTGAATGATTTTGACTTCATGGAGAAAAATACAGCCATAATAGAAAATCTGTCTCCAAATGCTGCAATATGGCTACAATCTGTGAGGTCAAATTGGCCCTGCCCACAATAATTAACTTCCACTCTCATCTGGAGGGAAAAGTAATTGACCTATGGCACGAGATAAAGAGGGTTCTATCATATATGCTATTTTATATTGTGAGCACTTAGCAAACCTATGTGGCAACTTTGTGCTTAGCGGTGTAACTACCTCTGTACAGCCATGCAAAATAGCACAATTATCTCTGGACGTAAAGGCGAGCTGTCAGCTAAACCAAGGGAGTTGCTATTAATTTTTGTGATAAAAAAGTACTTCTCTCCACCAGTATATTTGACTTTTCAATTCAAATTGGAAATTCCTTGGAAACCACCACTGTCAGTAATCCTTTTAATTAATAGTATCCAGAATAAAATAATTTCTATGTTCTGTACCTTAAATCAACTGAACTCTTATATATTGCATTTCTTTCACAACACATTAACTTTCTGGTCAGGTCCTGCAAAAGAATTTAAAGATGAGGAGCACTAACCTAAGAAAAGCAACAGATAATGCTTTAAGGTCAATCTTCAAGCCACAGAGTGGAATGAATTTGGCATCCACTGGATGCCAATGGAAGTCTGCATTTCATCTGTATGCAGGAGATGGATGTGTGTTATTTTAAAACTAGATCTCATTACTGATTTTATTAGGATAATTTTGCAGGTTTTTAGAGAGGATGGCTCTTTTCCAAGTATTATTATTCAGTGCCTTCTGGTAGCTGATAGAGGGAGCTGTTATCAAAAAATGTCAAATGCCAGTAATGCAGAGACAATGTCCATTATTTCTCTTCCACTACAGGATAGAGGTAGATTCAATGAGTTTGGTGCTCAGTCAGGACTGGGAAGTGCAGGAAATACTGAAGGTAGTTGCAGGGAAGGCAGCAGTGAGACTGGCGTGATGAGAGAGGTTGTGCAGTGAAGTGGAACATGCCGAAGTGATGCTTGGAAACCATGAGAAGTATCATGTTTAATTAGTGTGGCTGTGCAAATGATGTCTTGAGGCATTTGAGAACGAATTTGAACAGCAGTTGGATAAAAGATTAGCAATCAGCATGTCTGCCATCCATCAGAGGCCCAAGAGAGGGGTGCACAAGACACTTACGTTGTCATACACATCAGAAACATCCAGATATAGGAATACACACTGACACAGGATGGTGCAAAGAGATGGTGGAGTAGCCAGTTGTAGGGAAAATCTGGGTAGCTGCAAAGTGGAAAGCTGAGAATGGGGCAGGACCCCATAGCACCTAGAAACCCATTAGTCCCTGATTCACCAGTAGTCCCCAGTGTGGCAGAGCCCAACTGTGGACTTACGACTGTAAAATTCAAGATTTCCCAGAGTGTCTTATAGCAAATGCACAGTTCAAGAAAAGGAGGGATAAAGGATGAAATTTGCACAGAGGTAGCTCAATGAGGAAATTGCAAATTGCTGCTCTGCAGAACTTTCAAAGTGGTAAGGGTGTCATTATTCATTCACTAGCCAAAAGCAACAGCCAAATGCTGGCAGACAGCATCGTCCCATTGCTCTGCAAGGTCTGCAAGTCAAAACAGATAGTGAGTTATTTGGTGAGGGAGGGAATATCTTTACTAATATTAAATAAATTACACCACACCTCTGTTAGAATTCAGCCGATGGGCAATGACCAGACCTAGCTACAGTGATTAAAAGACCTCATTCATATCTAATGATCACACAGAGTAATAATCTCATTGTAAAAGGCAATCAGACACTTGTTCACTCTTCTTATCTCTGCTCCACATTTGTAGTTACTAAGAAAGGATCTGCCTTTGATCATCTTTTCCTGTGCTGCTCTTTAAGCCATTTCATTAAAGGGCCAGTTTCCTGGATTAATGGCCATTTGTCATTTCCCCAAATCAATCTTGCCTTGAGTCTGTTGAGACGTTAAAAACATTTCCTCAAATGTTTTTTCACAATTACAGTAGTTACTAATGCTGTGCTCAGATGAGGAGGTTTTAAATAAAAAGATAGCAAAAAACCCAACCAAAAACCCCCTGCCAGAGCAGCTTCTATTTTTTTATTTAAAGGTATGGAAATCTTAACCAAATTTTTATTTCAAAAAAGAAATAAATATATTGACTGACACCAGTTTTGTCTGCATATCTAAGAAGTCTTAATTCTTTCAACTTTTCAATCTGATTATTTTTTCGAGTTGCCTCCACAGCCTGGGCTCAGCCCATCTGTCACTGCTGAGCTCTTTACTATTTCTATTTCATTTATATCTACCACATCTGCTTTTTAGGCTCAAGCCTGACTGGTAGACTTTTTTTAAAGAAACAAATATTTTAATAAAATCAGTGCCATGCTAAAACCTCTTTTTTTTTTTTTTTTTTTTTTTTGTGGGGAAGACTACCAGCTCCACTGTCTCACGGAAGCATAGCAATTCCGTTTGTTCATAAAGGAAATTCAGTCCTTCATACCAGTGGAGGTCTGAAGTTCAGTGGCAGAGCTTTTCTTCAGCATTCAGATTTACCTGGAAGCTGGTACTACTGCCATCCTAAGGATGATGGGGAATTTCAGCATTTAGCAGGGATATGAATTTTGATTTGGGGTTTACTTTTTTTTCTTCTACAGACAGAAACAACTTTCAGGTTCTTCAGTGGCACGAGACTAGGAAGTGCCATTGGTCCATACCCATCCTATCCCAAGATTGTTTCCCATGTAACTCTAGCACACTTGCTAAGAGGCATAACAAATTTAACACAAACCACACAGAGACCTCTTACCCTTTTCAATCAAGCCATGCATTCTTATCCAGCTGGTGTAATTCACTCCACGTTTACAGTGGTGGTATGGAGATGACAAGACAATAAACATTTACTGGTTGTGTCTCAGTTCTTGGATACTATCACAAGACACATGTCCCTAGATTTTCACAGTACTCTTTAGGAAGGTAATTCCTTTGCACATGGATTTTCGGAGCTGCTAATGTGTTAGCCGTTGGGGTGACACCAGAGATCTAACTGAGGCTCTCAAAATGTTAATTCCAGAGCTGCTAGGCTGGGACTAGTGTCAGCTAAGAGTATTAGCAGGCCTTTTTCCTAAGAAGTGAGATCTAGGCAGAAACATGCTGGGCCATTCACCATCCAGCTGAAGCTCCTGCAAGTGAGAGGTACTTCTCACCTCTGCAGTTCAAGTGCTTGCTGTGTAGTTTGGACAGGGTGGGTGACGAACGTGTCGCCTTGGTTTGAGGTTTCAGATCATGACAGATTATTCCTGTCCCTAACTGGGGTAAAAGCACACATGCTGCTGCTAGCAAGCAGTAGCAGGATATCACAATTTGACCCGCTCCTGGCAGCCCTCTTTGGTGAGTTTGTGGCACAGAGGAACCCACACACTCATCACGCTCAGTGTGGATTGGCCCTGTTGAAAAGCGGGCCTGGCGGAGCTTGCTCCTGCTCAGCCTCGGCACTGTGACAGCCGCAACACCACATTCTGGTTGTCTAATTAAATACCTCCATCAAACACAGCTACAGTTTGTAAATGTGATTGCATTGCTTTGATTTTTACTGTTTTAATAGTAATTCACCTAAGTGACTCCGGTTCAATTGAGAGGTGTACACAGGTCACGCTTCATTCAGCTGGGGCGGTTCAGTTCGATCAGCATTCAATTCTTGCAATGAAACCTTTGACAATTAGGCTGGCCAGGAGCTGCAAGATGAAATTGTGATAACAAATGACATTCTTTTCGAAAGAGGCCTGAAATGCCTGACTGGCAAGACAGAAGGCAGCAGAGAGCTGAGGAATCAAACCTCGCAACAGCCCTTCTTAAACCTACAGTGATGTAGCTACCATGCATCTTATTGAAACAATAAAAGCTATTTTATATGGATCCAAAAAAACAAGGGATTCAAGGAAATGTTTCTCACAGCTGAGTGGGTATTTCCCAGGACTTGTTGGTTTTATTACCTCATCTGTGCCCTTAGCTATGAGCAAAGTAGTGCTGAAAGCTCCCCATTTAAAGCAGGCCATAGCAAACAGAGATTTACCGTCTCTCCAAAGCTTGTATAAATTTACTGCGGGCACAAGCTCAACAAAAGCTTATAAAAGAGGTACCTGTGGCTTCCAAATTAAGCCCATTTTCTCTAATTAGCCTCCTTCTTCACAATTTTCCTTTTTCCTCTACTCTTAAAACAGAAAAAAAAAAGCAATGGCAATACTGTGAAGGCCATAAAATCCATGTGCTTATACTGAGCAGGGACTCGACGTGAGAATTTTGCTGGAAGAGAAGTACAAACTTCAGCTGCAAAACGGACAAGGGAAATTAAGCATTCTGGTTGACTTGGACATGGTTGTGAGAAATGTTATCCATTTGCCTAACATTAATTTCCGCCTGGTTATATTCTGAAGGAGTTTGTCCTCTCCTTGGAAGTTAATTCCCAGCATAATTGTTCATTGTTTACAAGCCAGTTTCTTTTAACTCCTCCTGCTGACAGAGCAAAACTTCATTTCATCTTTTAATCTGATGGAAGTCTTACTGAAAGCAAACAGCACAGAAGTAGTTTATGGCAAATGCTGTCCTTGTTGTTAGATTATCATTGCAGAGAGCAGGGACAGGTAATTTGTTTGTTAATGTTAAGCAACTGCAAATAAAAGACTTCTTCTAGGACCAGCCTGTAACAGAAGAGCTCTAAGCTAATAATTTTAATAAGTAGCTTAAAAGGAATGAATGGCTCTAATAATTAGAAATGGCTACAGAGCAAAGAACGTGGTTCATGTGCCCTGTGGTGGGTTCAGAATTAAAGCTCGAGTCTCCATAAACCCCGTTCACCTAGCCCAGTTTTAAGCTCTCTCTGCAGCATTGAGAGAGCATGTACAGAGAGTGCAAGGTGAAAATCCTCAGTTATCTTTGGCTCCTAATTTGGATTCTTCAGGACTAAGAGCATCTCAGCTTTCCCAACTCTCTGTCATACAAGCAGTGGACACCTGCTGCCACTTCCCTAGGGAGCATGAAGCATAAATTGGGCAACCCACAACCTGTGCCAAACAGCAGAACTATTTCATTCTTTCTTTTCAGCAACTTAAAATTTCAACCAGTTCTCCTGGAAGACAGTGATATTGAGGGATCAGAAAGCTAGTGGGTGGGGGGAAGCAATTCTCTGTCCTAAGACAAGGACATTCAAAGCCAAGGGGTTTGTAGTTTCTAAATCCAGATTAAAGGGCCTAGTAAAAAGTGCTTCAGATCTGAACAACAGCCCAAGAACTGCACTAGGAATTACTCCTGCATTTCATTTAGCCAAGCAAGAAGCGTGTTTCTCTGGAGACCGTAGACCAGTGCTTTAGACAGATCCTGCTCCTAGGTAAGGACTTGAGAGGGAAAGTTTCCCTTTGTCCCATTGGCTGGCAGATTTGTGTATGCTTATAGGAAAAATTCCTTTGTGCTGGGCATGTGCTGTTGTTTGCTTCAAAAGAAGGGTGAGCATGGCCATGGCACCTGGACCTCTTTGCACATCAGTTCTTGGCAGCAGTTCTGATGGCTGGAGAGGTTAGAGTCCTTCATCTACCCTCCTTCTCCCCACTGGGGCAATACTGCAGCTAAGCACAGTTTGAGTAGCCACCCTTTGCTAACCATACTGCTCTTGGCTGAAGCAGGGCAGAAGGTACAGTGATGTCCAGGTGGGAGAGGCATCAAACAGGGCAGCCTGGGAGCTCTGTGTGCAGCACCTGCAGCCCCAGGAGCTGACCCAAACACACTCTCAGTCAGCCAACAGGCATTTGTCCCCACAAAGCAGTGAAAAAACATCATGCTTTCAAACAGTCCCCTGTCCAGACCTAATTGCAGGAGGGGAAAAATGAGTTCAACCAGAAGGACAGGTAGCTGAATCACTCACAACTTACAGCCTGCAGGGATGAGCTTGGATAACCAGGGAGGCTCTTTCTGCTTCTAAGTACACATTGATCTATTCACTGCGTGCTAAAAAACTTTGGGCTTTTATTCTATACCAACAAACAGTGCTGTCATTTAGGTTGTAGCAGGTATTTACCCCCTTCCTGCCTCTTCTCAGAGACATGAATAGTGTTATGAATGCAAAGAAAATATCTGTGAAAAATAAAGGGTCTCACAATCAGTGAAGCCGAAACAGAACTAAATTTAACAGAGCAGGCCTGGGAAATCTTCAGTTCTCCATAAAGATATCACATAGAGGCAACTCACCTGTAATACAATACTTGATGGCTTGTTTGCTTGTTTTAGCAAAAAGAGTTATTATCAAATTACTTTGAAATGTTTACACAGTATGTGAAGTTTTTCTGTATTTATTTGTTGTTTGCAAAACATGGTCATCTTTTATCTTGACACAGAGATCTTGATTTCTACCTTTATCCAAAGTTAACAACATTAACCCAAAAAATAATTCAGTGAAGGTACTTAACAGGACAATAGCAATCAATTCCTTCAAAATAGTTGGAGAAATTAAGGACTATTAAGACATGGAAATGATGGATCAGATAGGGCTTAAGTGATCATCTAGTAGTTGCTAAGCCTAATTTAAATACAGGAAGAATATCACATTTCATCAGTTTCCATCTTCAAGTTTAAGAGCTTCTCAAGTCCTCATTTATACCTGAAGTGTCACTGGCACATACATTAAAGCTGACAAAATCCATTTACTGCAGCAAGCTGTTCATCTCCTTATTTTCTCCAATCATGTTAATTTTCCTTTAGTGTTCTTTGTTTATAAAAAAAGAAACAAACAAGCACTTTGTGTTTATTAGTCTGAAGTTCTTCCACAAACATTTATGTGCATTTAGGAGCTGTACTTGTGAGCATTGCTGGCATTCAGTCCAATTGTTCTATAAAACCCCCAGCATATCTCATCCTCTGGACACTGCTCCTCTCTATCTCACAAAAAACCCCAAACAAACCAGCAGTCTTGTAAAACAACCTGTCTCCAATAAACACATTTCTTTAAAGGATGCTCAAAGTCTTAAGAAAGTTGCAGCCATCTGATGTATAAGCAGAAAATTAAATGAGAGCTTTATCTGAGTCTCCTAGGCACTACTGTTCAATGAAAGTCACGTGTCCTTTCTCACCCTCCCTCAGCCATGGGAAGAAATTCCAGAGAAGACAACCCACACCTTTTCCAGCATCCTTGTTATAATCCTAATTTTTTGTCTTAAGAAAAGTGGAACTTTCTCTGCTCCTATCTGGGAAGGAGAGACAGCAGGGCTTTACCTTAGGACTTGATTCTTGGGCTCCAAAGAAAGCTCACATGCTCCAAAGAAAGCTCAGCACTGGTCCTGCCCCTGCTCGGGCCCCAGGTCCCATGAACCCAATATCCTAACACATCTTCCACGTCACGTACACATGTCTGAGTCTGACCAGTTCGGAAAGATGTTCTTGAGGAAGGACAGGAGGGAGTCAGACATAGAAAGAAATGTCATAGCAGCCTCATAACCTCAACACACAGATTAAAAAAAAAAAAAAGTCTTTTTCAGAGTCTCATTTGGGAAAGATTATTTTCCCCCAACACAGGCAGAGCCCTCCAAACACATTTACTTTTCAGAGAACTTGTCTGGGGGGTCAGACCAGCCCATCCCAGCAGACATATGAAGAAAAACAAAGAAACTTTTAAAATAGTGTCAATTCATCACCGTGTCTCAACCCCCTCACTAGAACAAGCACAGCACACACAAGAGCTGAAATACTGGGCTGCGTCCCTCACTGTTGTTAATTAGCTGCCCTCTGTTGATTTATGCTGGCTGTTGTCTGCTCCAGTCTAGCCATATTTCAGTGCTGCTAAGAACACATTCCTGGTAAAAAGCTGCAGAAATTCCCTGTGGTAACACAACCATTTCTCATCCAGGTATCATATCTGCAGGTATAAATCCCAGTGTCTCTGCACCAGCACCCCACAGCTATCCCTGGCATGCCAGTACTACCCCAGTTCCTTTGCAAGAGTCTGCTTTCTTTCTTTTGTTCCTGTAGTCCCACCTTTGCCCAAACACACCTGTCTCTTGAAGGGACCCCTGCTCGTCTCTTCTCTTTCTTTGCCTCATTTTCCTTGGGAAGTCTGCAATCAGGTGAACTTGAAAATGGTTCATTGCTGGAATTTTTCACCCTCAAAGATCTGTAAAGTACATTAAATCTTTTAATTTTCCGCCTGGCAGTTGTACTTCTATGTGAATGAAAGCCTACAAGGGACCTGAACAGAGGGCATCTCTACCACCCATACCTCATACCATGCATTGCTTTGAGCAGAGACCTAACTCTAAAGCCTTATACTACATCCTATATCATATCATTTGTGCCTGTGGCTATGGCTCAAAGTAGTGGTGCATTCCCATCTTCTCTATCACCTCTCGGTGTGGTCTCCGCAAAAATCTTGGTTATCCAAAACGTTCATTTCTGTCTCAAGCCTGACCTTGCCCCTTCCTCTCACATCACAAGCCTTGCTGGGACCTCTCTCACTCTCAGACCACATGTGTGAGAACGCAGTTTGCTTACAAAAATGTTACTGGTATGGAACAATACATCTCACTCACAAGGGGAAAGAAAAATTAAACAAAACCTAAACAAAACCCACCAAAAAAGGGATCTTTTTGCAACTTAGCTCCTTTTTTTTTTTTCCTCTAGACAGTTTCCTCCTTCCTTTACCTTTCTTTGTTTTCTTTATTCAGGGCTCTTCTCTTCCTGCTGTCTCCAGAACCAAAGCCTGTTATGTTCAGATCCCTTGTAGATCTATCTACATGTCTGAAGATAAGCACCGACAGAAGTGCTCATAAAATCGGCACCCTGACGAGATGAGATCATTTCACACATGCTGTTTGTTTCCTGTTATGCTGGGGAATTTACAGTGGCTGCTGGCCACTATAAATACTGAACCATCAAGACAGCTTTTTCATATATTTCACTGCAATAGCCATTGCTGCATTTTTGTCCTAAGAGTAATGTGATTTGTTGTAATTGATTTGGGTGGGTTTTCATTCCTAATTAACTGCTGTTATGATGCAATCCTTGTTCACAAACCAGAGGCCAGAAATTAAATTCAGAACAGGGTAATAGCAAGAGGATGGAGAAGAGCCTTACCTGCCAGGAAGGTGAAGCAGTGGGCTGAGGAGCCAATTAGCCATGGTGCTGATTGGTGTGCTCACATCAGTGGTGTGAGGGGACAAGCTCAATCTTCCCAAACTTGTGGTCAGCACCCTGCAAAATTCATTTCTTTGCAAGTCTGAGTAAAAAGGTCATACATCAATAAGAGCTCCCTAGTGCTATTTTGGCAGACCCTGCCTTTTGCTGGTGGTTGGACAAATGTGCCCATCACTAGATCATGTAGTGGAAAGCTGAGGCCATGGAACTTTACAAACACACATTCACTGCCACCTCTGCAAAATCCTCACTTGCAGCCAGAGCCTCCAACTGCTCATGGACACATGCAGGACAGAAGCATCTCCCACCATCAGTCTGTCAGTCAGGCCAAGGCACTTACCAAGACACTTTGTTACCTGGAATTTACGCTGTTATATCTCTGCTCCTTTTTTTTTTTTTTCATAAGACTATTAAGACTTCTTAAAATGTCTTAGCTGGAATCCTTTTTTCAGCTGCTAACCTTGATTTTGGGAGTGGACTGAAACCAGGAGTCACACGTATTCTTCCAGAATATATTAATCATGAATCTTATTTCAGAGATGCCTTTTGAAAAGATTGTTGTACAAGTCAGAAGGTTCTGTAAGCTCAGACTTGAGATGAAAAGACTTTATTGGCAGCACTCTAAAATTCTCCCCTTCTTTTACAATGCTGTTGCAGCTGCTACTGTATTGATACAAGGCATGTTCTGTTAGTCTTTTCCTGGTATTTCTACTTGGATCAGATAATAGTAAATGTAAAAACACCTGTGTAGAACACCTGAGGAACTAAAGTAGGTACTATTGATCACAAACAGCACCTAGTTCCCCTTTTGTTTTTTGTTTCCCCATAGAGAAACCAGTCAGTGAAAACTAACTGTTTTAATCAAACCAGAAAACGTGTGCATTTGGCAATAATTTTTGTATGTTTTTTTAACACCCCATGGTTCAAATGCTGTGGGTTGTCATTCTTTTCTGTAGAAAAATCTCTAAGCTAGTTTTTATGATGCACCGTGGTTGTGATGCCACTGACCTCCCTCCCTGTTCAGGAGTCAAGAGTGGCTACACAGATCAAGCCAGGTAATTTGTGTATCTGAACAATCTGTGAATCTGTTTTAGCCCAGAATTGCAGGTTTTATAAGAAAAAAGAGAAGTATTTATAAATCAATTTCTTTGTGGATTTAAGCCACAATATTTCTGTTTCCTGCTAGAGCATTCTAATACACTGTTTTCCACAGGGGAAGAAAATAATCTTGCTGAAAAAAACCCAAAATACTTCTATAATCAGTCCTAATAACTACCTCTGGGCACAATCTTCCTTTGCCTAGAATGAACAGTATTATGGAAGTTCTTTTTCCTCTAGTTTCAAACAGATAAGCTGAGCTGAGCTAAGATAATGGTAAGTTTTCCACAAATGACAGCCTCCAGGACATTATCCATTTTTTATCTTCTATGGGGTTGTCCAGGTGAGGAGTAGACAGTTGTTCTCATCTGAGACACTAAGGGAGTTACAAGGAAGAAGTAATAACATTAACAAACTATTCAAGCCATGTGTTGTAAGCAGCACAAATGATGCTTTCCTCTTGGAAAAATCTCTCTTCTCATCTTGGTTTTCAAAATGTGGCATGTTCGTGAAGGAGTCACAAAATAAATAAGTGCAGACACTCTTGCTCTGTTTCAGACCTGAAAAAAATGCTGCTTAATTAAGTAAGAAGAAACCCTTGCATATCCAATGAGAAGCTGATCCTCTCTTTCTTATTTCCTTTTGCCCCTCCAATTCCTTAATAACAGATGGGCACAGAGGTGCTAACAACATTCCCAGCATGTCCAATAGCAATACTGAGGAGATCTATATGCTGCTATTTACATTAATTGGCAACATTGCCCCGATGGACAAGCTATTATCTTCCTAAGCTTTAGTTGTCTCTGTCTGAATACTTATCTTTATCCAACCGGTAAAGTCAAGGTCTCACTCTATTGTTTTCTCCCACAGAGGGCGATTTATTTGATAATGTGGTTTCAAACACAATCTCTTCCTAAATTATCCTATCCATTCCATTATTTCTTTTCTATTATCTTGAAAGTCCAAAAGACTAGGTAAAAAAATTAGGTGCCAAATTCACTGTAAGTTTAGAAATTCAGACTGACATCTCTAAATCCCTTTGATGAGATTTTGTGATGTCATTCTGTCTTTCCAATTAACTTGGAGTGGTGTACTGGTGATAAAAAGATTTGGTCAGTATTTATCTTCCAGATATTGTGTAAATACAAGTCTCTCTACTTCTTCTACTCTTAGTCTTTGTTGCAGAAGCAATGAATATTTTTTATTTGATAAAGGTCATGCTTGCTTTCTTTCTGTGCCACAAAGACACATTCTGTATGTGTGGAAAGTGTCATAACTGAAGGAAAAATAAAATAGTCTGGAAGAGGAACTAGTCAAAAATGCTCTTGGGGAAAGCAGTTACATTTATATTATCAGGACAGGCAAGTCTTTTAATGCTGTGATACTGTCATAGCAATTCAAAGCTAAGCCACTTTATAAATATTAAATTCCTAAGGAAATGGAAATTCATGGTGTACTAGTTTCAGAATGTTACTTCCACCTGTCACTTAGATCCTGAACGTACGGTCTCTGAACAGCAAAGGACTTTTCCAATATTAAGATGTAGGTGTTGGGTATTTCCTTGTAGCTATGTATAAGAAGATCATTTTCTTGTTGCTCTGCTTTTCTCCTGAAGGATATGTAAACTGCCTTCCTCTCAGCGTTGTCCTCTGCTCACAAGAAGAGATCTGTGGCTCTGTTCTGCCTCTGCGTATCTCAATTAACATCTAACACCCAAGTGTTACCAAAAACGAGTAAAAAAAAACCTTTCCTGGTTATTCAAGGAACAGTTATTTGAGGCCAACATTTTGTTGACTAGTACTCAAGGCCAAAAGCAAACCCATTTTGTCTGGCTAGCATAATAGTGAGCAGGCTGGAGCATGGATCCTACACACTGCACCCTTGGCCCCGTTCACTAGACTTTGCTCAAGACAAGCCACTACAGAATGGGCAGAAAGGCTGGCAAAATTGCAACTTGAGATCTCTGCAAAAATACGCATGGCACCATCCCAGAAACAGAATCCTTTATAAACATCCTTTAGTTTTCATACGTGTAGAGTTACTCTGAGGGGACCTCTGACTTGCCTGACCAGCACGGGAGCACCTGCCTGAAGACCAGATCTTAAAAGCCACATAGAACTCTTGTCTTTCACTAACATAGCCCCCAGGTGCACTTAGTTTGTTCCTTTCACATCTTCACCTAGAGGACTTTGTCTATTTAGCTATGTAGTGCTGAGTGAAACTCTTTGTTGCTGCCTTAAAAGCTGTGGAATAATGCCTTGCTACTTCTCCTTCTCTGGGGTGAGAGCCCTTCTCAACTTCCAGGCAACATCTTGCAGACAGCAAAGGAGAGATCTGTGTGCTCAACATCTTGTAATAACTTGAAATCTTTGCCTCGAACCCACAGCTTTCTCAAGAGCAAGGTCATTGTACTGAAACAGAAGAGAGCAAAGCTCCAAGCTATCAAGCAGAGTACAAGCAGATTAGGAAGAAATGAAATTCATCAATACAGTGCCCTCTTGGTCAAAAGTTCACTGAGAGAGAAGGGAGCCGTACAATGCACCCGTCTCCTCTTAATTGGCTTGAAGCTGCTTCCTACCATGCTCAAGCAGATGTGGTGTCAATGGAAGCCATGCTAAGGCACAAACTTTTAATTATTTTAAAATAGCCTGCTTCATGTTGAGGAGCTGTGGTTAGGACTTGACAGAGAGAGAGAGAAAACAAAAAAAAAGGAAGAATGGGCTAATATTTTCTGGAATAAATCTCTGAATTTGCTTCCAAAACTCTTGTGTCCAACATCTATTAACGCAAAGGTAAGTCATTCAGCAGGACATAAGAAGAAATAAAAATGCTGTGAACATTTTTGCAACCACGCATATTTGTGGCTGAATCATTGTGATTTCGTGGGATTTATTTATGTCCTTGACTCAAAAAATTTCATCTGTCAAGAGGGAAGAAAACAGGCAACACGCAGCTTATCACAAACCACAAAAAAACTGGCTGTGGATTGGATATTTGAGCCATTAATTATAAGGCAGAAGTTAGACTGAAATACTGTTACATGTATATGACAACTATTATTCTTGAGCAGACATAATCTCTCCTAGATAACTGATGGACAAACAAACAGTAGCTAAGGCAATTAAACCTGTTGCTCACCATGAATATGTCTGCAGTGGATAACACGGGTTAAAATAATTTTCATTACCTTCAATCTTCCAAAGTATTATATGGGGAAGCGGAGAGGGACATGCACTTTCGCTGAGATGCAATTGCTGTTCTCTGAGCCTCTCCTTCCCTCTGAAAAGGGCTGTGCATGATCAGTGAGGGGTTGCTCCCACAGGGCAAAGAGGCATTGGCAGTCTGAGTCCTAAGTGGCAGGAAGAGTCCAGAATACACTGAAGCAATAGAAAGAAAAAAATATATTTGAAGACATAGAAAAGAACTCGGTGCTTCTTTTTCAAATTAAGAGGCAACAAAAAGCTGCTGGTCAGAAAGGAAACCCTCTGCAATGACATCCTATACAGGTCAGAAATGTTTTTATAGACTTTGTTTACTGAATTTTCTCTTTTAAAGTGTACCAGTTGTAGATCCACATCTAACAAAGACTAAAAGCTGAAAATAAAAGCCCTAGGATGTGCCTGGGATCTGCTCCTTTAAACCTACAGTTCTGGAAGACCCATGTTAGAGATGAGACCCTTCTGGAACTGTTCACAGGCCCGTGATATGTTCACATGGTAAGTATGAAACTTTGCTACAGCTCCCTCGTGTAATGATGAACATCTCTAGGTCTTAGCGTGGACTATAATCTGTGAAAAATGTAGAGTTAATTAGTGTTAAAAGGCAAAACCAACTTTCACTCTACTATCCTGTTAAAAATGCTTTCAAAAGCTGATTTGATATTTTTCTCAAATATTTTATCAACTTTCTTGGCACTGTGAAATTAAGCCACCACTGATGCCCTCTGTGTAAAACACAGCTCCAAGTCCTACATTGTTCTTCTGGTACCTATAAGCAATAGACTGTAAAAAAAGTGTTTACTGTTGGCATAACTTACCTCCCACTGGTGCTACAGGGCTTTGTATCCTTGAGCTCAAAAAGACATTGAGACTAGTCCCATGAACTTTGATAGATCCCAACCTACCTTTGCTTTCAGTCTTATGAAGCAAGAGTGAGATCAGAGGAAATATTTATTGCTAATCAAATATTGATGTATTACAATTTAAAAATCTGGCCAATTATGACAACCTGTTTGTTGTGTGTTTTTGCAGGTCTCCTCTTGGTACCAGTGCCTGCTGGGATTTAGTTTAGCACATCAAAGTGTCTGTCAGGATCAGCATTTCTTCATAGTGCTAACAGGATCAGTTGAACGGTAACTCCCCTTCAGTGCACGTGTGTAGAGCATCCTAGAAAAACATTTCTCATGAAAAAAACCAAAAAGACAAATTTGTACTGGAAGGGGAAATAGCACAGAAAAAATAGGAAAAATCCCTGTTGGCTAGAACCTAACTAACCTGACGGAATTAATGAGCACTTGCTACAAAGTCTCCATAGATTCTTTTACATGACAAATATCCTCTTTTTAAAGCTCAGAAGTTACCTGTAATGTTCTGCTTTATTGGCAGCATGATGTAGCCCTGTACCCTCTCAGATAAGTCCCGTATCTGCAAACGTCCCCACATAGCCACCTTTGGGCAAGTCCTTCTGCACTCTGTAGACCATTTCGTCTATCCAGATGGAGGAGAAGGTGCTCTCCTCCCCACTTGCTCACCATCCTGACACCACATGAGGTTGCCAGCTGTGCCGAGGCACCCAGATGGGTCTTGGATGATCTCGAGGTATGTCCAGTGATGCCCGAGCTCAGACTCGTAGCTCACACATCTGTTCTGAGCACGAATATCCTTTCAAAGATAACCCTGGGGGCATGGGGTGGATTGGGCCAAGAGTAGCCCTTACCTAATGTGTCAAATGCAGGATGTCCTTAAATGCTTACAGAATTAGGGCACTGCTTGCCACTAAACATGCTCATATCCATCCTGAAAGCTTAACTGCTCAAAACTATAAATAACTGGTTTCCCTTTTCCCCTGTGACTGTTACTGCATTTCTTCAAGCTTCTCAGTTTAAAATAAGCACAGACAAAAACAATGTGCTTGAAGGTGCCAAACTGTGCATAAGGGAAAGGCGTGTGCAAGAGTGCAAGCTATTCCTGAAAGTCTGACAGACTCACGCAACATTTCCCTTAGTTTAATAATAAATAATCATAACACTCAAAGCACACGTATTACATTAACAAGCACCGGATGACACAAAGAAAGATGCTCTTTTTTTTTGGCTGCTGAGACTTAGTCACACAAACTACTTGCCAGAACTGACAGCTAGAAAGAAGATAGGATGCATCTTCCTGGCTCTTGTGGGCCTTTCATCTAATTTCTAACTACTGCAGGTGCCCCTCTTTTCCTGCTGTCTTGTTTTGACCCATTTTAGTTGATGTTGCTTCTGGAGTTGAGTGGTAAGGATCACTAGGGTAGATGTAGATATTGCAGCTGAGTGAGGACCTTCTAACCCGGAAGAGAATCCAATACCTTGACCAAGGTGCAGCTGAGGCCAGAAGTATGAGCAGTAAGGATGGCCTGAGGTTGTCCGATGGTCAGGGGTGGTCAGGGACCTTCAAAGATGATCAAGCAAGGATCAAGGCAAATACACTCTTGGCAAAGAGAAACCATGGAGAATACAATATAACTGAGTCCAAAATGACACAGATAAACCAGGTATGAGGAAGAATAAGCCTTCAGCAGCAGAAAGCAAGAATAAAGATGGATCTACAGAAATGCAGCTACAACCAAGCAGTGGATTGAGCAGCCAAGAAAAATTGCTCTTGGCAGGAGAAGTTTTGTCAGACTTTTAATGGACAAGAGAGGCAACATTTTGGGCTCCCAAGTACTTTGTTCTCTCAAGTTGTGGAGCTTTGTAGATCAGGACATAAGCAGATGACTCCTGGCCCCTTTGGACAGATCATCTGTTATCCATGACATCAAAAGTATTGACCCATCTGTGACCAGGCTGTGTCACTGGTTGAATTTCAATCCACAGAATTATGTTGCTGTTACTCTGAGTATTCACTGAAGGCAAGCACATCACAATGCACTCTTGTTCTTGTCCCACATCTTCTCACAGCCTTTACAGTCTCAGATATCTTGGCAGCACCCAGTAGCTGCTGCTCCCAACTCACCTTCCTTTCCTTTTCCTGTTGGCTTTTCCTCCAGCTCTGGAAGTCAGTGCAGACATTTTCTTTTGCTCCCCACATATGGGTTTGCATTTTGTTAGGCAGAACACCATGCTGGCATTTATGTTGAGTTTGTTTTATTCAGCTGTTTTCCACTCCCATATGTACAAAAGCTGTTTTTAATTCTCACCTCTCATTCTGATGCTTATATATGCCTCTGCTTTTCTGAGTTATACTCGCTTTATGACCTTCTGCTCAGTCAGAATGTTGGCAGGTATTTGCTGCATTCATATGAGGGATATTTCTCTTATCTTCAGCAAAACTGCCCTGGAGATTTTTATCTGGATTGCAGGCGATTTTTATCTGGATTACACCTATGAACGTGTTGTCCTTGTGAAAGAAATGAGAGAATTTTCACTAGTGCTGGACTGCTTTCTGGGTCTGGATTTCTCAGTCAGTTTGAGAAGTTAATGGGTAATGAAGACTTGCCTCAAACAATAGAGACCATCAGGTGTAGAGGAGAGCACTTTAGAGAGGGAGTGGGGGAAGCAGGAAAAGTTTTGCCTACAGAAATGAATGCTGAGAGTAATATCATACTCTGACACTTTACTGGCCACAGCTGGAAAACATTCTGCTGCTTTTTAAATATGAAAGTCATTGTATAGTTATATTTCATAATCATGCACACCTTACATTTTCAACATTGCCGGGAAGACTGTTTAAATGTCTTAGCACAGAGGGAGTGTTTGCCGTAATAATGTCTCCTGAAGAGACATAACCCACAAAGCTCAGGATGGTCTTTGCTGCCAACTGTCCTTTTAGCAAATGAATTCCCATCCGTGTGGGGTGAGGGCTGTGCTGGAAGAATTTTGTAGAAGGATCAGAAGATATTTCTCCAACAGAATTGCAGTTAAATAAAACTTGGTGTAAACTCAGTCTGTCTATCTTAACAAATACCAGCTCCTCGGTTTCGCTAACTAGTTTCTCACAGTCATCATAGTTACACATACACACATGGTGCGTTGCATAATTTTTTAAAACCTTTTAAATTACTGAGAACAAAAATAGTACAATGAAGTTCAGATTTCGCAATCAGAGCCTCTAACAGTAATGCTTCCCTACTGATTTCATACCATTTATGCTCAGTTGTACCTTCCATGCTTTTATATAAGAATATTTGAGAACTATTGTACACTAGATTTAGATAATGCTTTGAATATAAACCTGATCAGACAGGAAGCTTGTGCACATTTCATGGTAGGTCTAGAGGTCTTGAGACATAGTGTGGAGCATGACCAAACCCCACTGGGTAATTTTTGCAAAAATGGAATCCCATAGTTTTGGGTTCCCTCACCTTTATCCTAAGCAAAATTTAAGCTTTTCCTGCATGCAGCCTTATGGCTACAACATTCATCTAAGTCTTCTTCCTATTCTTTAGTCTGAATCAGGGCAGTTTTTCTCTTTGGATGACTGCAACTCAGAGAGCAAGGGTCTGAATCTGCTTCTTTTTTTTTTTTTCATCCAAACTGGTGTGCTAAACCCCATGAGTTTAAGAAAACAGAAATATGTGAAAACATCACTAAAAGCAATACATAGCTCAAAAATGTTATGATGTGACATGACATCATATTCTCACAGCAACTAACTCAATCAGAAACGTTCCTACTGGTTCCTATATGGTTTGGCTGAGGGCACCTCCTGTAAGCATCGAAGGTGATTATTGGATTGCAGACCATGAAATCATTTCCTTGGTACAGTGCAGGTGCCACTGCAGTAAATCAGGATATCTCCATGCAATTTTAGCAGTTGTGTACCTAACCAAAGGTGTCCCCCTGTTTCTGTTACTTATTAAGACAGAGGGTGAAATACAGATATTTGAGGATGGGGTGTATACTATATTGAGTATGAGTAGCCCACAAAAGCTTGCTTGCATCTCTTGTGTATTCACCCAGTGGCAGATTTGTAGTTTCCATTTGGAGCTGACCCAACTCTGAGAAATTTGCCTGGCCATGACTCTCAGCTGGGTTCCCCATTTCAGTCAAAAGCAGCTACACTCTAAAAGCCGTCCAAGTTTATAGGGGAAAAGACTCCACATTCTGCCTTAAAATAAGTTACACAAATGGAAAAATACGGCTCAGGTCTTTCATCATTTGTTCACATTGTACAGACAGGAGTCCTTAGCATGCTGGAGCAGAGCTTGGAGTACAACGGTTTTACAAAGTCAGAGTAAATTAGAAAGAAAATGGATAAAATCCCCTCATAGTTCACTGTTAAAGAATAATCATACAGCATCTGTCTTCGTGTCTATAGCTGCATTACAATGAAGGACACAATCGGTCTCTCAAACATACATTGCTAGCTTGGCTTATCATCTCCTACCTCTCAAACTGATCCTTCTGCCTCTATTAAGTAGATTTCCATTGACATTTTCTGTTCTTTTTCGATACACTGGGAGCTTTTGATGACATTGGCTGTTACAGGACTTTCAAAACTCCATCTTTTCTAATATGAGGACAATCTGACTTTCTAAAATCTTTTCTTTTGCATTTATCCCTAAATGGTGCAGGTTTTTTGAAAGCACTAGATTTCTCTTAACAGATTTCTCTGGAGTTCCAGTCTGCTCCTGTAAAGCCCAGAAAGCATAGGTTGGGAGGAAGAGAAAGGTATTGCCAAATATGAGCCTTTTCTGAAATTTACCCTCTCTTAGGGTGGGGAAGTGAGATGAGCTGATATTGCTGAAATATTTTTAAAACCTCAGGGACACAAAACTTTGCATTTAATGACATTTTTTAATGGGACCTTCTGCCTGTGAACCACCAGTAACCTCTCCTTCTAATTTAGCACTCATTTTATGGCATGTATTTATTTATTTATTATATCTAGCTGGTTTCTCTTCAACATCACCTATTATGAGGAAGGTTGTTAATAGATCAGTTGAAACATTATACCCACCCTCACCTGCTCTTAGTAATATTGCAACTCTGAAATTGGTAGTACGTCTTTATAGACTTCTTTTCCCAGATATTTGCTTCTGTCATGATTCTGTTACAAAACTGCCTGGCATCTTTCAAGCAGTCAAGATTTACGTGTTGGATCACAAAAAACAAAAGGCAGAATTTCCATAAGAATGCCGCCCCATTCTTCTTTAAGGTCATAATGGTGCTGAAAGGAAAATATACAGGGATTTTCCGAGGCTTTAGCTCTTCATGCCCATGTGCACTGCTCACAAGAACATAGTCCCTTACTCTTGGTGAGCTGAGGTGTTGTTGGCAGTGAGGGTCAGCTGGCACTCAGGAAGGAAAAGCGTGGCCTGCAGCTCACATGCCGTGCTCCTCTGAAGGGCTGTGGCATCAAAACCCCCAGGTCATGGCATTTTCTGCAATGTGAAATGCTGTCCCCCGCATGCTGCTTTAAGGTCACAAACAGCAGAGAGCAAGAATCACAACTCCTTTAGGCAGTGATGATTCCCTCTCTGTGCTCTAGCTAGCTCAGTAGTGAGCCTCTGTGCTGGATTTTGACACATATTTGTGATTTAAGGCTGCTGTTTACCTCTTTGCTAATTGTCAGCACTTGGCAATGGTCTTGTGTTTGTGCAGCACTACCAACATCTGTTTGGATGGCGTTACTGAATAGGGTACAGCATGGTCAGTAACACTTCAAAGCCCTTCTTCTCTTAGCCATCACAAAAAAACTGGTGGATTGAGAGCTGCCTGAATGGCATATCTTGGGGTTGTGATCAGGAGCACAGGGTCCACCTGGAGGCCCATCACTGGTGATGTCCTACAGAGGTCAATACTGGGCCCAGTTTTGTCTAACTTGTTCACCCATGACTTGGATGAAGGGGCAGATGCCTCCTCAGCAAGTTCACTGATGACACAACTCTGGGAGAGGTGGCTGATTCCCAAGAGGGCTGTGCAGCTGTTCTAAGGGACCTTGACAGGATGGAGAGATGGGCAGAGAGGAACTGCCTGAAATTCAGCAATGGTAATAACCCCAAGCACCAGCGCAGGTTGGGGTTGACCTGCTGGAAAGCAACTCTGTAGAAAAGGACCTAGGGGTCCTGGTGGACAACAAACTCTCCAAGAGCCAGCAGTGCTCTGATGGCCAAGAAAGTCAATGGTATCTGGGGTGAATTAGGAAGAACATTGCCAGCAGATTGAGCAGGGGTGATCCTGTCACTCTGCTCAGCCCTGGTGAGGTGCATCTGGAGTGCTGTGTCCAGTTCTGGGCTCCTCAGGGCAAGAGAGACAGGGAGCTCCTGGAGTGGGTCCAGCAGAGAGTGAGAAAGATATTGAGAAGACTGGGAAACCTCTCTTAAGAGAAAATACTGATGGAGCTGGGCCAGTTTAGCCTGAATCAGAGAAGATTGAGATGGACCTTATCAATGTATATGATTAACTGAAGGGACTGTATCAAAAGGATGGAACCAGACTCTTCCCAGTGGTGCCAAGCAATAAGACAAGAGGCAATGAGCAGAAACTGATGCACAGGAAGTTTCACCTGAACAAGAGTGGGTGGCAGAGCAATGGAGTAGACTGCTCAGAGAGGTTCTAGAGTCTCCCTCGCTGGAGATATTCAAGGACCATCCGGACACAATCCAGAGCACAGTGCTCTAAGGAAACCTGCTTGAGCAAGGAGGACCAGATGACCTCCAGTGGCCCCTTCCAACCTTAAATCATAGGAACACAGGATGGGTAAAGTGTTGAAAAGTAGGAATCAAAAGATTTTGATTCAGAAATGCAGGACAGGCAGTAAGAACATGCTTAAATATAGGTATATGTTTAAATACCCTCCTGAAGCTGAGCCGAAACATTTGCAGATAGAATCTGAGCTGATTAGTACCCATAACCACATTAGATTTTTACTGAGCCCATAATAGGCTCCTCCTTAATGCTGTGGCAAGGGACTAGCGTACACTCCTTATTCAAACACTTACTAAATTATTTTGATTCCAGAACTAATTAACTGGACTGTATCCTAATCATTCCTACTAGTATCATACAGACGTAAGCAAACTATCATATGATTCCCTACCAGCCTGATATATTTTCAATTTCAACGTAACTTAATAATTGCAGTACCAATTAGTTAAAATGTAAGTAGGAAAAAACATTGGATGGAGACATCTTAATTTAAATATAATCCATTAAGTAAAAATTGCTATTCTAATTAGTGATAATGTAGCACAATTAGGAAATAAAATTTGATTGGTACATAGGAATTTAAACTTAATTAGTAACTGCTATCCTAATTAGTAAATGCAATACGTTTTGAGCAGTGTTTTGTTGGGGAGAAGTGCATGTACGGTAGAGATGATAGCGAGGAAAGAGGCATCGGGAGAGCTGAGGTGGGGAGTGTGGAGCACAGGAGTTCAGCCAGTGTCAAGCCCAAAGTCCTGCTTCTGAACCAACACTGACCTCAGAGCAGAGAAGTTTGGTCTCGCTCAAAAAATTTGATGTGAAGGATGGTTCACTGTCACTTTTGGGCAATCTCTCCCCGTGGTTAATTACTTCCACTGCCGAGATGGAGTGTTCCACTTCGACGTCTACAATTTTCTGTTTCCAGATCTGGACTCACAAATTTTGATAAACTGGGGGAAACATACGTGGAAGCCAACTAAATTGAAGAGCTCAGCATTTTGAATTAGGAAAATGCAAAGTTGTTGTAGACATAAAGGCACTACAACACCACAGGTCTGCACTTTCATAACAGCAAGGATACTGGAGGAAGGAGCTTGAGACCTAGCAGGACCTACAACCTTATTAGAAAGATGTTATAAGACTTCTTTCAGTGGGAGAATGGAAGTGAAAAAAAAAAAGTTTTGGCTGTTGTTTCCATTGAACTCACCATAATTTTAATCTTTCTTTCCTAGAAAACATTTCGCCTAAGCCCCGTGTTATGTACATATGCTTAGCACCACTGTCCATTGTATTCCTTTGCATTTATTGACACTGAATTCTGTCTGCTATTTTATCAGCCGGTCACTTAATGTCTTCAACACTTCAATGGCAATTTTACATTTGTGTTTCTGGATAAGCATGAAAATACCAGGAAATTTTATTGCTTCCTAATCACTCCTTTTGCAATCACCTGTAGCTATGCAGAACACAGCAGGTCCTAGGACCATTGTATAGATTGCCGTTACCTCTTCACTTCATTACTTATCTTTAAACAGAGAAAAAAAAATGTATTTGAAATAAACAAAGTACAAACAATTAATACATAGGAACAAGATACACAAATTAACTAACCTTTTCTCTTATCTCATGATATTTTTAAAAGACTTTCATCAGAGAATTTCTGTCAAGAGATTTAAAAAATCTGGTACTTTGTATTGATTGGATTCTTGTTATTATACACGTATTGCAGACAGCTTCAATAGATTTTTATGGTAATTACTTGTTTTTATAAAAGCTGCATAGCTTTTTTTCCTTACTGGATCAATTTATCCAAGTGTCTACTCATTCCATTCTTAATTACAATTTACACCAGATGCTCCAAGACTTTATTTCAAAAATATTTGTTATATTTACCACTTTCCATTCCCGTGGTACCAAGAGCTATTTACAGAGTACATGAAAAGAACAGAGCTGGTAGGTCAACACTTTCATACTTAAATTCCTTGACACCCCTTGTGCGAATATTAGCTAGCTTTTGCAGTTGGTTACTATTCTTCCTGCTAATTTACTTGGAAACCCTTTCTATCAGTAATTTAATTAGAGTTAGATTGCCAGAAAAACACCCCAGAAAGAGATGTTGCAATATGAGAAAGCTCCCTCACTTTCATCAAAATGAATGTTTTTAATGCCTTTTCATTACATAGTCTGATCCTCTCTGGGTGCCCCTGACTGTGCCTCAATCATTTATTATCCCTACAGAACTGACAGCAACATCCCTATTTCTGATATATGTAGGAGGTGGAAAGTGCATTTAGCAGGCTCAGCTCCACACCCACCCTCCACTCCCCCTTATTTTTTTCCCAGGGCTTTTCTTTTCAGGGTTTAGCATTTAACTTTCCAGAATTTTTCTCTGTGTGTACATGAGTGTTGAAACATAATTTCTAGCTTTTCTTAGTGGCTTTTTTTACTACACTGTTTGACTGTAATCCCTTTAATTTTTTTTTTCTCATGGGTAACACACAGTTACTCTGAGCTTCTACTTAAAGCACTTATGCTATAATCCAAGAATTTGACCCTTTTGACTATGCCTTTTATGTACTTATTCCTGTCTGGTTTGCCTAGATGGCTAGAGAGTAAGCTTTTTCATTCTTCCACATTCTCTTGTAATTCTCCCCTTTGAAGTTAAAAATGAAGCAGCACATTTTCTGTTCCTGAATGCAAAGGTGGAGAAGCAAAACACCAGCATGCATCTGCCAAGTGCAGTGTGGATGTTTTCTCTGCTCAATGTCTTCATAAATGGGTTACACAAATATCAATCAGGAATTTTATCAGGATGACTGGACTGGCTTTGAAGTGAGGGTAAGGACTACTAAACCATGACTATTTCCCTGCAATGCTGTTTTTCTGCAATTTTACAAAATATATGAGGGCAATAAACACCAGGGGAGAAAGAAAAGACTCTCATGCTGAGGATAAGGCTGATACAAGAGCAAATACATTTACCTAAGTCATTAATAAATTAAGACTGGCAATTTAGAAGATGCTTTGTGTCTGTCAATGACAGATTTCCAACCAGAAGAGTAGGTTAGGAAAATGTTAACTAGCTTTAATAGGGGGATTTCTAAATCGGTGGGAAAGATTGCAAGACTTCCTTTCTGTGACAGTAAGGACTTAATTTGATAACTGAAAAAAATCTTTCCTAGGTAGTTCAGGATACTTTTGTGCCCTTTTCTGTTAGGGGATCCTTCCCTATGAAAACTTTAGTTCTCGCTCCCCAGCTTGAAAGGCAAATCAAGATCTGATTCCATTTTGGCAATTACTTCGGCAACATAATTTACCACTGTCAGAAAAAAATCCAAAGGTTTGTTTTGTTTGTACCACATCTGCTACTCTATAATCTCATTTGACGTTCTGGACTCCTGAGTTATAAGACCAACCAACTTCCACCTCTCTACCAAACTCATACTTCTATGGTTTTCCCATGCATCTTCCCCCCAGGCACCCTTTTTTTTTCCCCCCACCAAGCAGCCTTGGACCATTTAATCACCCCTTAGAGAAAGCTGTTCCATACTACTGATAATCCTTCTTGCCTTGCTTTGGAGGTTGCCCAGATCTGCTAGATCATTTTTGAGCTAGACAAACAAATTGCACACAGTATTCAAGATGTAAAAACACCATGCATTTAAACAGCAGCCTGGGGGGATTTTCTGTTCACTTTTACTAATAATTTTTAGCATAACTACTAATGAGGACTGAGCAGATGTTGAAGCTCTAAAAGCTCTTTTCTTACTGGCAGCAGTCACTTTAGAGCCCATAACTACACGTGTAAAGTTTTGAAGGTTTTTTTACCCCATGCAGGGCTGTTGTTTCCAATAGGTTTTTCACATCCTGCAGAAAAAAAGGCTTTGAACCACCCCAATTGGCAAATTGCATTTTCTGCAGCATAACTGTCCCTCCCCTGATACAGACCAGAAACCATTCACAGACAGACAGCTGCATCCACCCAGTGCTCCACACAGCTTATCAACCCAGATTTGGGATATTTTTCCTATTGCAATACCGCAATACCCTCTCAGATTTCCATTCAAGAAAGTCACGCAAGCATCTGTTTAATACTACTCTTGTTAGCTAAATATTTAAGCACAAAGCTACCATTACACACCTAACAAATCCTTTTCTATTCAGCAGGATTTCTGCATTTGCTTGAATTTCAGTATAAAGTTTGGTATTTTACTGAGTGGAGATGCCTTCTTGAACAAAGCTTTTAGCGAATAAATTAACCAAACAAACCAAGGAGATTTCCTAAATCCCAGGCTTTCACCTACTGGAAATGGGTTGAGTGTGTGCATGGCTTAAGAAATAAACAGATATAGAAGTTGTCCATCAGAATCATTTTCTGCCAGCAAACACAAACACTGCCTTATTTGTCCTAGGTTTGAATTGAATTGTATTATTTGTGCCTCACCTGAGTCAAGCTTCACTGAGCAAGACATGCAGACCGAGGGGAGGTCTGGAAGAGAAAGGCAGGAGCAGCAGCCCACCAGGCACACACATTGCCATTACCAAATTTGAATCAAGATAAAACATTAGCATTTCTCTTGAGAACGCCTCTCTGACCTTGGCTTACTGCCATGAGAGTCCCTTGAGGTGCATGCACATCTCATGAATTGCACTTATGGTTTTTAAAAAATGTAATTATTGAGCTTTAGATTTGAACAAGCATCAACGGTTTTACCAGTTTTGCATAGTACTGTTATTTCCAAAATCCTTTCCACACTCCTTTTTTACTGTGCATTTTTATAGCCTCTAGTACAACAGGGTTTGACCCCCTGACCTCAGCTCTTAGGTAAAAAACGTGATTCAAAGACCTAATGGGCAGTCAACAGGTCCCTGCCAAACTGGTAACGCTTTTCTGCAGATCGCCTGGGAGAGCAGGGGCACAGGTAAATGGGAGTAGGGAACCCGCTTAGAGTCACATTCTGAACTAATGCTTGAGGGAAGAGCATTACCTGCCTGCTCTGGGCTGTACAAATTGCATTTCTGCTCCATCTGCATGAGCAGAAATTAGAGTCTGCCTCGTACAATGGACCTGAAATAAGCAGAGTGCTCACAGTGAAGGGCTTGTACCATTAGGTCCTAGTGGATAAGTAGTATTTGTTCCTAGAAAATGATGGTCATGCCCTCTAAATGCCCTTTACTGTAATACATTTTGATTAAACATTCTGATGAATCCCCTGATGAAGAGTCAGCCTGCCCTCATGCCACACTAAACACTGTGGAACAGCTCAGCTAATTTCAGCTGTCAAAAAATTAACTACCTAGACACAGCAGTCACGGGGGTATGCTGTGCTCAGGAGAGATTCAGGGCTCAGGCAGGCCTCATTTCCCTCAGAGCTACCTGCCTCTCCACAGGAGAGAGTGATTCATCCTATCCTAAAATAGGTATGTAAACCAGGGATTTGCATCACGCTCTAGTAATGCTCTTCTCTCCCCCTCAGCTCCTGATGACTCTCCCGGGAGCCCAGATATTCAGCACTGACCAGCCCTGGGGCCAGTTAGATGAAATAATTTAAGATAAGTGCCAAGCAATAAGCTTTTTCTCACCCCAAGTCGCCAACCATCTAAATTAACAGGTAGATTTTCAGAAGAGAGGTTTGTGGCTGTCAGGTCTGCTCCTCTGTGCAAGACAAGTGCCATCCTTCCTTACAGGCAGGTCTTGCAAGCAATTGCATTTCAGACAAGATTTTCTATCCTCCTCTCTGCTGAGCCACAGGGGGATGTTCTCCTTTCAACATACAACGGAGTCTGGCTTTGGCATGTTCTGTGCAGAGTGTCTTTGACATTTTAATTGATGCCATTTGTTAATTAAGAAGGATAAATGATGACAGAGAGAGGGGAGGAGATCTTATAAAGAATGAATAATAACCTTGTTCAAAAGCAGGTAATGAGACACTGGGTTAAAATTACGTAAGCACTTGCAAAAATGTCTAAATGTTTTTCAGAAATCAGGTGCTGCCCATCTCCTCCTTATCACAGAAATGTCAGGGAGCAAAATTCATCAGCTACTGACAACATGTGCTCTTTACTGAAGGATTTTCTAGCAGAAAAGGCTAGAAAATCCCTGAGTTAAGCACCAGCTGGTCTCCTGCCATGGTGTGAACTGGAGCTCACCATTCCCTTTGTCTCTGCTTGCCATTACCACAGCTACCACCAAGACAGAGGATGAGGCAGCACCACTGCCAGGCTCAGTCTGTCCAGACTGAGCTGGCCCCCGGTTTTGCACAGAAGGATTCCAGGCAGCAGCAACTTCCCTCAGCAGTGAGGAGAACACAGTGGAGTTGGTAGCATGATGCTCAACAGTGATCCCCTTTTCAGATGCACCAGCAGCTGTGTTTGGGGCTTGTTTTCCCTAAATGCTGTCTGTGTGTTATGCAAAGCCCTTTAATAGAGGAGAACAGAGCAGAGTCTGTTAGCCAGGGGAGCGGCTCTGCAGAAAAGCAGATCCAAAAAAGCCTCGAGTCTAGCTCCTTTCTGTGCAGATGCACACTTAAGCAGAGACAAAAGGAAAGACCAAGCAGAAGGTGGAGATGCGGGAAAGGCGATTTTCATCAGCTGACATAGGGAGTGGAGAGAAAGACTGTCACATCCAAATTTCCAGTGTCAGTCCCTGGAAACGGAAATCTCCCGAGCTTGGTGTTTTGGACTGAGAAGGGCTTTTGACATCTAGCAAGAGACAGATTTCATCTAGACCTTCCTGTCCAGTTTGAAGTGGCATTTCTGCCTCCTGCTCCTCTGCACACCCCAGCGGAAGCACTGATACCAATGTCAGCATCTGTGCAGTTTACCATAAGTCCCATACCATAAATCTGGTAGACACCAGGAAAACTGTACAGGTATGGGGGTTATTTACTACAGTCTATAACAAGGATTTGATGTGTGTCTCCTAGGATGAAAGGCGAGATAGTTTACAGAGGGTTTCCATGTCCAGGAACTCAGCAGCTAAGCTGCAAATTTAGAGGAACCATCAAAGCACCCAAAAGATGCTGAGTCCCTATTCTGACTCTCCTACAGAATCTGGGTTACACCTTGAGCATGTCTCCTGCCTTCCCCAGCCCTCAGTTTGCTTCAGGGCAGTGGGAAGGCAGCAGTGAGCATTACAGCAACCTTGTCCGGACTCTGAGATGAGCACCAGCACTGGGGCAGTGGCAGGTATTTCCACACAAAGGTATACTGCAAAATTGCTAAAAAAGTTCATTTTCAACTTCCATTTAAAAAAAAAAAAAAATCTGTGAAAAGTTTGGGGAGGTGATTAACACCAGCTCTAGACTGGTGCAGGCTGATGGTTTCTGGTTTTTTTCCTATTTGTTTTAGGTTGTTTACTCAAAGTATTCATTTGTTTACCTTGTTGTTTTCCACTCCTTACATCCGTTCATTTGTTTAAGTATGAGCCTCTGTGTTTTCCACTTCTGTTTCCTCTCATTACAGTGGAGCATCTGCTTAGGACTTAAAAAAATCAATCAAAAATAATCTTATACCATGGAGCAGAAAGTTTTCTTAAACTATGAGTGAAGAATGATTGTTGTCTGCATAATCCCTTTTATTATTACTATTCATTTAGACTTCAGTCTGACAATAATCTGGATGATCTTGACAAATATTTTTGGGGGGAAAAAGATAGGAATCAAGGCCTAAGAGAACATCTAAGAGAATCAGCCCTCCCTGAAAATCAAGGAAACAAGACTATTGTCTTTCCCTCCCTCTGCAAGTCATCTTAAATCCAGTCTTGAGATCGGGATAGCCTGCAAAAGTTTACATTCTTCCCTGCTAGCCAGAAATCCCAAGTGAAGATGAACCTGGCTAGATGTGACTCAGCTGCAAAATCTCTGCAGAAAGCTCAGATGGGCACGTTTGTGCAGGGTGTCACAAGAAATGCAGCATCACTGTCACCTCCACCAGCCCCCCAGTCCTTGCCAAAATTCTCCTTTCTTCCTTTAGCAGCAGCTGCTGAGGGCTCTCACAGTCCTGTGCACTCTTCCCTCCCTATAGGAGGGGAGATGGGGAAAGCATCCCCACACCTCTTTGCCTCCCTGCCTGCACAGGAAACCTCAGCCCTCCCTGGTTATTCACCATGAGGAATCTCATTTGACCAAGTAACATTTAGAGGAAATTGGCTCTCTGATTAAAGGAAACATGCAGTATCTGTGGAAAAGATATCAAGAGCACATAAGGGGGTGACGTGAGGCTGAGTGTCCTCTTGCTGACTAACAGCTGCAGGCAAGAGCTACTCATTAATGTAATCAAGTCACACAAAATTCCGTGATAACGTTGGGGAGTTTTGCATGGGTGGTTAAACCAAACAGCAGGTAGATGAGCCTCTGTCAGGTTTTCCAGCAACTGCGTGGATTGCCTCTAGGTCCAATTTTAGGTCTAAGAGGCCATTCTGTTACCAGCAATTTGTCACAAGTGACTCTGAGTTCCCTTTCCCCATCTCTCCCTGGAGTTAATGCCATCCAATAAATCTTTAAAAAAAAGCAAACAACCCCAAAAAAGCTCTCACACAGCAACACTGGACATCCCAATGCCTATGACGAAATATTCAGATAAAGAGCATTTGGGTTGAGTTGAGCGTGGACCAAAACCTTGTGAATCAAATAGACAGTGGATCCTCTGTTTGTTTGCCTGCCTGTTCATGCAAATATTTCTTTCTCCCCTCACCAAACACTAGAAAGGGAAGAGTTTCTACAAAACAAGATAATACTTGCAGCATAAAAGTACTATTCTTCTAATTAGCAGAGATATTCATGGCAGTGAGTAGAAGAAAGCTTTTTCCCTTGCCCTATTCTGCTGTAAAGATGTGCTATCATTTAGAACACCACTTAATTAAATGCTAGAAACGAGGACACTTTGGAATTGAATAATTCTTTTCTCCAACAATTTTTTCTAGTGTTCAAATATTGGTCAGAAAAACAGAAAAAAAACTAGCCTTGTCACAGTCATCTGGTACTTAATTGGTTTTTTATTTTGTTCAGTATTAAAGCATGAACTTTGAGGAAAAAATTTAATTTATTGCTCTTCAGTATGGACGACTGGCAATGTGATTGTGTGAAAAGAAAGAAAACAACTCCCGGTCTTTTTAAAGCCCAACATCTGATCTTGGTATCATCTCTCATCCTTTACAAAACTCTATCTGACACGGGAAGCACATCTTTTCTCTGTTAGCATTAAAAAGCAAACTGAAGGCAGGATTTTTCAAAGGCACTTCTTGCTGCTCTCTTGATTCGCATCGAAACCACTGGCAAAATTCTTTACTCCCTGCCCAGAGACCAGGGCATGCCAAGCACATCTGAGCACCCCACATACACAAGAATCAATCAAGGCTTGTTTGTATCATCTAGATTGCGTCAGGTCAATGATGTGGAGACCCAAAGGTCGTTTTGACCAGCCAAATCCAGTGGGGGGACTCCTCCCTTCAAGTTGCCTCTTTAGCCCCACAGCACAGCTCTTCTCACGGTGCCCTTTGCTTGGGAAGCAGGAGAGATCCTGCCGGTGCTACCTTCTCCTTTCAGTTTCATTGCAATTTAGACAGTTATGGGAGAGGATAACCAGGATTCCCCAGGGCAGGAGAAGGGAGTGGTGGGATTACTTTGTCCTGTCACAGTGTACAGGGCAACACCAGCCTCCATGCCAGGGCTTGGCAGAGCTACTGGGGCCAAACTGGGAGTCAGTTGCAGGAGTTGGCAGGGCATTTGGGAGCTGGCCCCCAGGGGCCATCATTGCACTTATTTTAAACAGCAGGCATGGCCACAAGCCAGATCTGTTGGAAAGTGATAACAAGACTTGTATTGACACCAGGAACAGAGGGCTTAATATAGGACTAAAGGACAAAGACCATCACAGGCACCCAGGAAAGCTTGATTTTAAGGAGCAGCTGTTGTCCCCATCCTCCCCTTGTAACTGTCTCACACAGATCTGGCACAGAGATGCTGGTCCCCATCCCTGCTCCTGCATCAGCAATGTCCTGCCAAGCAAGGGTGATTGAAGGGAAGTAACATGTGTGAGATTCTATTAACTGGAAAAAGCCCTGACAGCACATGCCTCTACCAATGTGCTCTTAGGAGAAAGGCAGCTTGATAGGGATTTTGGCCTGCTGAAACCAGGCTAGCAAAGACAAGGCAAGTCACAATTTCTGCACACCTGTGGATCACTCTGTTCATTAAAAACTATAGACTACCTTATTTGTCTGGTTGTCATCCAGGACCTAGCATGAACTGAGGATAGCACTCTTCCTAGTGGGAGGGAGTAAGGGAGAGAGCAGGGATCAAAAGGATGCTGCAGAACCAATGGAGAGTTAACACACAAGGAGATTGCAGTCTCTTCATTAGCACTAAATAAGAGCAGTTTTGAAACACATGAAACACTTTGCTGCACCATCTGTTTTGTCCAGCTAAATTCTCACATTAATCACCTTTATTCCTTGTGAGTAATTCCCCTATGGGAAATCTACTGAGCATGTTTAAATTTATTAAAACTATCACAGTTTATTAAGAGTCCATACCCAGTGTCTTCTGCCTTACACACCTGACAAAGGGGAGAGAAAAACAGCTGTAGTCACAAAATGGTTTCTCTCATCTCTGCACCTCCCAGCGTTATTCATGGCAGTAGAGGGTATTGGTTGCAGTGGCATTTCCTGCATGCTCACTGCAGTGTGTCAGGCACTGTACGAGTACATCATTTTTCTCCAGAAACCTTGTGTCAAAACATTTAGAAGAGATGCAGATGTGGTTGCATGTGGTTTAAGGAGGAAAGCTCTCACCTGCTCTCCTCTAAGCTGAAGGACATAAGCCCGTTCCTAATTTTTAACACAGACAGATTTACCAGCCAACCTAGGTAGGCGTCAGCCACTTGGTCAATTCTGCACCACATCTCCCAAGACAGCAAAAGAGACTTTTTGCCTTCATTACCCTGTGAAGATAACCAAAGGGAAGCAAAGAACAAGGCTGGCATCACAAGGAACCAGGAATCATTTGATATATGGCAGGACCTTGTATTCCAGAAGTCTTCAAGATTTTCATCTCTAATAGGACAAGGAAACACTGAAATGGTTTCCATTAAGTTTGTGTTGCAGCTGCATCAAAAGACAGGGAATTTTTAATGACAGAAGAACGACTCATTTTTCTGGTGTGAATCATCACACTATCTCAGTTTCCTCACTTATATTAGGAATACCAAAACATTTTTTCTTATCAGTAACGGAAATTACTTAACGTGTATAAAGGGCTGTCAAGCCACTGCCAAAGACTGAGCAAGACAGCAAAATGCAAGCCCAGGGCCCCTTCTCTTATGCCTGTCAAACCCACATGTGCTGTCAGAGGAGGAGCTGTGCTATCCCATCCGTCACACTGGCAACAAAAATCCGTCCCACAGGGACAATAACTGCTTCACCAGACCCTCGGCTGGAGCAAGAGCACTGCAGGGGCATTTCACCCACCTTTTCACCCACTTTGCACCAAGGCCAGTAACCTCTGTGAGCTGCCACATCCCAAGTCCCCAGCTTTTGTCCCTCCTAGACCACAGCCCAGAGCTGTTTTGCCTCCTGCAGACTTTATTAAAGCTACCTTGGTTTGGTTTGCATGGCACAGAGAAATAGGAAACTTGAGCACAGCCAGTTTTTTTCCAGCCAAAAGCAAACACAGAGGCAATTATCCCTGCAAAAATCCCTTTGCAAGCTTAACACGCTCCATCCAGGCAACCTCTTTAATCTGTATTGGCTAGCGACTCCCTGCTGAATAAGCTTACTTCTCCTTGAGGGAGTTGCCAGCCGAACTCAGCTCATGTGCCTAAACTGGCAAAACCCACTGAAGTGTAAACAGTCCATCCAGGGTGTTCAGAGAGCCATTCCTGGGTAATTGGCTTCCATAATGACGCATACACACACACAAACACAAAACACAGGAAAGCTTCCCCTCAGGTTTGCTCAGAGTACATGCAGGTTTTTACCTGTGATGAATAATAAAGAACTTGTCCTTTTATTCCCCTGCCCATGAATTTATCAGGTGAAGAAAAAGGGGGATCTGGATGAGTGCCACGGGCTAAAGGATAAAAATCACATGCACACACACAGAGCAGGGACATGCAGCAGTGCCATATGGAGAGTAAACAAGCTGTAGTGACCTTCTCGGGCTTTATCAAGTATTCATGGGAAGCAGGCTCATGGGGATACAAAACTAATAATAATGAACCCACCAGCATCCTGGCATGCCCTGGTTCTCCCTTCTGGCAGCATTCCCTCCCTGTTTGCATGCCTGATGCCTGTCAGCCCAGCCTGCCTGGTGGCCTTCAGCCCTTTGCTAATACTTGGAGCCAAAGCAAAGGAGGGTGCAGCCATGTAGAGGATTTCTTCATATCCAGGCCTTTTTAAATAGACAAGACAGGACAATGTCAGACCTTCAAGGAGACCTGGCAATCTGTGGACTCCAGTAATTTAAAAGATGAACACTAGCACCTTGCAACACGTGTCAAATTTTATACTCTTGTACCTTGAACACAGACCTTGGGGTTTTCTTCCAGCCTCTGAAAAGAGTGGTCATTAGGCACTTTCTGGAGATCAGGGATGGCATATGTTACCAAATTAGTGACCTCAGACATGAAAGGAGTCATCTTATTAGAAGCTGGTCATTCAACCATAGCAAATTACATTTCTTGAAGGATTTCAGCCTTGAATTTTCATTTCACAATATATTTCAAAGGGAAAATGGGACTTCCTATACAGATAGCTGGAAGAATGAACTATGCAAGATGAGATGATTTTTCTAAAGGACAATGATCTATTTAAAAGCAACACAAATACACTGAGTGGAAACGATCCAAATTATGTTGATGTGACTACTTAAGAAAGCTAAACGCAGGCAAGTCTTTGCATCATCAGTGCTTTCAGCTTTAATCTCTTAGAAGTAAAGAGAAAAAATGGCAATGTTGTCATTTCTTGAAAGACAGTGGCAGTATCTTGATTTTGGTACTCTTTGCTTCTCTTTGAACTGTTTTTTTTTTCTCTCCTACATACTTCTCAAAAAAGATCTCAAAAAAGTTATTTTAAAATAACGGATGTAATTGCCCAGAGGTGAGATGGAAAAAAAAGAAAAAAGAAGACCTGTTTAAAGACTGAGGGCAAGAATGGCTGGACAGCCTCTATAAAAATGTCCTGGGCCCCAATAAAAACAGAATTGGAAGCTTTAGGGGTTTATATGTTGCAGGAAGCCACTTAGGTCAGTTGCAGTCGAACCTGAAGGTGAACACTGCAGCCATTTGAAAGAGGTTTGGTGAGCTCAGAAAATATTTACAGCTGTGTGAGGGTAGAGCCAAAGCCATCTGGAGCTGCCATCCCCCCAGCCTTGCCCCACTGTGGGGCAGAGGTTTTCCAGGGTGAACAAACCACTTTACCACAGAGCTGCTGCTTTGATTTTCCTCCTATACTTTCAAATGACTCCTTTATCTCTCACTTTCTCAGGCTATAAAGTGTTCCTGTGATAAGTTAGACAGTGGTGCTGTTTAACACTGAGATCTATACCTTGTGCTTAGGTGGCTGGGGGTAGGGTGAATATGTGTCATGGGATAAACTGCACTTCTCCTGTACTTTTAACCACCTCCCTCGTGCTTATCCAATCCAGTATATATGGACAGGCTTCTAATATTTCAGGCACCTGAACAGGTCCTGCTGCTAATAAAGAAAACCAAACAAAATAAAAAAACAGGTATAAAAGCAGATTTTTTTTTTTTTTGCCATCATGTCAAATTGCTTCAAGAAAACCACATTAATTTGTGTTTTATTGGCGAATAAATTGTCATTACGGTGCTCGGAAATGCTGAGTGAGGAAGGCCAAAGGAGAGGCAAAACAAAACTCAGCCATTCAACTACCTGGGGAGGAAAGCTTGAGGAGAGAAGCAAAAAAATGGTAGGAGTGGATGGACATCCGTGAGGTTCCAGGGATGAATAGGGAGACAAGAGCAAGGAAGCAGCTGTACACAAGAGGAGGAGCAATAACACATTATTGTTGATTATGACACTATTTTAACCCTTGAGGTGTTTTGCTCTTACTCATCACACACAAGAATTTTCCCTCATGAGCAGGCACAGGCATTGAGGCACACGTGTGCGTCTTAACTCAAGCATCCACCACCTTACCAGAAAGAGTCTCTAGTTTTGGACTGGCACATCAGCAGTTGTGCTATAAAAATCTCATGCTATAACTGCTTATTTCGTCCAAACAAGCTCCCCTTTCCCTTCCCCTGCCCGGGGGGCTCCCAAGCACAGTGTTGTATCCCATCTGACCCATGGAAACACGACACGCTTTGGTTTTAATTCAATCCAACCTTTCCGCTTGCTTTGGTGTTCTTTGCTCAATGTCACAGCAAGAGCAGCTTCCTGATTACCTTGCTACATGTTTATAATTAATTTCTCTCAGGAGGATTACAGCCAATATTATTACCAAATGCATTTCCTAAGTATTGAGGCAGGATTGGTTCCAAAAAATACATGTGATTTATTTTCTCCCTAGGGAGAAGACATTTGTAAGTAGCAGATTACTGACATGCCACAACCAGAAAGCAAAACATAATAGCAATTAATACAGCATTGTGAAGGAAAGTCTGCCTGCTGCAGAGACCTCTCAACGGCAGCAAGCTGACAGCGCCTGTGTCACGAAATCTGTCGCAGGACTCAAAACACCGAGCAAGATTAAGACTAAGACTGTGGGACTTAAACTCCTTGCAGCAGAGGCTATCCTTTTATTCTGCTTTTGAGCAGCACTGAGCAGGCAGAAGTCCTGCCCTACAGTGAGTGCTCTGAACATCAGCACTAGGGATGAGGGGTAACGCATACCCATATTAAAGCACTGTGGGTGTTTCAGAGGAGCAGAGGCCTTTCAGAATAAATTTCAATTTTTTTCCTCTTTTAAACTTCCTTTTTTTTTTTTTTTTTAAGAGAAAAAGAAGAGGGATATTTTTCTTTTAAAAAAAAAAATTCATGAGGTTCCCCCTCTTCCCCTCCTTTCCATACTCTTTTGCTTAAAATTCCCTCAAATGTGTGACATTGTAACTTTAGCTGAGATTGTCTTAGGCCAAAGCGGGTTCTCCTGGGAAAATTGGGCTTCTGAAGAATATACCTTTGACCAGCCCTGAGGTAATAAAACAAGTGGCCATGGCACAATTTTAAGTCACTACTATCTTAACACAAATCATAGGAAAATGTGTCTCGGTCCTATTCAGTTCAATGGTCATTTAGCCCTATGCTTCCCTGATGAACCACTCCATGAAAGAAGTAGAGGGGTCTTGTTTAATCAAAAAACCATTTCCTGCCTTGCCAACCCAAGCCACAGGCGCTGGCCAGAGGCATCTCTGACCACGCACAGAGAACCACAGCATTACAGGAAAGCTTCAGTTCACCCGGCCTCACAGCCAGGTGTCCCCTTCAGCACAGCTCGAGGTCACATCCCAGGCTCTTTAGTGAGGGTCCCCCGCAAACCAGCTCGTGCACAGCACATCTTCTCCCCAAGGGCTGCCTTTATGCACAGCCACTGCAGGCTGAAAAGGGCACTGCAAGGTGCCTGTGGCTGACTTGGTGAACTTGAGCCCTGTAACCCTCCAGCCTCTCTCCCTCATTAGCTCCAAAGACAACACAAGGATGGTGACGGAGCATGGGGAACAAGCCACCCCGAAACCCAGAGCTGCAAAAGGCCATGTTAATGAGGGCTGGCAAGCCCCTGCTTGTGGATGGTTTGAAAATCAGTTTCTAATTGCCCCTGCAGGTATGACCTCAATTGTTTCCTGAACAAAAAACTTGAGATCTTGTGCAAGAAAACTGCTTTCACTGAAAAACTACCAGTGAAGGCTTTCAGCTCTTCCCCAGCAACACATGGCCAGCAGGGTTGAAAAGTAATAAAGAGGATCTGCCAGAGGATGGGATTTAAATTAATCACCCCTCTAATTTATTCACCCACCTGTAAAACCAGCACATAAAACTTTGCTATATGATGAGGGTAGTTCGCAAATATTGGTAAAACATTCTGCAAGCCACAGAAAGGAGAGAGAATCAAAGTTTTTAAAGTGTGATTTTCCCTATTGCATTGTAGATTTTACAATTGTTTCTAAGGGCGAGCATGGGACTGATGATAATTGGGACTGTGCTTGTAGAAATTCTGGACAGTGTTGAGATCTTTTCCCAAATATCCCAGTTGTTGCAGCATCCAATCTTTCATTTAAAGTGTTTCTGCCTGAAAGTTCTTCTAACTTTCTGAATCCGCAGCAGAGCTGAAATAACCATGGATAATAGATATAGGAAATTTCCACTTATGCTTTCCAGCATAACGACCTACAAGGTTTTTAGAACCTAATTAATAATGTTAAAGCATCAACAGCCTTAACCTTTCCAGTACCTGAAGCAGAATATCCCAGCCAGTGCTGGAAGCCTGTGGTTGCAGCAGTTGCCTTTGATGAGCCATGCATTTGAAAGGATGCCATGCTACAATTAACTGTGTGGGTCTGGACTGTGAAAAAAGTGCTGGGATGGCAGGAAAAAGTGAACTCTTCACCTCCAAATTATACTAGTGGGACTGATTATGGTAATGCCAATTTAAAAATACAACAGCAAGCTTGTTCTTCCCCTTTCCTGACTCAAAAGTCCACTTTGCTTCACAGTGTCTTTATTATGATAGCAATGAACTTGGAGTATGGCTCTCAGCCAGATTTCTGAGCTTTTTCTATCTTTTCTTTTTTTTTAAAACAAACTTCACTCAGTAATGAAAGTAGATTCTTGAAATACCCATGACAACAACCCAGCTTTTGTTATATGGCACAGACTGCCATCAAATTATGGCTATTTAACCTGGAGAACGCCTGGCTTTTCATCTTAATTCTTTGAGTACTAGCTGGGAAGGCACCACTGTATTCAAGTCTGGTTCTTCTTCTCCCATTTCCTTTTAAATTGGGATAGTGGGAAAATTCTTCGACTATGTAAGACACACAGGACAAAAGTCACTGGATTTTCACTTGGCTTAAAACATTTTTCCAAATGCCTCAAAGTTTGCCTTATTTTTTTCCTTAGTTTAACTAACTGAGAAGATTTTGCAGTTTGTGATGTCTTGGGTTATGGCACAGTGTGTGTTCACTTTGTATTACATGGCAGTGGCTGCAGCTTATCAGAAGTGTACAAATGTAAATGCTTCCCAGTGTAACCTGCAAAGTAGGGGGAACTTGAAATCCTTAAGGACAGTTAAAAAAGAAACAGATTTGATAATAACTTGACTGCTTGCCTGAAAGCCTTAGTATGATGAATTTCTGCGTTGTTCATTCAGGCAGAGCAAGAAGGTTTTGCTTGCTTCCTCATCACTGTAACCCTGAATGTCTCCCAGCAGCAACAGCACAGTTTTATACTGAAATTTGAAGTCGTGAATGGCTCATGTTTAAAACAGAGAGTTGGTCCTCCTGGAATCAGGAAAAGAGGTCAAGCTTCCAAAAATAACACATTTTGGATTGCCTGCATTATCGGTCTTCGACATCAACAGTTTGGAGTCATATATTTGAGTTTCCCTCCTACAGCATAAAAGCAGCCCCCTGGCTAGCAGAACCCCTAAGCTTTGGGTCTTCCTACCTCCTGACTGCACTTGTAGCATTCCTAAAAGACTGCAGAAACATGTGAGAATCCTTATGGGGGAGGTAGGTTTCTAAAGGATGCCTCTGGTGGATACGACTGCAGGTCTCTGCCCTCCAAGTGGTAAAGTTATTTTTGCACTGTGTTCCTCAGACTTAGCTTCATAATTCCCATAGTTTGTTTTTGTTTGTGTTTTTTTGGGTTTTCTTTCACCCTCTGGCAAATAGTTACAAGGACAGGAGAATGACTCATGTTCTGTGGGTATCTCTGAGAGACACCTGCATTCTTTTTGTCGTTGACTGACCTCATTAGTGCTTGTAACACCCAATTCATTCCCTCATTCATAAGTGAAGGCCCACTTCCCTATGTATTCTCTGGAGATGCATATTATTTTATGAATTTCTAGTCAATTTTATATACTGATACCTAAAACTTATTCTAATTAGTCTCAGCTTTAATAAGGAAATGAGTGAAAATTCAGCATGTTAAGACAAATGAAGCTGGATCAGTTGCAATCCATATCAAGCATGGACATTACCCCATATAGACCCATCTCATATCATAATTGGCTAATCTGATTGCTTGAGTCCAATTATTTTAAATACTCCTGGCAATCAATAGAGATTCATCCCTGTAAACCTATTTGACCCTTTTCCTCAGCGAGGCATGATTACACACATAGCAGTCCTCTATTAACCTTTGACAGAGGTAGGAATTAGTGATCAAGTCTGACATACAAGTGGTGGAAAGTTGCCAAGCAGTCTCAAAAACATCCATCTTCAGAATGAATCCAACACTGTGGCCTTCTAAGAGAATAGGAATTCACCTCACAAGGTGGATGCTAAAAGATAAGAGAGGCTTCATTGATCTTTCATTTCTCCCTACTGCACCATTGTTAATTGCAAATGACAAGAGGAAGAGTATTCAAAGTAAGCAAAGCTTTTCAATATTAACCTCAATAAGTGAATTAAGCAGCAATACTTCACATAAAATTAGAGATCATTAATGGGTCAAGAAATGCAATTCATTCCTGCTCTGGGCAATCAGGACTCTGATGACAGACCTCTGCAACTTACTGTGAGCCTGGTAATTGCTGTCCATTACTGCAAAATTCAGAGTCTGACCTCAGGGATGAGCCACACTGAAATCCTACTGGATTTCAGTGGCATCAGGGCAGCAGCCTACACCAACAGTCCCATCCTTTGAAATATCCCAGTCAACAACTCATCCTATGCTCTTGAATAAGACTAAGTCATTTAAACTGCTTCCAGAAGAGCAAGGGGTTAAATCCATCCCAAGGCTATCCTGTTGAAATAATGATAAATCTGGAGAAGTGTTAATTAACAACTGTGAGAGATTCTTTTCCTATTAGCAGTAAAAAACCCATGACTATTCACAGGCAGCTGTATTTCAGCAGTAAAAGTGTAATTGATATTGAAAATTTCCAGTTTAGCTTCTGTATCTCTTAGGCATTGCAAAGCTCAAGGGAGAGAGTAATTCTCTTCCTACAGGGGAAGGCATCAAGAGCAGGTGTGCAGAGGTCAATGAAATAAAACTGGTGGAAAAAGAGACACAAAGCCTAGAGTAGTAAATATAATCTTATTCCCTCTCCCAGTGCAACTCAGTTTTGCATCACAGAGAATTTGTCATACCTGATTCAAAGGTCCAGTGATGCCAATAAAACACCTTTACCAGAAGCCAATATCTCGTGCTTTGAAAAAAACCAGAAACACCCAGAACCTGTGAAAGTACTCAAAAAAACCCCACCAACCTCTAATTCCTGGTAAGAAGAGAAAGAACATACCTGCAAAATATATTGCAACATAGGAAAATTCCATCATAGTCTCTCTCCCCCTTTTGCTGTGCTGGGCACTGACTCACCCAGGTTCTCAGAGGGCTGTTGCAGAGCCCCGGCCTAGGTGCAGGGTGAAGAAATGGGTGTATGCCTGGCCTCAGCTGAAGGGAAGTTCTAATCAATGAGTATTGAAAACAACTGGAGCTGCCAAAGCAGTGCTTGTAACAGCTGAAGGCTTCTGCTGGTGCCTCTTCTCTATATGGCCATGAAGGAGGCAAAGGGAGATTGGAAGATTTTTCTAATTAGACTGGTGATGACACCTGTAGAAGGACTTCAGTGACACACATGGGGCAAGTCTGCACTGATTTTGTGCTTGGTTTGGCTGTCAGAAGTGAAAACCAGCTTCAATGTACGTTTTCATGAGTTTTACATTTTGATGGTACCTGTAAACTGGCATGTTATGGCACTGAGCCAGTAGGGTCAGTTCTGTGAAGAGAAACCATAGGAGAAATGTTAACCTCTAAAGTTTAAAAAAAAAAAAAAAGCAAAACCCAAAAAACCAGCATCTACCTCACATTTGAGCGCATACTTTAGTATTTGGGTTGAGCTGTGAACAGCAGATGAACAGTAACTTGATCCAAATTATTTTCCTCATCTTTCACATGGATTAGATCCTTACAGTTCTTCTCTAAAGCCAGCTTGATAGCTCACATACTTGTTGATGTGCAGTGAGCTTGCTCTGTCCTTTCCAGTGCCTTAACCAAGCCTGACAGCCTTTGATATTTATCCTCACATCACCCCGTAAAGTGAAGGAAAGCTATTATTCCTTCCTTGCGCAGGTGAGAAATTCACGCAAAAAAAAGACCAACCCCAAAAAAAAAGATAAAAGGGTAGGCTGTCAAGTATTTTTAAACTAATGGGAGTTAGACGCCTAAATCACTGGGTGAATTTGGACATTAAAGAGTCATCTACTGTCAGGCAGTAAATCCTACTAATTTACAGGTTTAAAGGCCTACCTCCCCACTTGCTCTATTTTATTTTTTTTATCCTGCAGTCCTGGATTTGGTTCATGCCTCGTGTCCTAAGAGCCATATTACGGGTCCTTCAGCCCACAACCAACACCCCCACTTCTCTTTGCTGCTTGCAGCAATGAGCCTACAAAGAGTGCACTGCCGTGTTTTAATGATGTTGAACTCCTGGAGCAATTGTCTGGGACCACAGAGGTTGTGGGACACCCTGGAATAGCTCCTGCCATTTCCAAGCCATCCAGGAGGAGGAACCACAATAAATCTCTGCAGACCAGGGAAACGCTAGACTTTTTCTCTGTGCAAACACAAGGGATTTAGAAGTGCTCCATTTCACTTTTTAATTCTGCAGATATTTTGCTACCTTGATGCTGTTGTTTAAAACACACAACACTGTGCTTAAAGTATTCACATGCATGTCGTGCTTGCAGACCCTTGTCATAAAACCTATAGTACCCTCAAAGACCTCACCTTAAAGTTTATTCCCAACAGTACTTTAAAAAGAAGGCAGCAGGGTAACAATCCTAGAATTCTGCTGTGAAATAGTTACATGTTTTATATCTTTTATCTTCCTCTGACACTGATCTTGTGGGCTTCAACATCGTGGGGTTCTCTACAATTGAGTGACATGAATTTACAAGTTCCATATCTCTTCAGCTCCAGCCCTCTAGATCACATAACCTGCAAGACAGTGGCCACTTACATTTGAGATGGATCCTTGCTGACGTTCAGAGAACATGTTGCTCACTCCAGCAAGCTCTGCAGGAAATCAAAGAGCTGTTTTACATCCACCTGTCTAGTGCTGTTTTGTGTATATGACTAAATCCCCTATTAACTTCTTATCTCCAGTGTCCCAGTTTCATCTCCCCCTATTAAATTTTCTCCCTGCCAGTCAGTTATGATTTCAGAAAAGTCTTTCAAAATGGTATTTTTTTCTTTGGAAATCAATCCTCTCACAACGGATCAAGTGGGGAAAGCAGGCACAGGATGGTGGGAAGTCTCAAGGGAAAAAGAACTGAAAGAACACATTAAAAAGAAGTTGCTTATGAAATTCATTCATTTCATACCTGACTGCTTCTCTTCCAATAAATAATTGCACTATGCCAGAGACAGAAAAAGTTCTCGTTAGATCTCATGGCCCTTCAAAACAAAAAACCTGCATAGCACAGACACGATTCATAAAGGGGTTTAAGACAACGCAAACACCTTGGCACAACGGCGTGCTCAGCAACATGGTTGGAAGCACGTGTAGAAATGACAAAAGCACATACTGAAAGTTTCCCAGAATTGTGTGTGTCCCCACCTCCAAGATGGATATTAAATCCCTTCTGCAAGATCTGTGTTCCTCCTCCCTCCCTGTTTGCACTCTCTCCCCCACCGCCTCTCTTGGGAAGGACAGCAATTCATTGTGTGTGGGCAAGACCAAAGGTGCCTCAGGAAACTGTTCTTTCACACACACTAGTGGATTTTTCTCTCTCGCTGCACATTTGGTTGCATTTTGCAGCTTCCAACAACTTCAGAGAGAAAGGCACAACACCTCATCCCTCTAAGTAACGCAGAAAAAAATTTTAAGGTATTTTGCTTTAAAACTGCTTTGCTTTTTCCTTGTGTCATGTCCCTCATCCTATCACCAAACTGGTAAACTCTTTTCCAGCTCGTACATGCAGTCAGAATTCAAGTACTGGGCAGCAATGCCCTAGGAAATCCCAAGATTTAGACTCATTCCATGTTTTTTGCAGCCTGTGGCACTGTGCAACTGCAACAGGGTGACCCAAGTTGTCTGGGGCATTTCACATACAGTTAATCTCCCCATCCATCTTTAATGACTTTCCTCCTCCTCTTAGCCTTTAGGTGTGTGCCTATACATGGGCAACGACTGGTAGGGGTCATTCATCACTTGCATTGCTGTAAGGGAAAAGAGAATCAGGCTCAAAATCCAGTAGGTGCTTTGGGCTCTTCTGACAGGTACTAAGAGCACAGCAATTTTATGAGTGAGTCAGTCACACACCTCTAACCAGCTTTCCACTAAGTGGTTGTTTTAGCATGTTTTGACCCACAAAAAAGTGTCATATAATTAGGGAAATGATCAACTGAAGTGCAGGCACAGGTGTCTCTGCTTGTTATTCACCCATGCTGCCTGATATTTAGATGGGAAACAGCAGATGTGTATGTGGTGCAGCCTGCAACAGCCCCAGCATCACCATGGAGAAAAAAAATGCTCTTCTCAGAAACAACACACAGAGGTGGGTTGGTCCCACCCTCTGCAGAGCCTTTTCTTCTCTCTTAGGGATACAAAGCCCCAAGGAAGGCACCTCCACTTCTCTCCTTGCGTCTCACATTGGAGAAAAACCATGCCAGACTGATCTTTCCTGCACATTGAAAAACAGTGTCTTGGGTCCTTTCCAGCATGTGCCCATGACATTTCAGGGATTGCACTAGGCAATGGACCTGTGGCATGCTTATACAGTCCTGCCCGTGCTGAAATCCATCCTGCAGTTACACTGTGACTGCTGCCTGGGCCCGCCTTGCTTGGGAATAACTGATCACTGTGCTCGTAAGGACTGGAGAAATGATGCTGGAGCTCCTCCTGCACCCTGAAGGATGGGTTCTCAGAGCTGGGAGCAATCCTCTATGATAACTAGTGAAACAAAAAACCAAACTAATTTTAATCAAACTCTATTAACTACACTAGGGAGCTGCTTGGAGCATATGACTTCTGGCCCCCACAGTCCCACCAGTCCCTTCCTGCTTCCTTCTCAATTTCTTACACCACAAAATTAATTCCTCTGTAAAGAGAGAATTGCCCTTTATACTGTGTTTTAAAGATGATCCTGTGATTAAAAAGCAGATCTTATTTACATTCAGATCCCAGCAGGATAGAAAGCCATACAGTTTCCTGTGCCTTGTCCCAGTTTGAGTACCCAAAGAGATTCTATTTAATCTTGTAAAGAAGTACTAAATAATGGGTCAAGGCCTCTGACACAAGGATGTAAGGTGATGTCACTTTTCAAACCTGCTTCTAAGAGAGGAAATGAAGATATAAAAGCAAGAATCAGCAGCAACTCCAGGCTGTCCCTGACATGACCAGTGCAACTTCTCCCAGTTAAGGATTCTCCACTCACTTCAGGATGAGACCAGCAAGTAGCCCTGCTCTGAGGAGAAGACATTTATTTCAGAGCTGCTTTTGTCTCCTGCCTGCACAGAGTAGAGAGGCAGTGCTCTGTTAGAGCCCACTAAATACAAAGAGGAGGGATGGCTGCAGCTGGAACAAAAGACACAAACCAGGAGGTGGCAGATGCACCAGCTTCCCTTCCTGGGCTGTCCCCTTCTAACTGTGGCATCTGCTGTCAGCGGGTATCACCAGAAGCTGAGAGGAGAAGTAACACGGAAGAGGCTTCATTTCTACCCACTGTCATATATTTGAAAGGAAAATTGGGTCTGTTTCTCTCCTCTCCAGCAGGATTTCTGTTGATCTGGCTATACATTTCAGACTGTTTGACATGTTCCTTGCCAGCAGCTCGGTGCTCCTTGATCTCTCCTTTAGCTTCATCTTCTACTTAGATCTTTGAAAAAGAAAAAAACAATCATTCAGGTGCAGCAGCTCCTACTTTGGAACTACCCTATGTGGCTGGTGGCCTGGGGCCACAAAGGGTGACACAGTGGCTGGACAACAGCAAAGCTGAGGATCATGTCTGAGACCCATCTTCAGCCATACAAACCACCTTTGATGTCCCACAAATGTTCTCCCTAGAAGGATCTTTGTTCTCCAGAGCACTTCCAAGATGCTTCACCAGCTTCCCTAGAGCCTGCAATGTTCAGGCCCTTTGGGCAATTGCTCTCTGTTAGTGGCATTCCTCTTCCCTTATGCATTCCTCTTCAAAAGCTGGTTGAAGGGGCAGAAAGACTGAATTTGGGAACAAGGAACTGGAAGATCTGACATCCTAGTCTCAAGCCCTGCAGTGTCTGGACATCAAAGGAAATGACAAGGGGAGGAAGGGCAGGGCAAGCTTCGTGTTTGCCTCCTGAGCAGCAGCAGCAGCTCCCATACACTCTCCTCCAATTTACCTCACTCACCACCAGCCTTGATTTCTCCGTGACTTCTTTCCAAATCCATCTTCATATCAGTCTGTTATGCACTGAGCCACTTTTGATAAGCAATTCAGCAGCTTATACCTGCAAAAAAATCTCTAAAGAAAACTTTGATCCAAATTTAAAGGTCATTTTATTTGTTTAAATGCAGAAAACATTCAAAGTAGCACCTGGAATCTGCAGTAACTCTGTGTAACATTTCTAGTGAGAACTACATTGGGTCCACACAGGTTACACTCCACTACGGTTCAAAACACCTCTGTGAAAAAGATCACAATCTCAGAAACAAGCTGTTGAGTGGACTTCTGGGAGAACACTTGTTCAGGAAAGAATAGACCAAACCTTTAAAACCCGAGCCCTGATTCTTCCTGTCAGAATTGCAAATGTGACTGTAATTGGAAGCTGTCAGCTCCCAGGTAACAGTGGCAAATTAAGGTGATGATCCAAGGTAAGAAAGTGAGGTTATAAATGGAGACACACTTTGCTGTCTGCGGGCTGACACAGTCGTATGTGAAGGCTGCATTGCAGAGCACTATTTATAACAACACTCATTTGGAAAAGTGCTTAATGCTATGCCAGGTAGATTTAGGTTAAAAAAAAAGAAGAAGAAAAGGGGAGAGGATCCATTTTTTCACTGATTTTTCTTCAAGTTTCTTTTCCTCCCTTTCACCCCCACTGTGGAATTTTCCGTGTGCCTCTGCTGTGTTTTGCTCCATGGTGTTGGACAGGTGACTTCACACCCAATTTCAGTCTTTGCCCTCCATCCCTTGTTTGTGCAGGTCCCACATTTTTTCTTTGCAGAGGCAACAAGAATTGCAAATGGAATAATGGCTCATTTTCCTCAAAAGAACTGTTTTAAATATGTATTCACACACTCTAGATGCTTGTGGTTTAAGCTAGAGTATATCTTACCAATATCCTGGTTTTCTGAAGGAGGATCAGGGAGTTTTGACGAGGCACAGATCTGTAGGAAAAAATATAAATGCATTCTCATGCTGCTTTGAACATTTTCTGTCAGTATTTGGCCTAAAATGAGTCTGTCCACTGTATGAAAACTGCTATGGATAGATGACCTCTGAATCCTGTTACAGATAAAGAACATGTCAGCAAACAAGGGAAGAGGGACTTGGATGGGCCAGTCACAGTAACACTACGGGTAATACAGTTAGGTGGTGTTACCACCCAAACAAAGCCATCTATTTCCAAACCCAAATTGTGCCCCTGTGGATACACACCACACCTTCGGCTGTATACCAACTGCTCTTAGAGGTGCCTTGAACTATGTATCAACTATGTGGAGCGCCTAAATGCCCATGGGATAGAGCATTATTGGATGGCCCATATTAGGTTAGATGGCTCCTACTGTTTTGGCTAGGTCCAAGGGCTCCTGAAGTTAAATGAAGTATCTTCTCTGGCAGTTTGGGCTCACACACCGTTAATGTGGGGCAGTCCCATCAGTTTAGTACCAGCTTGGCACTGTAGCAAGTGTTTATGTGAGGAATGAAGCACTGGAGGTAGGCTCTAATAGGGGAAAATATTGTGGGGAACAGAACCCTCCTCCTTCTAGGATGGTACCACTGTCATGTTCAGCCTCCTTGTTTATGGCTGGAACATGGCAAAGCTATAATATTTACAGAGAAAAGCTACTAAAAATTTATTAACACAGTAAAGTACCAATTTCAGGGTACATTTTATTAGTGACAGTAATTACTAATCAGTTAACTTGCTATTTCATATTACAAGACCTGCATTTACCATCCACTGTCATCTGCTCCCTAAGGCTGGCATAGGTCAGGGATGCAACTCTCATTTTGTATGGTGGTGCACTCTTCTCCCAACTCACATCAATTATGACTAATTAAAAGTTTATATCATAGACCAGAAAAAATGCACTTAAAAGTCATTCTAAAGCTTATGCCAGCAGTAAAACACGTTAAATTAAAACTGAAGAGTATTTCCTCCAATATATTACTATATTGGTTATATTTTTGGGCTTCCCTGCTTTAAAGAAATTTATTAAGCTCAGGAAAATGTCCAGCTTTGAGTCAGTTTTATCCCGCATTGATTATGATGTAGTCAGAAGTGCTTGCAGATGTATGTCCCCATGGAATGGCTAAGTCCCTTTGCAGGGGGACACAGCAGTAACAAACTTCATGGAGGAGAAAGAACTCTCAGAAAAGAAGAGGGAAGTTTTTGTCTTGCCCTGCAAGCATGCACAACTTTTACATCCCAACTGGCCACAGTAAACTGGTCAACACTGGGATTTCACTTCAGGACCCTGCAGGAGACCCAGTGTGTATTTCTGTCCCTTGCACACTTTATTTCATTCCTCTCCTGCTCTGTGTTAATACCTCAGCCGAAGATTTAAATGAGCTGGGGCTGAGAATGTCCCACCAATCTCTGTGAAAGGAACAACACAGCTGTGGTTTCAGGGGATTCAGCAGGCAGGTACTTTGGGGAGCTGACTCTGTCTGGCACTGAGTGTTGGCCCATAGAGAGGAGTGCATTGCACCGCTGCTTTGATTTTAACACTGTGCTTTTTCTGGTGGAGGTGACGGCCCTGGGGCTGTGGCTTCGGCTCTCAGTGCACTTTTACATCTCAGCCTCAGGCTATCATTCTCTTCGGGTGGGACCTGTGCTACTTAAATCCTTCAACGGTTTCTAAAAACTGTAAGATATACTCAACACCAAGGTCTCTACAAGCTGTATTAGGTTGAAGATCAGACTGTGGGTGGGGTGTGAGGGTCTCTTATAGCCCTAAATACTCCTCTTGTGCTTATATTCTTCCTTACTTGAAGATAAGAGTAGAGTAGATATTGAGTCCAGATTGTTCTTCCTTCTAATTCAAGGAAGAAACTTGTCTCTTTCCTGATTTGATGATTTTATGTCTCTTCCTCTCTGGGCTAGGAACATGGCATGAAGGTTTCAACAATAAGTTTTGCTCACATGTTGCATATACACAGTCCCATAGGCTGAAGGTATCTCATCAGAAACACCTTCCCTTATTGTTTGTTATCACTATGTGCCAATTTCCTGTTTAATTTAAAATATCTCTTCCTTCCGTATTATATAGAACTACAATAACCTCTACCATTACTTTTTTGAACATCAAAAGTTACATCAATTTGTGACAGCTTTCCTTGGTTTACTGACAATATTTAAGTAGTGCATATTTTTATAGCACTTGCTGTTACTGAGCTGAGTTTCAAAGTGTTCAGCCTCGCCACACATTTGCCTTCTTGAAAACGGTGCTAGAGGAGAGCACAGCCTACGGGATCTCAGGTTGTGGCCACATTTTCCGTCACAGCTCTCAGCAGGTTCATGATCCATCATACAGCCAAGGATAAGCATACATTAAAAAATGAGTTGACCTATCTCTGACCAGGGTCACTCAGAGTGGTTCCACTTTTTGTTGGGCTGACACTAAGCAGGAGGATGTACTTACTCATTTTACACCACTGCACTAGGTGTCCCAGGCAGAAAGAAATGTATGGGATCTTTCTCCTACCTCTCTATGGTGGCAGTAAAATCCTCCAGACTTACCTATGATGGGACATCCAATCCGTAGGCACTTTGGAGGCTGCTGATCCAAAGACGACTGAAGTCAGTAGGACGTTTCTCATCACCTTCAATTATGTTTCCATCAAGCTACATTATAGAAGAGAGGCACTGACTAAGGAAAAGTAGCAAAAGCAGCAACTCAAACGGCATCATCTCTATAGCTCTCACCTCATTAATGTTCTGCACTCAAGAGTGCTGGTTTTGTGAATGGCTATAATCTATGTTATTTTTCCTTTAGAATTTTTGTTTATTTGTATTTCTGCTGAGGAGATTTTTCTAAGCATCTTTTTCTTAAAAGCCTAAAAAGCATCCAGCCTGTATGTATTGGTGTGCGTATGTGGATAGACTGGTAATGCTGCAACAGTACCATCCAGGAAATACTTAATGACATATTCTTTCCAGTTCCCCCAAATATCCAGTCCATAACATCAGAAAATGCATCACCAGCAGCTTCCACAAAAGAGGCATTTTGTGCCTTGCATTACCACCGCGATACTGAAAACTACGGGCCCTATGGCACAGTCCTGAGTGATATTTATCTAACAGACTCCATAAAATTACTAATTAGAATTGCTAACTGTTATCATGTGGAAGACACTCAGAAGCCAGAGATGGCAGTATAAAACTAAAAAATTAAATAATAAAAAAAAAATTCAAAACCGAAATGGGTGCAGCACAGCTCACACCCATCCGTTTTCTGATGCATTGCAAAGCAATTCATTCTTCTTCAGAGAGGCTCCCTCCCCTGGGAGGCTACTGCCACCAAGACTATAGCAGAGGACTTCAGACTGGTAGAAGCAGCATGAAGCAGGCAGAAAAAGGTGCAAGAATCCATCCTTGTGTCTATTGACAATGAAAAGGAAACAGCTTTTTCTGAACATAATTGCAACACGTGCTGGAGCCTGCACATCCTGACATGGGTGGATGCACCTTTGCAAGAGCAGCTGAGAGCCTTGCCAGCTCTCTGGCCTTTCTCACAGCAAAAAGTGATTGCTCCAGCCCTCCTGTGCCACCTCCTTGGAGCATCCTGCTGGGAAATATCATTAATGCAGCAGCCCCGCTGAGAGAAAAACCAATGTGGATTCACCACACTGGGCCAGTGCCTCGGAGCCAGACACTTCTATCATTGACTGCAAACATCCCCTCCCAGTCTGATTTTCCCCTGAGGGGAATTGTTATGGGATCTCACTGTGCGTACCCTCGCCTTTCCATCCTAGGGTCGCTGCACCTCTCTGGCAATTTTTAGCTACACACAACAGATGGATCTCTCACACACACTTAGCCCCTACACGCGTGTGACAGAGTTGGGTCATAAGTAGGGAAAAATTCCTCTCTCCTTAGCCCCTGGGGAAATGACTAATTAGTTTTATTAAGCATCAGCATATCTGCACAGGAAAAAGGCAGTGGAAACCAGGCTTCAAAACTTTCAGCACATGCAAAGAAGTCTGGCTTAATATACCTATTTGCAGTGGTCTGGCTGGGCAGCCCGATCCTGGAGGGACTGCAACATCAGTGGATTAACTGAGCATCAGAGGTCCTGTGGATTATAAAGATGCTCAGCCTCAGTAGATGGAGATCCTTACTTCTGCACACGTCCTCTGGCTTTCTCAACACGCAGCTATGAGGCAGGGATTTGCAGTGTGATGACAACCAAGATGTTTCTAAGAAATCCCTAACGTAATGTACAACTTGTGTTTATTTTGCCTGATCTAGCAAAGGGCTTTTACCTGGATAAAAGGCTGATTGGTTCTGATGAACTGTCGGCACATACCTAAATAGAAGCAAGGATCCAAGGTTGTTGTTCTGAACACAAGAAGTTTCTGTGCACTTTAGAAACTCTCATGTTGCCTGTAGCAGCATGTCTGTGACTCTGGACAATAAGACAGCTAGTCATACACAAAATATCCAAATACTGGAACATGAAGATGACTGGAATGTAAGACAGGGTTTATCAAAAGTCTATTGCAGGCAGATGCTGTGCAGTTTTCAGCAAATACTTTGCATTTTGGTTCTTTTCAAATGAAGCTCTGTAAACAGTGAATAGTCCCACTGTTAATGACTGGCTTGCCGTATTTATAGAAAGCCAGATGTTATTTAGCTATGGTGGGATTTAACAAGCAGTCTAATAACTGGGGGCTCTTTTTTTTTTTTTTTTCTTTTTATTTCCCAGCAACTAAATCAGTAAAGCTTTGTTGCACCAACAACCCCAAATGAGAGGGCATCTACTCAAGGTTCAGCAATACCAGCATGACATAAGACAAGAAGATGGTGCTTTTTCTAGAATAAGTTATGCAGTTTGAAGAAAGGAGACTCCAGTGTAAATAGAAACAAATGTTCCAATCCTGCAGTGATTGTAAGATAATTCATCCCCTCTCTGACTCTTTCCTGCTTTCTCAGAATAGAGGCAGTGTTCCCACAAGAGATACATAGGAGCATCAGGTACATTGGGGCTCTACTACTGACAACATCATTTTTGACATTGTTAAAATACTGATAATAATCATATACCTCTTTCCACCAATCCAGCTGGGTGTGGTTGTTCTCCATTTCTTTGCTGAGAAAAGGATTGGAGGCCCCATCAGGTCTGGGCAGATGTTGTCCATTTCATACACTCTTCTTCCAAGCAGGTAGTGCCAAGACTCAAAACAGAGGCAAGGAACAGACAAGATGGTAGGAAAGAGTTAAAGAATGAACAGCAAAGGAAAAGAGGTCTCCTATTTGAGTTACCCCACACTGCAAGAGAAAAGGAGCAAACAAAAATAGAGGTCTTCTAGCTCTGGTCTAGACTGGCTAGATATTGCTTTGATAAATGTTGATGGCAGACTAATGAATATCAGCTATTAATGCTCTAAATCTTAACCCTACGGGACTCTTCACCTTTGCCATCCCTAGAAGAGATGACAACCTCCATGCTGCAGGAGCTGCAGCTGCCCATAGCAGCATTTTCTTCATGCAGTTCCTGTCTTCCTAATACAGCACTGCTGAACCAGCTCTCCTGAGGCCACGGCTAAATGAGGCAGCTTTCTAAAACGCCACTTCAGCCTGCAACACTTATCTGGGAGGCAGCATCACTTCCTTTGATAGTGGGAAGAATGTTAGCTCTTGCTATCCTTCTCCCACTCACAGGGAGCAAGAGGTTGGGGCCTCATCACATTCACTTTTGAGAGTGCACTGACAGAACACTTCCTCTACCCCCTTCAAGACCGCAGCAAATTTGCCTTTTCAGGCACACACCCCAACCTTTATTCATCCCAGTGAGGGGTCCTGCTCTGGTTGAGAAGGGGCTTTCATTTTCAAAGAGCTAAACTTTTTAACGCAAGGCTCTATCACCATTTACTGGCATTTTCAAGGTTCTTTATACCAGCTTGAGCGCTTTCATTTTGTGCGTTTTCTTTTGCCGCCTCTAGAAAGTCCTGCACAAATATATTCATGGCATTTTGTCCCTGCCCTGAGCCTTACACACTAGGAATACCGCTGCTTTTTCTCAGTCAGCTTCTTGCTGGATACGTGCAGAAATGGAGCCCCCTCTTTCACAACCTGAAACTGATTCCTTTCCTTTGCACAAGAAATATTCCAGCAGATATTAGCACAGGGCTGACAAGGCTGCCTTTCTTTCTGGGTTTACTTTGAATAAAGCAGAAATCCATACCTCAAATCTGTGATATATGTGGCTCACACTATCAACGTGTTAGCCTGGATTTAAAGAAAATACTTGATCACAGCTCCCAGGGGATCTTGAAGCACAAGCTAGGAATGATAGGCCATCTGTCCCCAAATCAGGGAGAAACTTGATGACAGGAGCTGTGTTTGCCCTGCTGCCTTCAATGTCTCATTTTGCATCCTGTCTTTCATTACACTCTTTTTCTCTGTTCCTTCAGACTCCAGCACTCAGGCTTTTTGCTCACTCCTGTGGAGGCAGAGTACATTGGTGGCCCTTAGCACACTACCTCTACCCCATGGGAGAAGGATGTCAAACAGCAGCCACTCCCTCTGGGTTCAGAAGGTGCTGTACTCCATTAAATTTAGTGCTCAGTCAGCAGGTGAAGGCATTGAAAAATGGTTCAGAAACTAAAAGGAAGCAAAGCAAGGAAAGGTAAGTTTGGAGCTGAAGAGCCTGCTGCCCTGTTCAGCAGAACAGTATTTTCCTTGTCAGGCAGCAAGTAATATTCCGACAGTTTCATAACAGCAGCTATTAGCTGGATTGTGCTCCTTATTCTCAGCCTTCTCCCCCTTTAAGCTCAGCTGATTTTGCTGCTCAGTGCAGAGGAGTCACAGGCAGATGAACCTGTTGTTGTTAAGAGCCTGGTTTCCAATCTTGAAACCCTCTGTTCATGCACCTACATCTGCACTTAGACCTAAAATTGGCACTTGACACCCACTGTAAGAGGTAAGTGCTGACAAGCTTTCTGAATAATCAGCGTGCAGGTGTTTAATTGCTGAATTAAAAACCTGATTTTGAAAATTGAGCTCTAAGTATCTGTATTTCTGTAACCAACTCTACTATCAACTTCAGACATGCACCATGGGAAAATAGTCTGGCTGTGAAGGCCAATTCCCACACTTTTTGAGTGCTCAGACTCATTGTTGTACCTCTCCCATCCTATTTTCCTCCCCTTTCTGTCTGCTCAGATCCAGGGTTGAAAATGGCAAAGGGAATAACCAAAAGCAACTTAAAACTCTCATCTCATCAGCTTCTGAAAGTCTTCCCATGGATTCCTGTTCTTCCCAGTCTATGCGAAAATTTGGGAGAAGCAGGTGGAAGTGGGATTCACACTCAGCTACCGTTTCAGGGTTGCTTTTCACCAGCTCTGAATGGCCTCTTTTTGTTGAAAGACTGCAAATGGCATTTGAGGAACCAAATTCTTTTTTTCTTATTTCAAAGACAATGCATTAAGAACACTCATGGTTAAAATCAAAGCTGAAGGAGGTCAGCTAAGAGTGAAGTACAAGATTTCTAATGGCAAGAACCAGTAAGCAGCAGACATGCCAGAAAACACTGTGACTTTTCTCCTTTTGAATTCATGTAATCAGGACTATTGATCTTCACAGAAATTATATTTTAGGTAAAGAAAGTTTGCCAGGTTCACTGACAGGAATAGCAGAGTGTTTTCTGCCCTATGTTTTGAAGGGGGGGTCAGCAGATGATACTGGCTCTATTCTGTCTCATTTTAGCACTCCACTGTAAAGAAAAAAAATTGTTCTGGCCCAAAAAATGTTTTAAAAGAAACAAAGCCCATTTCACCATTATATAGCACAAGATTTCCAACACTTCTCTGGAAGAAAACTTTATGATCTGCCTGTGGAAGTTGGTTTGTCCAAAGATAAACTTTCTGGAGACACTTATTGTTAACAGAAAATTCTGAAATTCCTGTGACCTAAGAGCTAATATATATAAAGCAGGGGAAAGGAAGGAACCTTTTAAAGAGGAAGATAGTGGTGTAGGTAAGAGTATGCTACAACAAAATCAAAATCATCTGTACAGCTGAATGTGATCTCAGTACAGAGAAAAAGCTTTTTTGTTTAAATATCTCTTTCAAGGAAAGGAAACAAAACAGTTTTGCTGGCATTGAGTAGGCACATTTGGGAAAAACTAAACTTCAAGTGCCAGAGATGTTAGCACACAAATTCCTGTGCATCTTTGCTGAGCATTCCTACATCAGACTCATGTTTTGGATGCTGATGGGTATCATAAGTGTGTTTTTGAAGTTGTGTAGTCGTGAGTGTTTTGGATTTTCTTTTTTTTAACTAAGTACTGGCATAATATTGGCCATTGCTGGCCCATAATGCCAATCAGCTGCTGAAAAACAATATTCTTCTGTTTCAGCACTTGCCCTTCCACCCACACACTCAAGCCGAAGTTTAACAGCAACTGTGTCAGTATCTGCCAAGACTTCAAAGTCTGTAGATGATAAATGTTCTTAGATCCATTATACACTGAAAACAAATGGCTTAATTTACATACTTAGTTTTACACACGCACTTAAACATACCTGAGCGGAGCAAGACCTCAGGTTTCATATTCCGAGGGCCCTGCAGATGATTTAAGTCCAGGGCAGTACTAGCCAGCTGCAAGAAATATTTCCTCTTGTTGCCATATACAACTGTCTCTCCTTGTCCCATCCACCACACAGAGCAGCTCATCTCCTGCCTCTTCACAACAGCCTTCACACCTGGTCACAGAGCACATCTTAAGGACAAGGCTTGAGAACAAAACTTGGGTCCAAACTCTGACCTCAATCACCTCCTTAAGCAGCATAACTATTACCTAACACAAGCAGTACATTTTACAGTGGAGAGTCTTCCTCCATCAGACCATTGTGTGAGAGTAACCACATTTTACTCTGTATTTTATATTATTCTCTTCTTTCTCCTTTCTTTTAAAAGAAGGAATTTTTTTCTTTTTAAGAAATGCCCTTCCAGTGTCACTGTATCATGCTTTACTATTTTGCACATTTGCTTTTGTAAGGAACAGTCAGTAAAAACTACACTAATGCTACAGATATTTCTTCCCATCCTGCCTAGCTCCTACTCAAGGTCCCAAAGGATTTCCTCACCCCCACATCTTGACTAGTCCTTTCAGAAAAACACAGCTCCCTCCTTCACTCTCTTCTTCTTATTTTGAGTCTGTGCTCCATCTCTGAAATGACTCCATACACTCTCCCAAATGGAAAAATTTTGAATTGGCTCACTGGGAAGTGGCAGGTGTGTTTGAAGGAGAAACCGAAAAATTCACAGCACAGGTCCAAAGATTTGTACCAGTTTTCCTTGGCTTCTGAAAAACCCTTAGGATATAATCCTAATTTCAACTGCTAGGCCCAAAATTTTGCACTTTATCCCACAAAACAGACTAGATGGAATTATACAGACATCACAGCGTCTGACCCTACCTATGCCTTCACAGAGGACACGTGGGGAATTGCCCCAGAGAGTGACAGCAAAGCCCTGCCCAACCTGCTGGGTTTTGTCACTGTTGTAATGCCAATGGCATGGGTGCAAATCCAGCTCATTTATCTCTGATTTAGACTGCTCACTGAGGTGTGAGGGACATGCGCAGCCTCCTAAAAATAAATAACTCTCCTGCTTGGCATGAGGTACAGTTCTCCTACCTGGCCAAAGAGATCAAGCCAGTTTTGTACACAAAGTCTTTAACTTTTAGCCCTAAAGGCTAAATTCACAGTCTTCTTTTTTTCCCTTTTCTAAACAGTTACCCCCTTTCTCCCAAGCATCACCTGCAAGTTTCCTCACTGCTACATGCTCCCGGCAGTAGCCTAACTCCCCGAGACAGACTTAAAGTGTTTGTCCCTTTGCCCTGAGAAGGTAACTAATGATTGCAATAAGCAGTGACAGTAGAGTGTAGTTTTTACACTGCCTTGTGGCTCCTCCCTCCATTTCTAAAGTTATTTTAATACAAATAGCAAACTTATTTCCTTTAGTAACACAATGCCTCGCATTTTGATGAAATATGTACTAAAATTATTCCAAGTTATTCTAGATCTTTGTTGCTGCTTATTTTTTAGTAATTTTTCTATAAGGAATACAAGCCCTCTCTATTGTATACAGCTCACTCTGCATAGTACTTCTTGTTAAATTTAGCTTAGCCTTACCTTACACCCATTTAACTTTTCTGAAAGTTTCAGAGCAGAGATATCATTTATTCCCTTTGTTCCTTACACAGATACATGTCTCTAAGGGCAGCTCAGTGAAGACTCAGACAATGGCTAATTCAATCTTCTGGGTCCTCTGGAGCTTTGATATGTTGTCAGAGCAATGCAAAAGCCATGGCTAATCTGAATTTGGTAAGGGATTTAATATCAAGCTTAGATGAAATAAATCAGATGGAAAAAATATGGCATCAAACACACATGGGGGGGAGATCATGGGGGTTAATTGGCAACCTTTCCCTTTGATCGTGATCCAAGCATCATTGAGCCTAAAAACCAGATGTTTGGTTTGCTACCTTAGGAAGAGGCACAGGGTACGTGTAGTCATAAAAAAAAGTCATGATTTCTTAAATACTAACCACAATGCAAGATCTTTAAAACTTTCTTTGTATATGCCTTCCCAAAGACCTTTGAAATCAAGCAGGCCACAGATGAGGTGAATTTAATTGACGGTTTGGGTTGTGTGCAACTTTTCTACATCAAAGTTCTCTTTGGATAATAAAACATTGACTAGTTTCATTCCCTTTGGTTCATGTTTTTTTAATTTTAAAACTTTGCTATTCTTGTCAGTAAGAAACTTTTTCAGGCACACGTGTGGGATCACACAACTCATTATAGTCTGAGGACAGAAATGCAGGAAGAAATTCTGCATTGTGGCCCACCAGCAGCACTTCTGTGCTGCACTCCACACACCGTGGTGTGATTGCCTTTCAATGGCTCTCATGCTGCTCAGTTCTGTTTTTCACCCCTTCCTACAGCCGACAGGTCAGTCATTAACACAGTGGCTTGCATTGCTCTATAGGAAGAATAGATATTTGTGATGGTAGGACGGGACCAAAACCACTGTTGTACATATCAAAAATTGGCAGAATGGTTTGACTTGAACGAGACCTTAAAGATCATCTAATTTCAACATAGGGGAAACTTCTAGCGGCTCTCAGAGAAGCCACCCCTGTAGCCCCTCTGCTATCAAAACCTTGTCACACAAACTTAATCCAGTGAGTTTCTCTGAGCCATCCAACAAGGCAAGCTCTATAACTCCAGAAAATATATGGGCTGATTCTGTCTCCAAGGTATGAAACAGGGGAATCAAAATGCTACCTTAGATGGCAAATTCTACTTGTGGCCTCACTGCCAACCTCCTCCCTTCTATTTTTACCTGTTCCAGAGACCTTGCTTAGAAGGATTTATTCGTTGTCTTAAAAATGCACAAGTTGTGACTAATAACCTATTGTAAGAAGACCCATGTAGTGTATCTCTAAAACAGAGCAATTGTAAGACTTTTTATGAGATATTTACAAAACAGGTCATAATAGATACAAGAGAAATGCTCAGTCTCCATAAAAATGTCTCCTAGAACTTTTTAGAGGTCTGAACATGTGACATACAGGGTGGAAGCCCCAGTCTTTCTCTGGCTTGCAGCGAAACTCTGGTTATAAGATCCCTTCAGACAACTCCTAGGCAATCTGATAACAATTTGAGCTTCCGGTGCTCATCTGAACTGAAGTACGCCAACCCTTTGATGTTTTCTCATCATTAATTAATTCAGCATCAATGTTAATTGCCTACACAACACACAGAATTGACAGTACATCGAGGACTCAGCCTGCCTGTTTTGTAGCTGGCTAACTGGGGATGCAAGTGCTTTGCTGCTCTCATTACTATTCTTGTCAGGCCAGACATGAAATAAAAGCAGTGACACTTTTCCCCCCCAAACACAGTCTGTTGTGGGTGCAAGTCAGATCTGATAGCTACCAACAAGAGAAAATGGACTCAACTGGCATCACAACAGAAATCCAGAGACAGTATTTTTTCCCTTTTAATTATTAGCTTCAAAAGATAAACAGTGGCATTAAGGCAGGCTTAGAAGATACAGTACAAAACCTTTGTACACACTCTCACTGTGGGGACCAATTTGCAAAAATTAATACAAACTGGAGACAAAAATAATAATATTTGACAGATGTAAAGCAATACTATCCTGAAACAAAGAAGAAAGGGCAAAAGGCTTCTTCCTTCACTGCAAAGAAAGCACATCATTAACACCATGAATCATACCAAAGTTAGTCCAGGCTCAAACAGCTCCAGCAGCTCAGCAGCCAGCACAGGGATCCAGTGTGCCAGACACCTGTAATTACAGCCTCCACAGCTCCCACACACTCCAAATGTGCAGCTTTCTGTGCTCTGCTCAGTGAGATGATGACATTCTTAGCCACAACGTGCATATCTCATGGGTCATGGCCCTCCTGTGTCTTCCCCATGCTGAATTGCTGGAACACGTGAATCCACAAGTGCTGCCCATTCGAAACCCCACTTTGGCAGCTCAGAGTGAAGGGAGGCTCTGCCCCTGTCCAGACCTGGCTGACGTTAGGTCACCCCACAGGCAGCTTGGCCTCAAACTCCTTTGTGTTTTCCAGCAGTCTCAAATCCCCATTCCCCAAACCATTTCAGGGCTGGGCCATCAGAGACTGACCAGGTAAACAGGTTTATCTTGATCTGTATGTTTTACTAAACCTGACTGGGTGCAATTACACTGTGGTCAGTGGCTGCCTTGGCTGTATGAAAAGAATGAATGCCTGGCAGCAAGAGGTGAAGAGAGGGGAGGGAGCCCGGGATAGGGGAGTGAATGGCTTCATCCATAAAGCTGCAGCTGGAGCAGGATGTGTGAGCACAGCCTGGATCCCATTTTGCAAGCCCTGTGCTCAGCCATTCCTAACTCAGCACGGCAGATGAATAAAGCAAGCAATACCGAAGCTATTTCCTTCTGCAGAGGTTGCAAAAGGTTGGCAGCCTGATTCTCTTCAAATAACCAAGTCAATCTTTTGCACTGGGAAGCAAGGTTTCAATCTTTCTGGAATCTAGGAGTCTAAAATCCCACTAATGTTTGTGTGCCCAGTGGCAGGGACTGCAAGCTTCAGAAGAGATTTTGACATATTTTATGTTCCTTTTAGACTCCAAGGAGAATGACAGAGATTCTCTATGGTATAATTGGCTTTCCACTGCTGTGAGAAGGGCATGGAGGGGCAGGTCCAAGATGCCCAGAGACCATCAGAAAAGGTGGCTTCAACAGCTAGACAAGCCATCAAACTGTACTTCTGGACTCTGCTTGAATATTCTCTAATATACCACAGCAGCTAGCACAGGAACTACTCAAAAGCCCCATTTTCCTGTAGAAAGGCAATGTTTCACACAATCACTGGGTAAGCCAGCAACATTTCTCCCTACTCCAGAGCACTTGAGGACAGGTGTTCTGCCTTTACTCACGTTACAGAGCAGGTCTACACAAGTACCTCTGTGCCAGCCCTGTGCCTGTTTGACTTTAGGTTTTTCTAAGGCTTCATTGCAGAATCTCCCTGTTTCTGCCCTCATGTCTTCCTTAATGCACAGGTAAGAAGCAAACACACCCTCATTGCCATACTACCTTCTTCCAACACCACATTTTTGTGAACCAGATGTGCACCTTTGCAGGTCCATCCCTCACACCATCCCAAATGCACGGGGAAGGATCTGAGGGGCCACAAGAATTTAACTAGGCATGGTTCAAACACCTTGACACAATCTTGTTGTAGATTAAATCCCTGTAACACTCATCTGACTGCTGTAAACTTCAGGTTTGTGACACTTTTCTCTACGCCTTTCCTGCTGTTACTAAATCAAGTTTCCAGATCATTGTGTCAGCTTCCGTTTAGATGCTCAGAAAGCCTTGAAGTTCTATATCTTTTAATCTATCCCAAATTTTGGAGGGTTCATCTCATCTGCTGTGGCTCAATAGCAACCTCGCAAACCTTGCAGCCCTGAAGCTGGAGTTACTTTAATATCCCATTTATGGTGTCTGTGGGTGTTCAGCAAGTAGCCAATAACTAACTGCACTCATTTTCCCCAGCCTAGGAGAAATCCCAGCTTCATCTTGTCAGGGATTATTAGCAGAGGTTTTAGGCATGCCTTTTGTCTCGCTTTGGTTTCAGGCTTTTATCATCACAGTGCCACTTGGCTCTTCTGTCAGCTGGCTTGTATCTTCTGTGCTGCAAACAAAGAAGGTGATAATTTGCAATGTTTGCACTTAATTCATCACCTGTAACTGTTTGCATCACCCGAAGCCTGTGCCACAGCATGGCATCAGTTTCTCCACTCTTGGAAAATATGAACCACATATACGCTGGAAGAAATACCCCTCTCTGAGCATTTAATTTGGTGGCACTCTGAGCAGGGGATAGGTGGTGCTTAACCTTTTCTTGCAGCAGCTGCAAAGCCAACATGCGCCAAAGCAGATGAGAGGACTCTGCCCCAAACAACACAACAGCCCAGGCAAATATTGAGTGCTGAGACAGAAACTTTGTCTGAGCGCTATCTTCCCCTCTTTCCAACATATGAGCATCCAGTGAGGAGTCACTGCATCCTTCCAACTCCCTCGTCCCCCATTCCTACACATCTAAGCCAGCCATGGACAGATCAGCACTCAAGCTTCCTGTACAACGAATGAGCAATCAGAGCTACACTACTAGGTTGTAAGCCCTTGGAGTTTCAGCTCTAGAAATGAAGCTGCATCCATAGGCAGGACATACAGTCTGCACATTTGGACATAGAGAGGGTCCCTGGCTTGAGGAGCAGGGGACAGAAAGCTGTTCTGGCAGGCAGACTGAAGGAACTCTGGAAACTTTCCTCCAGGCAGAGTGGGTACAAAAAGGGAGGACTTGAGTAAGGTCAGAGTAAAAAGTCACATTAAAAATACACAATTTTTGAGTCTTAAACAAACAGAGATCCTGTCCACCCACTTACTCTGTTTAGGAGCAAGAAATCTATATCAGCATCTGCTCTGGGAAACACCTGCGTGTCAGATCTGTAGCTCCACAAGAAGGAAAAACTTTATTTACTACTCAGTCAAAAATGGCACTAAGCCCAAAGTCATTAACTGCATACTTACTGGTCCACGTTCACAGAACCAAAACAACCTTCCCCCCAAAAAATCACAAATCCACAGAGGTTAGCTCCCACCCAAGTGACTATTTGCTGGATCAGGTGCTGTCTGTCCTCCTGATATGAACATAAAAGTAGTATCATTCTCCCCATCTGATTTAAGGGAACTCTAACCTCATGTATGGCAAGGAGATCCTACAGCACAGAGGTTTGGTACAAATGAGTGAAGTCACCACCACACTTACCTGCCAAGGCTTGCTGTAGTCACAGAAATGGATGATTTGGATTTCCAGGAGGATGCACCTGCTTCCCTTTTTCGATTAAATACCTCATTTATTACATGCCTGAATTTTGTGTGACATGATTATCCCCTTTTGGGAGGTACAGTCCCTGACAAATAGGTGTCACCATTTAAAAAAAACTTGAAAAGCCAAGGTTAAGTGGCACAGAAATGTAAAATGCCCTCTCCAAAGCATCCAAGAAACTGGCAACTGTGCCAAGTTATTGCCTGTCTTCTCTTCTGCCTCATGCTGCCTTTCAGCATGAATTAGCCATCTGGCCTTCCCTTTCCTTGTACTTTGCTATGCCAGCAGAGCTCAGCTCCACCATGTGCACAGAGCTATATTTAGAGAGAAATTACTTCAGCCCTGTCCAGCCAAACAGGCAGGAACAGGGGGTTCTGATGGCTTGCTTCTGCACAGTGGGACAGGGACAGCAGAGCCGGCCCTGACACTGGGCATGCTCCACTTCCATGACCTCCAGCCCTGCCAATGCCTGTGCAGCCACGAGATGGAAAACAGTGTGCTACCTGATGTAAAAACAAATTAAAAAATGGGGGGGAAATGGCAAGAAAGGGCAGTGGCTGTCGTGTGCTTTTCCAGAGTGCTCAGGGGAAGAGGCATCTGGTTGGCCTCTTGTTGCAATGCTCAGTGTCTAGCAAGCAGATGATCCCAACCTCCTCTCTGCAGCTCCACACATCCAAAGTCTCTCTCAACAGTAGCTACCTGCTGGGACTGTGTCTCATGGTGTCACTGCACATCCCCCTCTGCCCTGGGAGGGTTCTTCCTTTCCCTTAAATCCTGCTCTTGGGGCCCAGTCACTCTCCATCTCCCTCTTAACCTAGGAAGTATGAGCACTTAACATCTGCAGCCTCTCGCAGCTTGTTTTCCTTCCTCTGTCTGAGGCTCTGCACCCTTTGCACCCCACTCTTAATGGGGTTTGCAGCTTTGCTTTGGAGCAGGAGGGATGAGGAAGGATAAGAGAGCAGGTTCCTGCCAAGCCAAGCACAATGTACACAAAAGAAAGCATGGAGATGGCAGAGTGCATTTGCAAGCCTGAGAGACTTGCACAATAAAATGCCTTTTCTTCTTTCTTGTTCTCATCTTGTTACAGGGAAATAGCAACTGGAGAGGATTCTCCTGCAAGTTATGTATGTTGTGTTTGCTGACAGATGGATGATGTCTTGATTTTGAAACCCAAAGACCACAAACAGCATCTGAAAGGCCTTTTTCTCCCATTATATGCAGCAATCTCTTTGAAAAGCACATGCAATCAGAGAGGCAGTTGTCAGCAAGTACCAGTTCAGGTGCTGAATTACAGCCAGTGGCCTATGTCCTTTCAGGCACCTGCCCTTCCTGCTGGTGGAGGGAACATTCAGGGCATGAGCTTGGCACACCCTTGGTACCCTCCCAGGGCCTTGTGTGGGTGAATTCCTAGTTTATAGGTGCTAGACTTGCAACAAAGGGAATTTCATCCCTGGGGAAGGAGCAGTGTGATATTAAAGGCGTGGTGACAATTATCCCTGCTTGGGATTCACAAAACTCCCTCATTTGGATATGGGGCCAGTAGTGACTTCTACTAGAACTCTGTTTGCCACATGCTGCCTCTTCTTCCCTTTTCCTCCTGGTTCTGAGGTGGATTGTGAATGCTCTGGGGCACAGTATTCTCTGCATCCTCTGCCCAGAGATGCTGATAGAGAGCCATTTAAATGCAAGATGTGCACCTCAGTGCAAGCAGCACCTGGCCCCTTCCTGGCAGGAAGCAGGAAATGCCGTGCTTCAACACAAGTAACAAGAAAATTAAAAATATAATCACTGGTTCTCGCTTTTGTGCACTCTGACCATCACACCGTACTAATGTAAAGTGTGTTAGCTTTGAAAGTCACAGCAGCCCAGGCTATGCAGATGGGTCTCACTGCACTAATTCAGGCTCATCTCATATCTGCCAAAGATTTGTCAAGTCCCCTTTCCCTTAATGCTTTAAAAACCTCCAAAATGAAAGAAGTAAAATGCAAAACCACAGCAAAGTAAAGAGTACAAAGAAGGATTTATCCTTTTCTTAAGCATATACACCATCCTCTTCTCTTGCCTTTTAATCTCTCAAGCTCATCTGACTGCAAAACTCAAAAGGCTACATTAGCCTAACTTGTTCTGTTGTTTCCCTCCCTCTCCTCAATCAGCAGACATAACTTTCCTCTGGAGCAGTGAAGCTTTCCAAGCTTTTGAAAAGTAATTCCTAATAAGGATAAATGAACAGGCAACCTTCTCTTTTTCCTCAGGCGGCTCCCAGGTTATCTCCAGAGGAGCTACTGTGGGTCTGAGCTCAAGACAACACTGCACCCTCTGCAATAACCCCTCTCAGGAGACACAGCCCGAGTGTGACCAGAGACTACATGAGATCCCAAGGCCTCAGATCTCACCATTAACTCATAAGGACCCAAAGCCATCAGTCCCTCCAAACCTTGCTTCATGAGTTTATCTCCTGTAAACAGGGCATTTGGCTCCTAAGGATTTCTCTCCAGAAACTCTTGCCTGTGAACAGACAATATAAATTTTTTTTATCTCTTCATCCAAAGCTGATGTTTTCGTTCTAAAAGCTCAGAAAGCCTCCTTTAATTAATTAAAGTATATGGACCAACATTCAGGACTTAAAAGATCTCATCTAAGTAATTTGTTTTTTTCTTTTTCCTTTGAGGGAGTCAGGCAATATACAAACACATTTCTCTTGAAAACCCAGTCAAAGATGAGTTTAATGGGAATGCACCCCAGAGGGCACTAAGCCCTTTGCCTGATGAAGACTGGGCTGGCTTTAAAGCCTCTTCTCCACCATCTCTTGAGTTTCTGCTCGGGAGTGATGCTCACATCGCACATCTGAAGATGTGTTACTTGCTCTTAAATGAGAGTATGAGGATCATCACAGAGCTAATATTAGCCAGATGTTCAAAGCATGATGCAGCTACCCCAGCTCATGTCCCCTTTGCTTTCTCAGAGACCAACACAGCTCATCTGAGGAGATGGGTAGCAGATCCTGAGTAACCAACAGGAAAGGCAACTGCCATGAAAAACCATTCCTGAAGATGCTTGAGACTGAAAGCTGACAGCCTAAAGCTTTAATTCAACTTTTTAATCAAAATGAAAGCTGCTTATAGGATTTTTTTTCCCTACTCAATTATGCAAGCAAGCTGATTTTTAAAAAAGGATATTAGGTTACTAATGGGTTTTTATTTTAAAAAACATATCTACCTGATATCACAGAACATCATTGCAGAAAGCATATCTGCGGGGTCAAATGGCATTTGAAATCTAAGTAACAAAAGCCCACTTCGACAGTTGTTTTCACTGAGCTGCAAATTGATTGACAAATTATTCATTGCACAATCAGACATGTCTATCTTTCAGAAAAGAGAGGCAAGTGTAAGGTAGTCTCTGCTGATTTTTATCCCCAAACCATTTTCCTCCCCAAAAGTGTGTTGCATTCAAAGAACTCCACAAAAAGAAAAGTAATAAAATACCACTTCTGCTGACTTGTATAAAAAAACCCCAACCTTTTAAAAGGTTCAAATTGTGATTATAGAACTGAAATATTGCTAGCCCAGAAGCAGTTGGGAAAAATACATATAAATTGCAGTTCGGTGTTTTACAACAATTATATTTTAGCTCTTAAACTGACTTGCAATCCCGACAGATTTACTGCACATTCAAATTAACATAACATAGCTGAATCTTACTATTGCCATAACTTTTATTCAAACAGTCATATTTCTAATGGCAGCAACTATGCTTTTACTGTTGGATAATTTTTGCTAAGTAAAATAAATACCCTGTTAGACTCAGGCTTTTGCCCATAACTCAGCTGGTAACAGTGCCACTCAGCACCAAAAGCTAAATTGCTCTTACAAAGAAGTTGTAGCGTCATGTATTTTTGCTCTTCAGGGGCTGGAGGTAGTAGTAATTTAAGAGTGGAAAGAGGACTGGGAGTTAAAACCAATACACTATTCTGGCCTGCAGGCCATTGTCTGCTAACATAAAAAAGAGTAATGCTTCTGGATCACCTCTGTGGGACCCCACAGGTTTTGGATCAGCTCAGCATAGTGCCACCAACTTTTTGGTCAAATTTTGGTTGTAGGCACAATGTTGAACGCAAATGGGTTTTGGCAACACGCCGAGTTACCACCCAACCCTATAACCAGCCAGGCCCACAGCTGCACTTAACCCCAGTGGTAAAGGGGAAATGCAGGGTATTGTGCCTGGGGAGGGGCAAAAGCACAGGTGTGGAGAGTGACTTTTATCATAGACCATGAACTACTGTGACTTTATCACATTTACACATGTGCCCATTTAGTTTTCCTCTGAGCTTTTACATAGCTGATGTAAGTAAGCTCTGTTAACCTTTTGCTCTGTCCCTGTTCCTGACAAGCAACTTTGGCTTAAGGATTTGGCTGCTCTCAGTCTACAGACCAATACTTGTAGTTTGAGATAATTCCCACTACAAAGACTCACTTTAAAAGGTATTGACGTGCAGTTTCATGGCAATGGCAATTTATTTTTAAAAGATAAAAAAGCCCACAAAACTTTGAAAAGTATTTAATACTCACGACAAGCTGAAACTTTCTGAGGACTAAACCACAGGGTTAAAAACTAATATTACAGTTCACCTGGCCACAGCTACAATACAGTGATACACATCACACAAAGATTAGTGGTTTGACATTTCACACTGAAGCCATGGCTCACAAGGCAAAGTTTGCTCTCCTCTCTATGAACCAGCTCAGCCACACCTGGTAGCTCTGACACTCCAACAAAGTGAAGCTCAAGACCAGCATCTGAAAGGATATATAAAGATCTCATTTGTCTCTACATAACACACAAACTTTCTATTTAAGTTAGCAAACCTAAAATGTGGGTGACTTTCAAATCTTACTGTTCAGGCACTCAAGAGCTAAAATACTCAGAATCATCAGTTGTTTAACATGATTGATATGTTCCAAATGGAGAGAGATAGCTTTGGGGTTTTGGGTCAGGTTCAAATGCATCCAGCTTCTCTATAAAAATAAAATAATACTACTGTGATTTGACAGACAGTATTTCCATGCCTGCAATCAAAATGGGCACTTCCTCAGCTTCAAAGTCTTTCTTTGTCTTCACTGCTGAGGAGCATCACTTCATTACCTTGGGCCAATGCTGAGAAAGGGAAATTTATTATTAAATTCAAAAGATGACTTCATTATAACCTTGCTGGTCTGTTGATAGTTCATACATAAGCTACCATACGCACACGTCAGCCAGTCTTTACCATTTGTCAATTTGGATGTCCCATATATCAGTACAGATGGGAGAAAAAAGTTATTATGCCCAATGTCCCTTGCTTACACAAAAGTTCATACTGAATTTGATGTTTCAAATCACACACTTGACAATTTTATTGTTGTCAGTGATAAAGGAAAAAGCTCAAATGAAACCAGTGTCCTTTGCTGTCAAAGACAAGGGTATCTCATGTCTTGAATGCCATCACAGGCAGGAAATTGCCTGCCCTGGTTTCAAAGAGAGATTTCTGGAAGAAGAAGGGAATGACTTCTTGACAAACCGCACTCTTTTTGGAAATTGTCTGTCAATCAAGGAAACCAAATCTCTGATTAGATGTTAACTCCTTCAAGTTGTCCTAATAATGTCCACACAGCATATTTGGGTGCTTTCTTTAGGACAAGGATATTTTTCCGACAGTAGCTTAGTCTCCAAAAATTTTGTTACCAAAGTTTTTTGGCCAATGCCTTCAATTTACCAAAAAACTCCGTCTGTTTTAGTCACCATTTATTTATAATTTCTTGTGCCAAATGTGTTAATTCCCTCAATGCTCAAATAACTCTTTGATTTGATTCAGAAGCTTGGGAAGAGGCCACAACAGGCATTCACAGCTCTCACCAGACTTATGGAAACATGGGGTGAAGGAGCCAACTGGGAAAGGCAAAACTTGATAGCACCAGGCTAGACAACAGGAATTCTCAACAGGGAGGCTGTGCAATAGTATCTTATCTTAAAAAAAAGACCCAAACCATATAGAGAAAGAGGATCCCAGCACAGGGAAATCAGATGATGCCTGTTTCCTTTGTGATTGCAAGAGTGCATGTCTCCCATAGGCAGGAGCTGGACCAGTTTTAGCAAAGCCCCTCTCTGAAAATCTGCCCCTTCTGTTTAGGAACCCCACAGCTCCCGTTCCCAAAGACATGGGGTTTATTATTGGTGTTTGTACAGTACCTAGAGGAACAACAATAAGACTTGCACCAGGGACATCTCTGGGCATGACTTCAAAATAAGTTTAAGCACTGAAGATGGAAGCTGTGGAGTTACAGAAGAGAAAACAGGGAAGTTCACAGCAGCCCTTCCCTCTCCTCTGTGGGAGATCAATTAGGACTGACCAAACTGTGCACCAGGGAAGGCAGAAGGGAGATTTTTTCCAAAAGCACACAAGATAACATTAAGAAATTGTAAACTTGAAGGCAGTGCAAAAAAGAGCAGCATGTCATACAGCGAAAAGAGTTAGGATGTTGCCCACAGTAAGACATTAAAAAAGTCAAAACAAAATCAGGGATCAGGCACTTGTGCTGCACTTCAAAGCTGCAACAACAAATACTAACAGAGTTATATAACCTTCTGCTTCAGGATTTAAAGTAATCTCTATGATAAAATTAATATAAAAGTCAGATTAACCAGTTTCTGCCCACTCCTCTCTCCTCCAAGGCAACTGGGTAAAGTATACAGGAGACTTTCAAACCGCTGGGAGGTAACTCACTAAATCTTTTCACAGCATGTTCTGGGTCTGATTGGAAGTGGGATTTCAGCCCATGCATCATTTAGCTGCTTTTGCAATTTTTATCTGAGTTGCTCTCCACTCTGAGACCACATCTGGCAATATCTACAAACTCTTGCTACTCATGAAAATGTGATGAATACCAGGGTTTGCCAAGGAGATTCATATTAAATCTAACAGCTTTATAATAGTCAATAACCTACCTGTCAGGTCCAAGTATTTTATTAAAGACCATACTAATGGCTTTTCTCTAATATTACAATATTGAATTCCGTAGGTGGGCCACACCAGGAAAAAAGAGAATGTCATCTTTTCTATATTTTGTAGCTGAATAAATACATATATATGCAGGGGAAATCTATATTAGTTCACTGCCCACTTTTGAAAGTCTCTCCTGACACGCACAGTGGCATTTACTCTCCTCCATGCACTTTGATTTCTGGGCTGCCTCTCTGTGTTTCCCTCTCTGCTGAATCTTGTCTGGGACAATCTCCTGCAGAAGTTGCTCTGTTTCACTCACTGTCAAATATATTTTCCCCCCCTTCATTTCCAGTAGGGTAGGATTACTCTTGACTAACACCAGCGGCTGACTGCATGATCCTTTAAAGCATCTTGAAGTGGTGATAGCCAGTGAGACAAGCATGGGATGGGCACAGCTGGAACCTGATTCAGTTGGACTACTCATTATAGGGACAAAAAGTCAAATGCCATAATTTAGGTAGCAGCACCTTGCTCTACCTCCGAACCTAGTCTCTCATCACAGCACCTGATCTCACACCACTGCCCAACACAGTTAATTCCTCCCATCTCTGACCCTTCCTGGTAAAAAACCATCTTGTCCTCCCTTGAGATTGCTTTGCAGACTTGAGCTTCCCCAAAGGGCTCAAATTTCTCCCCAACAGGCCTCCCAGAGAATGAGCAACCACTTGCAAATGATTCTTAGGTCACAATACATCATGCTCGTAAATAGAACAGCTGCTCCCTACAACCCCAAGACAAAGAAGTTCTTACCTTAATCTCTGCTTGTTTTGCAGGCAGCAGACCAAAGGCTCAGCCACTGGACTATCAGCATTGACTTGCACCCTCTCACCCACCACAAGCAAGAGGAAATGCAGCTGCTCTTGAACTCCCCTCACTGCAATTAAAGGCTCACTCAACCTGCGTAATTCCTGGAGGAGACAAGTACATACTCCCACAGACTCATCTTACCCCATAAGCTATTCCCCAGCACCCTCAGCCATGGCCAGGGCCAGGGCTTAAGTGGGTGATATGGGTGGACACTGCAGGTGGGGACCCAGGTGAGGCTGGAATAGGCAATTAGGGGAGCCATGGGGCCCTGATAATTTTCTACACATGCTGCACAAGCTTGGTAAAGCTTGGGAATTTCATTTTGAATCCTAAATATAGCAGGAGATGCTGCAGAAACCAAAGTTTTAGGCTGAAGCAGAAAAATAGCAGCTGAGGTCCAGGAGACCACCTTTGCTGTGGTGGTGGGTAGGTCCTGCCATTGTCCCAAAGCACATTCCTTGCTGCAGACTGGCACCTAGGGCAATGTGTGTGGCTCCTCCTGTCAAAACCGTACTTTTTCCATGTAGTAAAATCATTATTTCTGCTTTTTGCTGATGGCCAGAGAGGCCTAGCCCATTTCTGCCAGACACAGAGAGCATGTAAGGATGGGCAAGAGCAACTAGAGAAATTAGAGTCATACATGGAATACAAAGGGTAAAAAGAAAAAAAAAATAAATATCAAGGGCATTTTTTGATGCTACAAAGGTGTGAGTCCTGCCACCCACTTCTTGTTTGCTCCCTGTGGAGTCGAATTCTTCGACATGCTTTGCAGAAATATGGTGTTTTGAGGGGAGTAAGATGGGAGAAAGAGATTTCTTTTATTGCAAGTTGCAGCTGAGTCCTGCTAAATATTGCAGGCACTGGTCCCAAATCATCTCCCTGACTGACCCCAATTTGATAGCTTGCCTGGCATAGGGCTCATTTGGAAATGCAAGGCAGGAAACCAGGCAGGAATGCTAAAGGTTATGGTTCCCGAGCCAACAACTAAAAAGGAAAGTGCCACTTGACACAGCCCCTCAGGATGCTACCCAAAAGCCCGCAGGTTCTTCTGTAGGTACAACATGTGCATACACGTACATGAGTGTGTGCACACGTGATCCTCTTGTGTTACTGTGAACAGCAGGAGAAACAGCACGCCTTTGAGCCGTCAGTCCCAAGGAACAGAGCTGTTCACCCTGCAGGTGCTTAGGGAGGGACATGGGGAACAGATCCCTGTCCATCTCCTGAGGTGCCCTCTCCAGTCAACAGCAAAACGGAGACCCCTCCATAGGGAGGCTTCAAACAGAAGCAGAGATTACACAGACTAAATACAGGCTAAAGCTCCTTTTGCAGTCCTCACCCTAAATGCAACAACATCAGGTTTAACTGAGGGCAAACCTCCTCCTTGTGATGCAGTTCTGACCCCAGAAGCAGCTGTGTCTGGATGAAAGGCAGATGTTTGCTCCAGCCAGCTGGGGTCAGTGATTCAAAACAGCTGCCTACTGCCAGCAGAGCCCATGGGAGTGAGAAGAGCAAGCCTCCACAACGAGAAACTAGCAAAAATGTCTAATGAGTAGCCCTCCCGAGGCTCCCAACAAGCCTTGTTGCTGTGCTGGATCTGCCCTGCTTTTGGTGGAGCAGCACACTGGGTCCTGCTTCACTCTTTAAGAGGGGGACGTGGTCGGAGTTGATTTTCTCATTTGTATTCCCACTCAGAAGCAAGAAGCAGATCTGTTTTTCTGCATTCACATCAGGTATCCAGCCAAACCACTGTGTGCCCTTTAGATGGATTAATCTACCTGCTCCCAGACTCGCTCTCCAATTCCCTCTCTGCCCAAGCTGCTATGTGGTATTCCTCATCATGCCACAGGAGTTGTGTTCCCATTTCCTCTCTTGTCTGAACACTCTCACTGGACTGCAGGACACAAGACAACAAAAGCAAGGAACTGTGCTGGTGCTGGAGGCCTTTTTCCTGATGTAGCCAGCAAGATTTGCTGGCAGCACGCTCCCAGCCCACCCAGCCCTGAGCTGATCAGCATGGCATGCTCCTTCCTTCTCCACTTCCAAAATGTAATGCCAAATGAACCATCAAAATTTACAGGAAAATGTTGAATTCGTTTTGCAGCAACTAAATTTTTCCTTGTTACTACACTGTATAGAGAGAATAATTATTTCTGAAAGGCCTTTTCATACTCCATGGAGTATTAAATAGGCAATACTGGATTTTCCTTGGTTGAAATTGCTTCCTCTGTCAAGGTAAATCCTGCCCTCATCCCCCCTCCATCTCGTCTTCATTTTGCTGGCTTTAGCAGACTGCCTCTCCCTAAATGACTGAATGTGACCACTGTAACAAAATCAGTCATCCATCTAGAGGTGGATACCTGAATTTATTTATCTTGATCAGGAATGCTGTAGATAATGGGTCATTAAAAATTACACTTTTCAAGCCACAGTTATCATGAGCCTGACTGGCAAAGAATGAGCTTTTAGATAAGAAAGAAGGCTTAGGAGGGTCAATTAGGTTAAATTGGCTTGGATCATCATCCTCTGATACACAGGCTTTATTAAAGCCTGTAGTTGGAGACAAAAGCTTATCTTCACTTCAGCACAATTATTTTTAAAATGTGGCTGCACAATTTGGGGATTGCCAACACATGATATCCACTACCAACAAATCTGAGATTATCAAACATTTGAGCCCATTAGATTATAAAGACAAAGGTCATTTTGTACAAAAGATAGGGAGGACAAAACCACTGTTCTTCTGTCAAGCTACTCTCGAGCCTCTGCAGAGCCTGACTGGCTTGTGAAATAAAACACTGCAGGTCTGAAAGGAGTCAGTCAGCCGTGAGTTACCTGAGCCCTGCAGCTGAACCCTTCCTCTCGGCACTCAGATGGGGCTTCCATAGCCCGAAAATGGTTTTGATGGCTCCAGCAATATCACAAAGCAATCTCCTGTTATGAGCATTTGCTCTAGGGAAGGAGAGAGAAACCCCTCTTAAGTCTTTCTCAAACAGATTTTCACATCTGTCTTTCTAGACATCTGTTTCTAAGTAAAAGGGAAAAATATGCTTGCAATGAAACTGGCCATTGAGCCCAAAGCCAACGAGCTGCTCATATGGTTCTCTGTTCCCCAGTGCAATCCCATAGCCCTTTCTCGGACAAAATCTACAGGAGTAGGGTTCCTCCTTGTTTTCCTACTGTCCATCATCTGCTTTTGCTGGAGGGTACCTCGCTGCCCCTCCTTTCCCCTGCTAAGCCATGCATCCTTGCTCTGTGGGATCTGGCAAGCGCATTGCTGATGATTTGCTGTACCTCTTGGTTTCCAAACACCTGAGGTCAACCCTTAGGTATTTCAGCCAAGAGGGAAGCCAGATTGCTTGACGGGAGGCATCCAGAATGAGTACACAGCACCTGGTGATCATCAGCAGCATTTTTCTTGTTGTGCTGTTGCTCTCACACCTCATCTTTGTGTGACAGGATTTGCAAGAAAGGCATGGGAACTGGGATCTCTTGAATCCCAGCCTCATTTCTGCTCCCTGCTTGCCATTTGGCTTGGAGCAAGATATTCATAACCTTACACATCCACTTTTGAAGGCATCACGAGGACTCATCAGACATCTATGTTTATAAATAATGGCTTCTACACGCGGTATTATGTGGTTTGCAGTCAGCACAACAGTGAGCTTGGAAAGGGCAACACAGCCCATCTGATATATCCAAGGAATCCTGAGAACCACTGCAAAGATGCTTTCCAAATAAATCCTGTCCTTGGAAAGATACTCTAGGATGGATTTGGAGACCTTCCCATGTTTTTGTTTTATTCATGACATTCCCTCCTCTGCCCCATTTCTTACATGCTCTCTTAATACTGGGGGGAAAAAAGATTGCAAAACTCTATCATTTTTTTTTTTGTCACTGGAAAATGCAAAAAATTGTTGAGATCTTGTCCCTATTTAATTCATCCCAAATATACGTGCATGCCATAAAGATCAGACCAGTGAGAAGAAAATCTCTTCTTTATAAAGCAAGAAGCACATTTTGGTAAAGCATGCATTCATAGAACAAATTTTCTGTAATAAATGTCTGCCTTTTTACCATATATTTTATAATTTGTCAGATACATCTTACATGTACATGCAATAGGCCCACATTTAAAAAGAGAGAAAATGTATGCATTTTTTACCCATGTTTAGCCTGAAGTGGCTTCATTATTTATTACTTCAGTTTGCTGCTGCTGTGATTGAGAGCTGGAGAAAGGGAAGCCTCCAAGCAGGGATCATGGGAATACAAAGGGAATTGGCACTCACAAGTTCCTGAGAAAGTCTTGGGCTTGTGGCCTCATTTTGACTCCTATCAATGCCAAATGTAAAATAATAGTCTGATTCAGAGCTAAATACCATCTAGATTTCCCACTGAGTTCATTAATTCTCTTCTTTTATTGTGGCAGAAAGTATTAAATACCTCAGATTAGAATCAGGGTTTCACGCAGGATCTGTATTCCAATTACACAGCATCCTTTCCCGATTCAAGACATTGTATTGATTTGTTTGGGGGTAGGGGGGATTCTTTTTTTTTTTTTTTTGTTCCACCTTAAAAGAGCAATTTATTCTTTCTTTAAGTTGCAGTTCAAATTGCAGATGTTTTTGTCAAGCTCCTCCCTATCAGAACTGATGCATTAGCAAGGAGAGTGGTTGCTCACGAAGGAATATGAGTAGTAGAGCAGTTTTCTCTGGTCAAATCATCTCTCTGCAATCTTTCAGGATCATCATCACCAAAGAGTTCCAAAGTGACACCTGCTAGGCACTGTCTAGCTAATTATTTGAAGCTCTTCTGCTTCTGCTGAAGTTTTGGCAGCCAGCCTGTTAAGTGTGACTCTGAGCTGTGTTTCCACAATATAACGCTTCTAGGAACGAGACAAACTGCTTTTTCTAGCCAGTGCAAGAGACATTTGCCTCCCTACCAACACGAAAACAATATTAAGCAGCTGCTCAGCACTGCTTTCTGAAGGCACTTCTGTCACTGATCAGCAGAATTTAATAACATCCAGATTTAATCCCTCAGACTTGAGCTGGGCTCCAAGCAGAGGCACAGGGGGTATCAAGGGGGTGTTTTGAAATTCAAGTTCTCTCACAGGCAGGTGAGCAGCTGGAGCTATTCTGAGTTGAAATATTTAGCCAGGGCCAGATGAACAGATTTGACAGGACAGTGGCAAATTCTGCTTTAAAGTTTACTTTTTTCCACTTGGTGCTTCACTCTGGTAAGAAGCCCAGAAAAGAGTTCCCTCATCAATCTTTTTTTTCCGTTTTTTTTTTTCATTTGGCACACTCAGGATCTTGGATGTTCATTTGAGAAATGCAAGGAAAATGTCTATTTTGGCTGGAAAGATAAGCAGTTTAGATGATGCCCAGCATGCCAAGCAAAAGCATCTTTGGGGTGCACATCACCAGTTTCTGTCAGGGGGCATCACTCTGTAGCATCAATGAATATCCCAGCAGATGGGAAGTTGCTCTGAGCGGTGTAAAAGAGGAGAGTCGCCATTCCAGGCTTCGTGGTCCTTCATGGGAGCTGAACACCCTCTGAAGGTGGTCAGTGCACTCAGTGTTATCCCAGGATCCTAAGCTGTGCGCTTCCAGCGATGGTGGGAACCCTCCCTGTCCCCCGTTCCACCTCATCCTTCTCTGCCCAGCTACAAAATAAATAAATAAAAGAAGTCATACTGACACCAAAGTAATTCAAAAAGACAAATGACCGTTAGCTACTTTTCATAAAATTGTTTCTGACTTGTGATAAAGGAAGCTTGCTAAGGTGGGTGGGAAGAGATATTTGGTCATGCTGAATTATTCACAGAGATTTGCATAGAGCCCAATATGTATGTTACCAAAAGTTGATCCTGTAGAACACATGGTATCCCTGCTCCTGCCTTCTTTTTTGACCCACAGAATCCTCTCTCCAGCTTCATCTTGCAGTCTGTGCTCTTCTCACTGCTTCCACACGTAATGTTTGCTCTGTTCTCAGTTTGTTTTCTCTTCAGCCCTTCCAAATACTAACCACTCCTCAGCATTTGCTGTCAGGTCCCAGCTGAACCTCTTCACCCAAATCACTGTTTCTCCAGCCTTTCAAGTGACCCTGTGTTGGGTCATGGTCTGGTTCTTACAGCCGTCTTATTGCTCAATGTGCCTCGACTCCTCCCACCTAAACAAGGAGCATTGGCCAGGTTGGATGGGACTTCACCTCACCTGCAGCATACTTGGAAGAGAACTCTAGAGAAACATTTCTCTTCTCCTCCATGAATATATAAATAAATTCCAGAGTGCTGCTATTTCGAAGTTTATTTTAATAGTGAAACAGTTTTCAAAATTGACACTCTCAGCCAAGAAATGGTTGTTCCCTTTCACTCCTTACCCTGTAATAAATGCCCTGCTGGAAGGAACCTTCAGTCTCGGGTACAGTGCTGAGTTTTGTACCCTTTTCCCCCACAGCTGAAGCTCCTTGGCAGAGCACAGACAAATGTCCTTTTTGGCTTGAAAACAGGCATTCTGGGGGAGGTAGTCCAGCCCACAGGATATTTTCGTGGGAAGGCAGTCTGTAACTAGAGAAGAATAAGACATGAACACCTTCAAGGTACTACCTGAGGAAGATGTATTTTAACCTGAAAAAGTAATCTCAGATTTTTTTTTTTTTAACCCACTATTATGGTATTTTTTTCCTTATTTTTGGGATCTTAAAGCCTACCTTAGACACCTCTTCTCTTGCTAGCAGTGGCCTGGCAAAATCATGCCACAACTTCCACATCCCTTGAACTTAAACCAGAGATGCCAAGAACCTACCTCAGCTGTCCTTCACTAGCCATATTACTTAATAATAATTCTTAGAAGAGTGAAGTGACTTCTCATCACTCAGAAATAAGCAAGGCTTTAGCTTTGGTTGGCAGAAGTAATTTATCCCTGTTTCCAAAACAAATAAGCAAATCTGCATACCTCTTTCTTAACAGTTCTGAGCCAGAAGTTCAGCTGATAGCAGCTGGTATAACTCCATGGCTTTCACTGGAGCTGGGACAAATCCCACCGGCTGAGTAATGAATTGTCACGAGTGAATGAGGAGTGATCAAAGAAACATTTGGTTTCAGCAACGTGAGATTACAAATTAGTGATCCTAGTTTGGCCCTTTTTTAATTATTTTCTTTTTCCTTTCGGTCTCAGCCGGGTATGGGTAGCTAGATTTTAGTCAGAGATTGCTGGGCTTTTACAACCATTTTTTTTTCCCCTATGAGCATGTGTTCCACCTGCAGATAATGGTCCCTGAAAATTCTCCCTTTAAAGAAATACAGAATTCAGCTTTCAAGGTTATCTCAGCAGTAGATGGCACTGCGGGGACTGAAACCTGAAAGGGAAAATCCAAGGCGCAAATTTTGCTCTCAGAAAGGACTGTCAGGATTATAATTGCTATAAGATATCCCATACATGCAGGTTACCCTAATAACCACGTATTGATTATAAATTGTTTCCATAATTGCAATTTTAATGCATGGAGTTTCTAAGGGCTTTGCACATGCTCTGTTGTGGAAGAAAAGAGGTTGCATGACTGAGAGCAAATGGGAAGCCTACTAGCAATTAGATTTTGATTTGTGTATTATTTATTACAACATATACCTTTTAGTTAAGCTTTTTAGGAGCGTTTATCTGGCTTAAAAGGTAATGAAGGAGCTTTCTATTGTGGGAAGTATTTGATTTATAGCCTGCAAAATATTCTTGCTCTTACATAACAGGATTACGCTGAGTTCTTTTCTAGGCCTAATCTCTATTAGGTATTGTTATAAAATGCTGTTATACTTTCTTTAAGGCATGAACATGTGTAAAAGTCAGATGGACTGAAGCTGTTCATTGAATGTGCTGTATCACTTTGAGAAAAGCTGAGGAAAAAAAGGGTTCCCATGATCTAATCCAACAGAAAGCAAAGTGGCTTCCCCTTCCCATTGTAAAGGTGGGATCACCCCCGCCATCACAAGAGACCTTGATTTGATTTCAGATTCAAGTGATTCATCACCTGATCTTTAAAGCAAGCCTTTCTCACAGCTCAGCTCCAAACATGCAAGGTCCATTTCCATCAGTGTGGGTGATTTTGGGGTGACCTCAGCAGTATAGATGTGTTTGCTGGTGTGCTAGCAAACCACCCTCTGTATCCCATGAGAGCATTTCCTGCTTGGATACTTCAGCACTGCATCTAGAAAACAGGGACCAAACCGTACATCAGGAAGGAGATGTGCTTGCTGCCAGTGAGTCTCTGAAGGGCAAGAGCCAGATTTGGAGCCTGGTGGTGGAGTTACAGAGACCATCACAGCTAAGGGAGAGCTCTGTGTGGGTGCAGCTCCTCTGCCAGGAGCAAATCCTAAAGGGTTTGTGGTGAGGTCACATCGACATCCCAGATCAGCACCTTTGTCTCCTGCATCTTCCATCTGAGTACAGAAGACTATGGCTATCCAGGGGGAGATTTCAAACCCCAGCGGCCAAACCTGTGAAGTCCCAGGGTTGAACTGATGAGCGTTCACAGCTGAGGAAGCTTGGAAACTGCAGCTGCCATTAGGGAAATTTCTCTGGCACATCTCACTTCAAGGATGCTCTTCCATTCTTTTGATTTCTCTGGGACTTTAGGCTTTGGGGCAGGCAACTAACATCTCTATTTGGACCTAAAAACCTCAAGTCCACGGAGGAGCATATGCTTCCTTTGCAAAACAATACACAAAAGCAGAAGAAAGGACAAATGTATTTGTCTGCGTCACAATTGTTTGTGTAAGTACCAGGCTGTGCTAGTTCTCAGCAAGCAAGCATTTACTTGGAAGAGGTGGGGTAAAAGATTAAAAAGCTGGGAAAAAGTACTTCCTCACATATAAAAATAAAAAAATAGTAGTGCTAGACATTTCTTCTGCAGCACAACCCTGCCTACATTTGCAGCTGCAACGTGTGTGAAAACAAAAAGCACCACTTAGGGCAAACTTTTCCAAAATAAGATAATCTTATAAAATATGCACTGAAACAAAAGGAAATTAAACCAGTGTGCTTGCTAATGATGTGTGTGTGCCAGCAGCTCACTCTTCTAGGTGCTGCTTGCAGAAGTCACTGGAAAAGAAACAGAAAGCACTGCTGCAGGGATGAATCCTGCACTGATCAGGAGTTTAGCTGGGTGTCCCACATGGACTCACCAGCACCACTAGGCTGAACACCAGTTTTGGGGTCGCTCATGTCATGCCTGTACCAATGTTATCCATCCCTTTGCTGCTCGTCCTCGTTTCTGAGGAATGAAGGGCTGCTCAAGGAGATGAGACACTTTGTACCAGCTAGGACATCTAAAGTGAACAGTTTATTCTTTCTTCTTCTGTTTTTTCTTTATTTTTCAGTCTGTAAGCTCCTGAATTGGGAAAGAGGCATTCTTGTGTTACAAGCATTGCTGTTATTTAACTAAAAAAAAAAAAAAAAGCAAAACAAATCACCAAATATCATTCTGAGCACACAGTGGTAACTTTTGTCACCATGCCAGCACAAGATTAAAAAAATACCCGACAGAAATTACCTTTGAAAATAACTTACCATTTCCTCTTCAATCTTTTCATCTCCTTTCACTTTGTTTTGGTTGAAAAGCAACAATAGAATGTCAGAGGTGGGAGGAAAGACATTTTCATGACAGGATTGTGGAATATGCAATGGCTCCGGGAAAAACACTTCTTGCTGGTCTCATTCCTATTCAATAACTCAGTAGGCTTTCCTATTTTTATGTACACATATACGTGTACAAATGTGCAGGTGGTGCCAGGATAATTTTATCTGCATTTACAGAGCATTTCCAACTTTGCCTTTGTCATCCTTGCTGTTTATAAATAATAATCATTATCCCGAATTTTCATTTGAGAAGCAGATCATGCCAGGAATGTAAAGATGATGGCAACTCGTTTACCTGTGATCCTAAAATAAAAATTGACATGTTCTGCCCTTGAACTGTGTTTTGTTGCAAGAAGAAAAAGAGTGTAACGTTGTTGCCTTGTTTGGGTTTTGGATTTCCCCTGCTTCCAAAAGGAATAAAGGGACTGAAGCATTAAAGGCAGCTGGGTAACATGCATTACTGTTGTTGTTCTCAAAGAACAAAGCCTTTCTTTTAAAAGATTTTAATGTGTTTTACCTGCTCCCATCCATCTCCCACTCTCTTGTTCCTCTGTCTGCCCTAAAATTCCACAGCAATATCTTATGCAGAGGGAGCTTCACTAAATGTCATTTCAGAGTGGATAAACTAAGCCAAGATCTGGAGCAACCCATGGGGTTTCCAGGTGTGGAGATTCAATCACTTCTTTTGCACCCATTTGTCAGACCAAAACCAAACCAGGGCACTCAACTGGCTGCCAAAACATGAACTTGGAAGTCTTCATCTATATGTGTATATGTAAATTTATATGATAGGTATCTTTATAAATTATATAAAATATATTACAATATTTATTATATATATTATACTTATGATTTTATTTTTTAATACTGAACACAGTTTCAAGGTTAGCAGCAATCTAAACCCAAAAATGTTAATTTCATGGTGCCCTGGACAGAAGAAAACTAGTGTGAAACCTTTCCTTTTTTCATTTACAAAATTATACCCTGGAGAATTCTTTTTGATTTTAGTGGGGTTATTCCTGATTTACAGGAGGAGAGGGAGGTAGTAGAATGTCCAGAGTGGGTATCCCTGGAGGGATTTTCCTTACTGTCCACAGCACATCTTCCCTGTGGAGCAATGGGGAGACGAGAGGGAACTACTGACTATATGGGGAAACGAATGAAGCTAATGACTTTGAATTTGCTGGGATATATTTTGGTGATCTCATTTTCACTTCTGGTGATCTCCTTTACACAATTTTATCCATGACTGTTCACATGCATCCACTCCTTCCCATTGGTAATTGTGATTCAAGGTGACTTCAGCACAAATCAAATCCAATTCCAGCAGCCCAGTCTGGGGAGTTCAGCAGTGATGGGCCAGATGTTGGTGTAAGTATGACACTAACAGCTGTGAGACCTCCAAATCTACCAGAACACCTGGAAAAAAGTATTGCAATCTCAACATGAGTGCTGGGAAACACAGACCAAGAGATATTAATGTAACCCACCATTATTCTGTCCCCATCACTCATCCTGTTACCCCTTTGATGCGAACTGCTTGAGAGGAGCCAAGACAAATGAAGAGGATCTAATTCCTCAAAACAAAACTAGAGTAATGTGCTAAGCAGTGCTTAAAAATACTTTTTCATATGTGCCAAGCTAAGGAACAAGCAGAGTTCAGCCCAGCCATAGATGCAGTACTGAAAAAGCCCTACCATCGGGACTTGCAGACTCAGAAGTAATTGCATAGAGCACCTGAGCCCACAGCTTCACACATGCTGGGCATCCCTGCACTGCCAAGTCCAGCTCTGGTGTGGACAGTCAGAGCGTAGTCCTCACACTGATAAGGAGGTAGACTCCAGCTGAAACAGTCCACCCCACATCTGGAAAGCTTTCTGAAGCACCCAGATCTCCTTGCCTGAGAGGTAACATCTTTAATATAGTTTATCTACATAAATATATAGATAATAATAATAAATATGATAAATGTATCAGTTTAGGAATTACCAACAATTCGAGGTGAAGACACAGGCAAAGCAGGTAGTCAGATTTTGCAGTGCCCAATTAATGATCCTGTCCCACAGACTTACTAATAAGAGCAGATGGGACTCTCTTCTGCCTTGAATGAATTCAGCTTTTGCTGACAGTGGGTGGGGATTTTATCACTGATAGCAAACAGGAATACAGCTACATCAGTGTACATCAGTTTTTACTAATCTTGCTTGTGCTGGACTCAAGTGCAAGCCCTCTCCATCTGACTGCCACAAGCATTGAAAGGGCTCTTTTAGCACTGACCTGCTATTACAGGATGTAACCACCCTACTCCCAGATGACTGCAGATCCAATTTTACATAAGACAAATAGCAAAATGCTGAGCCTTTGGCTTATCAATTTGCCTCGTTTCCTCATGTCCCTGCATCTGTAACAAAGCAGGGGATAATACACCTTTCCTGCATCCATCAGCTGCTGGCTCTCATGGCTCTTGCCCAACCTATCTAATGATCCTGGCACCCGGCCTCCCCCTCGCTACAGTGGCCCCTTTTGTCACTTGTCTACTAATTAGACCTCGCAGGCACATTACCAGCGTGGGCAGACAACAAGGCCTAGAACAATTACAGCTTTTATTTTTTAAAAAAAGCTACCAGATGTTTACTGAGTCTTATCCAAAGGGATTTAATGGCAGCCTCAGCATGCTCCCAACAGAACAGCATCTGCAAGTCTCCAAACGGTGTGATTTCATTAATTCCTCAACAGGCTCAGGTTTCTACCAGGGGCCCAGATTTTTCTTGTTTTCCTCCAAACATTGTGACAGATATAAATGGAGGGGGGTTGTCACTCATGCCACATTGTAGCATTCCTTGGCAGCTAGAACATTTTGCTAAGTCTTGGTGCATCACTGCTCCCCAGCATCAGAACCCTAGTGAAGGATACCATTAAATTTTGCGACTGGCACGATGCCAAGCTTTCTCTGAGGGTGGAATTGCACTTGCAGGATGAGAGACTTATTGGAATTATCCATTAAAAAAAAAAAAGGCTAGAAACTAATATGAAAAAGGTTACAATCACTAAAGGATGTGGTAGTAAAGGAGGGAAAGGGCACAAAGCATACAGCAAGGTTATGATCCGTACAAACCCTTCAGTCTAGTTCGTTAGCAAGGCAGTTCATTTCCACTAATGGTGCATTATTGTCCATTAGTGTGGAGCAAGATTAATCAAAAATTAGAAAAATAAAGACACCTGTCTGTAAAGTGTTACCGCTGCACGCCAGTCATATGCCAAACCTGTGATCCCAGGTCTCCTGACCATTCCCAGTCTCCAGGAGTTTAACATCCTCTGTGCTTGAACTGTGAGTTTGGATTGCTCCATGCTTGGACTTGGTCAGCTTGGTCTGCCCGATGCTGGCTGCTGCATCCCAGCACAGATGATTTATGAAGTTAAACTGGCTCAGGAAGCCCCTGTTTGTCCACAACAATATTCACACCTCTGTTTCAGGCCAGGGGAGACTGAGACCAGACTCCTTCCAGCATTATCTGCTACAGCAGGGCCTGGAAAGCCGGCACTGCTCATAAATCACTGCATCGAGGGAGAGGCCTTTATCAAGGCAACCCTTTTGTCTCTTCTGTATCTGATAGCCACGATTCTGCAATAAAGGCAGAAATACTGTTGACTTCCACAGTAATTTACTACAGGGAAAAATCAGGTAGTAGGTTCGATACAAACTTGACAGTTATAACTAGCACTCAGCTGTGTGCTGAGGAAGCTTGACCTCCTTACCCCACAAGAAAGGAAGACAGGGTTGCTTATGGTGTTTTCCTCCTATTCCTCATCTGTCACTGCCCTCCTCATTGCCTCCCAAGTTCTCTTAGATTTTACATTTATAGCTTTTGGCACTTCTCTGTTCTCCAGACTTTTGTCCAAGAGAAGGAAGAAAAAAAACACCTTCTAAAGGAAGGATTGCCAGACAGCTTGCCAGAGACAGAGATATGTGATTTCCGAGACTGGCACGAGACAGAAAAAGAGTGGTGGCATCCTTAATGTGAAATGTGCATGCAGAACAGGAATTCAGGGGGCCAACAGGACACAGCTAAGTTCAGGCATACCTTCCCAGTGGAGAACTGTTGAATATTTAACTGAGATTTTTAATTAACTTATTACAAGCTCATGGTGATTAAAAAAAACCCAAACTATTCAGTGGCTAAAACTAAATTAAAGCTTACCTGCACACGTCTTTTACCTGATGCAGTCTGATAACTGGTGGGATACCTACAGTAGAGATAAATATTTTCCTCTCCCTGGATAGTCCCCCATAATTTCCTTCATCTCAGCACCTTCTCTCTGCTTGCCTCTGCTCCCTTAAAGCTTTCCCCATGAGGAGCCTCTGGCAGCAGAGAAAGACTGGAAAAGTAATATCTACAGCCAGAATGCATTTCACACCCACAAAAAATAATTTTCCAACACATCTGTAAGACATAGTTTGCAGTAATAAAGAGAGGGAGGTCCTCTACAGTCAGAACATTGTGATGGAAATTACACATTTTGATCTGCAGGTGCTCCACAGACATATGTGTCTCCACGTAGATTTTCTTGGAAAAAGACAGAGAGGCAAAAGCTAATCCATGGGCCACTTTCAGGCAGTCTGTAGGCAGACTAAATGAATCACTTGTTTTACAAGATGCTTCAGTGGTAAACACGGATGGATGCACCTCCTTGGATGGAGGAGGGTCAGCAGAGCTGTTGGGTCTTGACATGGTGCATTTGATGCTTTGTGTGCTGGAGTAGGAGAGAGATGATCCTATAGGCTCCTGGAGTGCTGTACTGCCCAGTGTAAAAAAGTTCCATACTGTGAAAAAGCCAAAACTGTGCCCACCCCATGCCAGGGACCAACCTGGGCACGTTACGAAAAGCGGTGAACCACCTGTGCTTTGCTTCCAGCACCAGGACCCTGGACAGCCTGGCAAAAAGGCATTACAGGAAACTCAAGCACTACCAGGTTTTTTCTCCTGTAAATGCTTAGCTGTTGTTTGGGGACCAGCTTTTGGTATCCCATTTCATTTAGAAGTAAAGACACACTGAAAAACTGCAGGCTCACGCTCTCTTCTTCTGAAGAGGTTGTGATGGGGACAGCAGATTCCAGTGTCTGAAACGGTCTAGGAAAGGAAATACAAAGTTGTACCTTTCCTCAGTCTGTGGTTTGACATATTTCCTTTTCCTTTCTTTTTCTTCAGTGGCTGAACCCTGGGCTCATTTGCCACAGTTGAAAAGAAGAGATCTTCAGAAGATCATCACAACCCCTACAACTCTCTCCTCAGCTCCCAATGTGATTTCTTCAGTTGCTTCAGGGCACATTGCAAACAGTATTGCAATGGCTGGTAACTCTGCACCTACCTCCTTGAAGACATTGAGGTGTTTCAGGAGCCCCTCTTCGTCTCTTCCACTACTAAAAAAGAGCTTGTGCGACAGCTCACAAGGAGAGCAGAGTGCAAGAAACCAGCAGGTTGGCACTAGCAGTTCATATTCATCACACAAGCTTTACAACGAGAAGTTAAGGGTGGGGAAGCAGAGAACTGAAAATACTCTTTGAGAGCTAAATCCCTCTCAGCTCAACGCTGGAAAAGATGTATCTCTGAATTAAGACAAAGGACCATCTATCCTTCTTCTCCTCATGCACACCAGAACAACAGAGGGGTGGAGGCATTTGAGCTGATCTGATTTCAGACATCTAAAAGCACAGGTGCCCAAAGATCTACGATCAGCAGAGACAAGAGGCACTGTCAAGGGAAATCGAGCCCAGCTGGCTTTGAACCCATCTCAGGACAGCATGGTAACTCTCAGGAGGGACTTGCCTCACCACAGGGTATCAGAGTCGAGACATGGTAGTCCCTTCATATGCTCCCTACCACAACAGGAGCTGTGGGGTTCTGCAGCCTTTGTAAGGTCTTGACACTTCATCCACCTGCCAAAGCAAGCAGGCTGAAAGCCTTGTTCTTCAGGGTAAATCAAGAAAAAATGAAGGTAAAATTGACAGCAATAGTAGTTTCAGTGGAATGGTGTATTACTAGCAGTGTTATTGCTTCCACTGCCTTTATTAGAGTGTATACACAGTGTGCAATAATGTAATTAGATTTCACAATGTGTAATAATGATTTTTATGCAATGCAACAACTGTGCATTAGAGAAGGGAATTGGTTCCCATTACAGAGCCAGCACGAATCTTGGGCCAATACTTCATACCTGACAGTGCATCTGTTGGGTCTCAGGTCTGGGCTATAATCCAGTAAAAGCTGGAGAACAGCCTAGTGCAGGGTTTTTTCCACTGTGACTCCAGAAATGCCTCTGTGCTTCCTCCTGCCCCATGCCTTCCCGTATGGGCAGCAACATCACCAGATTCCAAGAGAACCCAGTGCACAGGTCCCTCATGACTGAAATGCTCACAGGAGAACACAACCCCTTTTTGTAGAGTAGGGAGCATCTTTATCTACCTTGGAGAAAACCACTTAGGAGTTAAGGTGTACCACAACACACAAGCCTACCCGGGTGGGAAGGAAATGGGCAGCACAGCCTGAGATCAGTGAGGGAAGATGAACTACCATTGTACTGGGGACTACATAGGGCCCAAAAAGGGGATACTAAGGAGACAAAAGGTAAAGGGATATTAAAAGCGCTCCTGATCCACAGATATTCACTGCACCCAAGTGCAGCTAGCTGATGTGTGAGTGGGCTGACAGAGCCTGGCACAATTTACCCCTTAGCACAGAGGGGCCCAAGTAATTTCCAGCATCATGTCCCCCATTTTAGTCCCTGATGACTGGGCTGGAACACCTGTGGCACGTGCTAGAAAGGGCACAGCAATGGCCACTTGGCATGTCCAGCAATGCAGTGGAGAGCATTTCTGCAACAGAAATGCAGCCCTCGGCTCCAGCACGTCCAGAGCTTGGCTTAAACCCGCCTGGACAACAGCACCCCAAAGCATTTGTGCCTTGCTCTTGAAATCCAATTGTGACAAAAAACATTTGATGCCTTCAGAATAAATAATTTTCACTTTCCCTCTGAATGGACTTGTTTTAAATGCCACTTACTCTGTCTCTGCCATTAATGAGCCCAAGTTGACCCACTTATTCTCTGCTGCATTTTCCACAGCAAATCATGGCTTTTATGCAAAGGTACAGAATATTAGAGACACAGTTTCATTGGCAAGATTTTTTTGCTTGTGAACCCATTAGTATTTTCCCTGGACATTTTTTTTCTCCCTCATCTCGCTAGAATAGAGAATTTTTATTTTGCAGGTCTCTTCTCACTGCTATTCCCTTGGCTTGAGTGAAATATATATGAGATGACTCAAGAGTTTGAACTCTCAGTATATGTTTCTAATACAAAGTCTCCGTGTGTCTGGGGACCTAAGACAGATATTTAATTTTAGATAAGAAATACTGGTGACATCATGCCTTTGATTTCTTTACTGGATATCTGTGCAGCCTGCACATGGTGAAGCTGTTCAGCCATAACAGACTCATCGCTTTTAGGAAGCTGCTTAATATTCAGCAGAGGTGCAGAGCAGCAGGCAGCCGCTGGTCCTCTTGGGTGGTGCTTAATGGTAGTGCACCATACAATAACACATATGTAAGGGTAAATAAAGGATATTGCAAAGAAAACTGGGGTTTCCAAGTTTCATTTTTGTGCAGCTGCTGCATCCCCAGGACAGCAAAGCTCTAAGCAGGGCACATCAGCCTGAGGGTCAGCTACCCTTACCCCAAAGCCACCTTGCAGATGTTGGTTTATGCCCCCTCAACACACACACTAGAGAGGTTGAATTTAGCCTCGCCATCAGTGACTGCAGCTTCTCACAGCAGCAGATGCTGGTAAGTGCATCCAAGCAGAAGGAAGCATGCACATAACAGCTTCATTTTTAGCTTTACGGATGAAAAAAAAAAGAAAAAAAAGGCATGTCTTCATTTTATTTTGAAACATGACTAACTAAAAACTCATATGCATGGAGGGAAGCTTGAGAAAAAAAATCAGACTCCTGCAGCAACACCTTTTAGTCGAGACCATTTTGATGACATTACGGTGACAAATATTCAGCCTTTCCTACAATTTTATGCCTTCCTACACAGCAGGTGTTATCCAAGAAGATCTAGGAGAGCTATTAGCATGGATAAACAGGGCGTAAGACAGGAAATAAAATTTAATTGCTGAGACACGAGTCAAACTGCCGTACTTGCACGTCAACGGAAACAGTTAGCATGTGGGGTGTCTTACCAATGGGTCCAACATAGTCATCATTCTTCAGAACTCCAGTCACTCTTGAAACATGTTTCTAAAGTTTAATCTCCAGTTCAGCTAGGAGTTATAAATTTGCTGCAAACAGTATCATCTTCATCACTTTGGCCTGCATGAAGGAAACCCTCCTCAGCACACCCCCTCGAGCTTGTTAAGGGGCCTCTAAGCAACATCCACACGTCTTGCTGTTACTTCTCCAATTAGGGACAGAGTTACATCCAGGTGGGCTCAGAGCTGATTAAAGCAGCTCACAGCTTTTATAGAACATACTTATGTTGTGTTTACTTTTTTTTTTCCCCTAGGCTTTGTCAGGTGCTTTTCCTAATTGCCCTAAATGGATAATGAACAAACCTGCAGACTGAGAGAATTTGGTTGGTTTGGCCTGTAAAAGGGAAAGTTTAGGAGTGACGTATTTGCAGCCTTCTGGTACCTGAGGGAGCCAAAAAGAAACATGGAGAGGGACTATTTGCTGACTCCTACCAGTTCTGCAGTGATGGGTTCAGTGGTTGTGAGGCAGAGGTGCCCTCAGCACTCTTGTGTGCCCATGCTCATGAAGGTATAGCCCAGGGTGCCGACATGGAAAGTTTACTTCCCTTTTTGTACTGCCAGCTGGCAAGTAATTTTCCAGGCCTGCCTAATACTATTGTAATTTTTTTATGTTAATAAAATATGGTTGGAAAAAAAAATCAGGAGTGTGAAGTATGGCTGAAGACTTAGCAGGGGTGTTTCCTCAGTTCTCAGGAATTCCTTCTGACCCTGCAACAAGAGACTGTAGATGACAAGCTTTTCTTTTTCTTACTTTTTTCTTTTCTTTCTTTAAACTGTGAAACAGCATAATATCTTACTAAAGCTCATTGTACATCACCTTATGGGTGTATTGGGTCAGGGAGTCGGTGGGTTAATCTCGTGATGGGTAATGAAGCATTACTTATATCTACATTTAAGACTTCACCTCTCCATTGTCCTGCATGGTGCCGCTTGCTGTATGACCTATGGTGAAACCGCCGCACTCAATTCACCTTCTCTGGACACCACTTATTATTTTATAGGTTTCTAACATGTCACTTCTTCTGTGCCTCTGCACTAAAAATGTTTCTAAATGGCTCCTAACAGGAAAGTCTCTGCTTTCATTTAATAAATCCTTTTAGTCTCATTCCTTGGTCCCCGGGAGAAGCAGCGTGGTCCAAAGAAAACACGTGCCATCGATTGGGAACCCGGGATTAAGCCTCCTTGGAATGTTATACCCTTAAACCCTTATTGTAGCCCAGCCACTTTCCCAGCTGCAATGCACAGTGAGCAGATGTTTTCCTTGCCCCCTTTTGACCAGACTGTCCTCAAGCTGTCACAGGGGATATGGCCCACGTGACTGGGACACGATTTACCTGGAACTGGGATTTTCTCCTAAGACAAGGCAGCAGAACTCACCACGTGTCCATAAGCTCCTGCCTTTGCACTGGCTGGTGGCTCCTTGTTGCTTTGTTAAACCTGCAGCAATGTTTCTAGGTGTTGGGATATTTATGTTGACTTTGACACACTACCACTCAGATCTCCCGTATTAGGGTTGCATTGTTTTTTATGTGAAATATTGCAGCAGCTAATTGCAATTACCAGAAAGCATATACAAGAGAGCTTGTTGATTGCCAGTAGACAATGACACTTTGGAAATCTTGGATTTTGCTATAGATGAAAGCCTATAGATTTTAAAATAGAAACCACGTTATCATTTACAATTTCCGTTTGCGAACAAATTCTGCTAAACAAAATTGGCGTCTGATTAAGTAAACATTTATACATAAATAAAACAGTGAAGATCTCTTCAGTTATTGAGATGCAGCCAGTTCAGTCTCTCGTAAATAATACAGTGATGAATTCTGGCATTACAGTGCATGATAAAGCTACCTAGCCTCAAAGTCTTAGGCAAACTAATCCATACGCATGAATCAATCAGTTCATTTTAGTCATACCAGCGTTATATAAATGTCACCAAAATCAATGCCTGAAAGATATAACAGATTAATAAGTCCTCATGCGGTACATCTAACTGGGATGCAAACCTACAGCAGATAACTCCACGCTGAACACAGCTATACAAGTAGTTTGAATAAGTCATTTTAATAGAAAACTCAAGGGCAGGCCTGTAATGAGCAGGCGTGGATGAGAAAAATCTGGTGCATTATTAATTTCAGACAATACTGAGTTCTTTTTCATAATGTACACTTTATTAATGCTTTCTGTGATAGCTTTTCATACCGGTTCACCACCAGGAGTACAGTAATTACAATGTATTAAGATTCATTCCATGCCTGAGGAGTAAGGAAGTCCAGTTACGATATGGAAAGCAAGTGAAATGTCAATCACTATTGACTCAGGGCTGGATGAAATCAAAACTCTGCCAGGTGGGTTTGGTAACAGCACCTCCCACACACAATCTTCAGTGAATATCTGCCTCCGCCTCCTCACTGCTCATCTCCACGTGTAACCTGTGTGCCATTGATATGGATGCAGTGGATGGGATTCATCATTTTTATTAGGATTGGGGGTTGGTCTGGCTCATCTTTACAACTGTCAGTTGTGGGGTGTCAGCCTCTTTGGGGTTGGAGAGAGAGAGAGAAACATTGAAAGTTGTTGTAAACGCCTCCAAGAATAACTCTTCTAGACATAAAGGCAAGGGTTTAAGGTACGGGATGATGGGATTGTCTGGGGAGAGAAACTAATAGTAAGCGCTCCAATGAAAAAAAATCCACCACTCAACCCAACCCAGGGGATTTCTGCTTTCCTGCAATCTAGTGAAAATGCAGGGAATATCTTCTTTCCTGTAATCGCAGCCCCCACTTTTTCCCCATGCTGCACCTCAAACCTCCCCAGGGTAAGGAAGCCTCAGGCTCAGGATTTAGCATTGCTCTTTGGGGCTCTAGAAACCATAAGAATGGTCCCCTCATGTATGTGAAAGATTACGAACTTCCAAATGTTTTGGAGGTATTTATTTTGCTTAATACACTGGTTGACTTTCAGCATATTTCCAGCACAAAGACGGAGTGGGTTGCTCATATTTTTCACTATTTTTTTCCCTGGAAAAAAGGCTACCACTCATTGGGGTGGAAACCACAGCCTCCCCAAGATGATGGTCACCTTGCCTGGGGACACTATACAAAGCTGGAGAAGCGGGCAAAGGAAAAAGTGTCCACGTGTGGCAGATGAAAGCACGGTGCCTCCCGTGCACTGGTTTGATAAATAAACAAATGGCCTGATAAATACATAAATCACTTGGCACTGGCAGTTGTTAGGTGTTAATGGTAACAGCAGCCACACAGAGCTGGATGACAGAGGAGGTATTCAAGTACTCAAGAGGAAAAGACTAACCCTGCAGCTCACCTTGGACTACTGCAAGCAAATTACCACTCTAGATGCCCACACCCCTCAGGGATTTGAGGCAGCTTCCAATTTCTGTTGGTTGCCCACTGCCCATTCCTTGAAAAGGTAAAGGGGCTTTGGCCCCAATGCTATGCTAAATATGTGCAACAGTTGTTTCAGGATATCTGGCTTCTTCATAGGGAAGACGCTTCACCTTGGCACTGCTTTCCCGCAAAATGCTAAGCTGAAGAGAGACTTCTATGTCTAGAGAAAGTTATTAGGGGAAATTTTCAAAAATACCTGTTTTCTTCTCAAGAATGGGCTTTTTTCTGCTTTCAATTCCTAATTTCATTGTTTTTTCCTAATTTCCCTGCACTGCATGAATCCGAACAGTTGGACTCAGAGTAAATAAGGCATAAGGAAGCTTTGGGTGGTGACGGATGAAAGGGAAACCCCAAAGCTCCTGTCCAGCTTCCAGGAGGTACCATCCTGCCAGCGCCCGTGCCCGAGTACAGCCCTGTTCTGCTGGCAGTGTTTGCAGATGGGCACCGTTGTGCCACGGCAGGGGACAGTGGATGACAACTCAATGCAGAGCAGAGATTTATCAGCTCTCACTCAGCTAACACCATCCCCCTGCCTGCCAAGCCTCATTCCCTGGAGAGGTGCGGACACTACTCTGCACTCATGCTAATAAAACTGGACCTGGCAGCGTTACTTACGACTCCTCGAACGTGTCTGGGCGTATAAAGGGCAGTACAACACACACATCCATTTCCTCTCCTCTCTCACAGACACAGCTACACAGACACGGGGACCTGCACTGGTTGGCAGCCCCCCGAACCAGACACAGCCTTGCACACGCGTTTGCACAGACAGAGAACTGCACAGACAGGCACTGGCTGACATGAACACAGAACATGTCTAGGCATGCCTCCATTTACCCAGCCGAACAGTGGGCCCAACACCATTAATAAGCCTTCAGGGTTTCTTTTTTTTTCTTTTTTTTTTTTTTTTTAACTAATGCTAAAAGCCTGGGGATCACCACTGCTGATGGGGTTTGCATCCCTCTGATGATTTCTGCCCATCCCACCCTCCCCCCTCCCACAACTGGACCAAGCAGTCTAAGTCCTCTGTGGGCTGTAGCTGAGTATTTACACCAGCGGAGACCATGGGACCAGTGAGTTCACCCTGTTTACAGGGACTAGGGAGAAATGTCTGCTGAGTCCTCTGCTGGACAGGTCCGTCCTCCTTCAGGTGCCTCCTGCACCTGTGACGACGGCACAGCTTGGCTGCGAGAGCCCATGCCAGCCTCCAGCAGGCAGACCCTGTGGGTTCCCATATATCCATCCCCAGCTGAGCTGATTGAGAAACGCTATCTTCAAGATACTAAGGCTCATTTTTTTTTTTTTTCAAAAAATATCTCTATTTACACAAGACAATAAAATCTGAGCAGCTTTCCCCCCGAGAAGCTTTGGCCAAGTGGAGCTGCTGCTGGACACATGCGCCGGTCCTTATTTACAAGCAACAGCTTTGCTTGAGAGTACTCTGCTGGCACGTTCAGCTTCTTCTGGTGTAAGGGCTACTTCTCTGTCCCTCTGGTCCTTCTCTTGGTGGCTCTTCGCACTGACAGGTCTGTATTTACAACAGCAACCTGGATCTGGCAGGTTCCCCTTTATACAGCCCAACTTGTGAGCACGGAGAGGAGCTCAGGATGGTGGATTAAGCACACTCAGCCATCTTTAAGTGTTATCAAGTTGCAAAGTCAATATTCGGAGCAGGTGAAACTAATTTCTTATTACAAAAGACCATTTTCACCCATTCTGCTCATCTTAAAAAAAGAGACAAGTGACCAAACGGTGAGGGCGCTTCCCAGGGTGCTGCCATGCATGGGGCAGCGGGAATCTCAGCTGGGCTGTTCTCTCCTTGGGGATTCAAGGGTTTGCTGAGGGTTTGGTCGAGGCTAGTTTCTCCGGCCTCTCCTGTTGCGCGATCCCAAGTGAGGGATGGGTGAACTGAGGCACAGAGGAGCTGAGGCGGTGCACCGGCACGGGCTTGCCGGGGCAGGCTCATGGGGTCCCCAGGCGCTAGATGACACTGTCCTCCATGGTGACTCGCCTGAAGACTGGCTCCTGCTTGGGCGTCCTTCCACCTTCTGTGAAAAACAAGGGGAGAGCAGGTAAATCCCTGGAGCAGGACCCTGCAACAACCACCAGCTATTTTCAAGATCATTTCCATCCCCAAACAAAGCATGGGATGCCCGGACTTGTCTTGAAGAGGAAGGCTTGCTCAGGGAAGGTGAATGTATTTATGGGTGAGCATCCCATTGGGAATCTCCTCCCACCCTTTTTTCTGAATTTGGTGCTACAGTTTTGCCTGGCTTTGGCCCCATATGAACCAGTTTGTTGTACAGCAGCATCGGCCAGTGCTGCCCACTGCTCTGCAGAAGAATGACACTGAGGTGCCTCTTTGCTCCTCTGGGTTTAGCACATCCCAGGGCTGAGCTGCAGCCACCAGTTTGTATCAACCCAACAGGGCTTGTCTGAGCAAACCGAGCTTTCTGTTGTGTCCCCCCGCCCCTTAAAAATAAATATTCAGTATAAATGACCGCAGAGTAAACAGATTTGTTTTGATATCAGACATTATCTGAAGGGCACTTTACATCCTGAGTGCTCTGCTTTACAGCTGCCTCTATAATCACTGCAGCCCCAGGGAGGTAAGCGCCTCCTTTCACAAGCTCCTGTTGGGAGGACACAGCCACATGCACTTTGGGGTGACCACATGCAGGCTTTTTCATAAATAATATTTCAGGGAGATCTTAAGATAAGCTAATCACATTCAAGAAGAATCAAGAGTTATTCTGGAGCCATTTTCTAAGCATAAATCATTTCACACTATTTCCCACCCTCCCAAATATATGCTGCTCTCTCTGGCATCGTAGATATTATCACAGGAAAAGTGGTGGGGGCAGAACTAGCAACTTTTCAGGCATCTCCCAGATTGGCTATTTTGGCTGATTTTTGGGGGTTTTCTGGGGAGGAGGGACTTTCATCCTTTCCTTGTTGCTCAACTCTTTTCTTTAATTTTTTTTTCCTAAGTAGTGGGATGCATTTTCTCCTTTCATTTCCACTGCTGTTAGCTCAGTGGGCTGCTTTGCATTGCAGTACAAACTGCCAGCAGTAGAAAATGCCTGGGTGCACAGTGTATAAAGAATAAAGAAAATCAAAGATCCCACCTATTTAACATGTAGCACTCTTCCTGGCTGATATCAACAGCAGCTTAAGCAATGAGGCCTTTTATCTCTAAGTTTGAATAAGCAAGCAAGGAGGTGGGTGAGGGGAAGGTGACCAAAGGGCAGAGCCAAGGTGCTTGCACCAAGAAAAAATCCTCTTCCATTTATCAGGAAGAGACCCTCTCAAAAAAACAAAAAAACCAAAAAAACAAAACAAAAAAAAAACCCAAAAGGCTGCTTTACGAGAAACCATAAAACCTTACTATTTTCTTTTTTTTTTTTTAGGTGAGGAAACCAGGGGCTGGCCAGAGCAGGCACCCAATAGCCACAGCAAAGCTTTAGCTTTCCTCAAACCTGCCTCCCATCACATATGGTTCTAATTCCCTATGACCTTACACTTCTCTCCAGCTGCCTACAGAAAGCACCTCAGAAACTCTTTTTGGCATATTTCAGCCAAAGGACAATGCCTTGCCACAAATTTGGGGCTTTTTGTTTCAATCTCCCCCATGCAGAGTCCATCTTCCCACATCCTCTCTGCAGCTTTTGTGCGACCAAGTCCTCAGAGATGCTTGGGGCGCAGTGCTGCTGCTTCCCAAGTGGAATACCCACACATCCTTCACCCAGTTTGTTTACCGCTTGGTTTTCAACATCCATCCTCCAAAACCATTTTTCAATGGATATTACCACAGACTCGTACCCACTGAAAGGCGAAGCCTTTGCTGCCAGTGGGACACAAAGGCTGCAGGGCTCATGTCTGGAGTGAGCTTTCCTGCCACAGGCACCCAAATTTAACTCTGCTTGAGATGCCTCCAAGAGAAGTTGGAGAAGACAGGCTGAAAAGTTTTATTATTACCATAATTTACCCATCGAGCATCCTTCTGCTGGGAAAAAAACCTTTCCAAAGTTGTAACAAAAGATGCAGTTGACTATAAGTGGCAGTTGGAGATATTTGGTCATCTGTACAAATACTCCCATCACATCAGCTGAGGAGGTTGTGCAGCAGCTATGTTTGTGTTTGTGTCTTCAAAGCTGCTTTTTGGGGTTTTAAGCAGCACTGCTAAAATACCAAGCATTTGCTTCCAACACATAAAAATTGCTCTGTATACCAATGTTTTTTGTTTATTTATTGAGGTTTTAGCTTGGGCTTTTACATGTGTACAGTGTATTTAAGGAGTAGAAATATAAGAAAAGAAAATACGTGGAGGGTAAAGAAATAAAAAGACAGCAAATACTTAGGATGATTTTTTTTTTGTTCTTGGCATTTCCTGAAGAAAACTATCACCATCTGTCTGGTGTACCAAATACAATAAACAGTAAGCACCTCTAAAAAGCTATTTTGATCTGAAAAAGGAAGATTTCCAAGCTATCCTGGCTAGTCTCATTATTTCAGCTTTAAACAGACTGCCTCTTCTGAACTGGGATGGTAAATGATCTGGTGTATGATCCATGCATCCCCAGGGCTTGCCAAAGCCTTTGGAAGAGCAAAACTGGCCCCAAGCCAGCTACCTGTGGTGAACGAAATGACTCTCAGTCGAGAAAGGGGAGTGCTGCTGCCTCCTGGGGTAGTCCAGTGCCCTCCCCTGACTGCCCTGCTAATGCCCCCACCAAGGACAGCCACTGAACAATCCCTCACTGCCTTCCCTGGGAACACTAATCACAGATTTTATCTGGCTTCAGCTTTACACTGCAGGATGTCCTCCACGCCGTTACCAGAGAGCCTGCAACAACATGACATTTATATAATGTTCATGAGCCCAGACTATTTAAACCCTAAAATATTCATTAAATAAAATTTGCATAGAGTCTAGATGAATGCAGCAGATAGCTAAAAATAAAGTACTTTTCTTTCTAAAGGTAAGGAGGAGATCAGGAGGTGACAGATGACCAAGCCTGTGCTCTTAGGCTTTCCTGAGACAGGTTTTTAATAACATGAGCTATCTTTCTATTCCTGTTGACTAGGCAATTCTGCAGGGTATTATATTCTTCATAACCTAGTGAGATCAAGAGTACATGAGGGTGTGACAGAGAGGCCAGCTGGTCAAGGAAGGGGGATGCAGGCAACAGGGACACACACAGAGACACAAAAGGACTCCCAGGAGCTCAGTGCCTCCCACCATTACCACTGTTTCCCCTGGCCCTCTGAGATACCTCACTGATTATTACCTGGGGGCAGGGAGGAAGGAAAAAGACAGGTTAACAACTACAGATGTCAAGGAATTAAAAGCAATCAACAGGCAGAAATATACAGCATCATGGTAAGTAATATTGCCTACACAGTGCCTCTGAAGCTGTGATGATACACCCCACTCCCAGCAACCCTCCAGCCTACATGGTCTTTCTTAGCATGTCTTTTGCCTTGTGTTTCTCCTTCACGTTTCAGGGAGATTTTACAGTCTCTTATGGCTTTTGCAGAAAATAGGTGGGAATTGCCTGCTGTAATCAAAGTGTCCTTAAGCAGTAAACTGATGTGTCAGTTCCTTATGGGATAGTCTGCAATGGGATTACACAGGAAAAATAACCCAGTCCTGCACAAATTAGGAGTGAGTGAAAAAAAGGGATTCATAACTTGTAAAGCATCCTAAGACGATTTTCAGGAAAATGCAAAGCACAAAGCCTTGCACTTCTCCATCTCTCTCTTCCCACGTGCAAGAAAGGCCTTCTGAAAGGACAACTCAATCAACAGTTCAACATTAACAATCCTTACTCCAAACATGCCTGGCAGCTCATGCTTCCCAAAGGTGGCCCTGTGTTTCAGCAAATGGTCTGTGTATCAGTCGACATTCTCATCAGATCAAGCACTACCTGCCTGCCTCTATTTTGTTTGTTTTCAGCTGAAAGTGGGATGCTAGTTGCACTTGAACGATGAAGCTTTAATCTTCTCCCTATAAGGCAAATCTGGTTCGGTTTATTTTTTTTGCTTTGTTTTGTTAAATGGAGCCCTAGAAAAGATCCCTGGAGTACAGGGCTGATTATCTCCTTCAACCCAGCCTACAAAGTTATGTGCCCCAAGCATGAGTATGGATTTAATACCATAATCACTACTGCCTTTTCATCAAGCTTTTTTCTCACATTCTTGCCTTGGCTCAGCATTAAGAGATGCCTTAGAAGTTTTGTAGCTTTCCCTCATGCGCCAGGAGCATTGTAGGCACCAAGGACTTAACAGTGAGTCGATTTTCACATGCTCCAGTCTGCACAGAAGACACCATTGCCACTCACGTAAGAGTTGAATGCAGTGAGCTACTTATCAACAAGAACCAACCTTCACCACGCCCACAATCAACTGACGCAACAAAATCTGTTCTCCAGGGGAAAAAATTGCCAAAAATAATCTGTGTCCTGCTCCCCTCCATTAAACCCCCTACTACATTACAGTCTCAAACCGTTTTTGGCTTAATAAAATTAGTAATATATTTTCCCTCTATTTTGTGATTCAGCTGTTTCATAAGAAGCACCAACAGTGAATCTTGTGATGTCAGAACAGCCTGGGGACAGAAATAATCAGCTTGAAAATAAACAGCATTTTTTTGCAATCAAAGCGCTAAATAGGTATGGGTAGGCTGGCAAAGAGAAAGGATGGAGAAGAGGGGAAAAACAGCCTGCACACTGATAAACCTGAAATACACAGGCTGGGGAAGAATGACCATTTTTAGTAAGGGAAGTTAAAGTTTTTTCAGTAGGACAAAACCATCCCATAGCGAATCCACCACTGATTTGTTCTTGCAGAGTTCCAGGAACACTAATAAATGCCGTGTTGATCACCTGCCTCCCACTTTACCATGATGGTGTTTGCTAGGGCGTATCTCACCCTCTGCACGAACTCAATTCCACCATATCCCTGAAAAACTATTTTTTGAGTCTTATACAGTAAAGGAGTTTTTACTTTCTCCAAAATAAGAGGTACCTCAATTATTTAAAGCCTCAGCAGCCTTTCTTGGGCTTCTACATGGATTGTTATGACCACACCGGTGTGAAACACCTGCTGTGCCTGCAAGAGTGGGTCCACTATGCCCTGTCCAGCTCCATTGCTGCTGGAATGGAAAATCAAATGGAACAGGGAGGCAGCATCAAGAGCAAGAGTACGACTTGGCTGGCCAGTGGCTGTTCTGCTGTGAAGTCAAGGTGATTCCCCAATATTCCAATAGGAAATGCTCCCTTGTGGAAACCTAGACCCGACAAGAGGCACTGCCGCGATCAGCGCTTGGTCCCACATGGAGTTTCTTCCCCAAGATGTTTTGTCCAGAGTGGCTGCAGGAACAACTCAGGTGGCTCAAACCAGATTCTTTTTCAGGCCGTGAATACCACCAAATACCACCACCCCTGTTTCTCTTCCCTGACAAGACTCTGCTGAAAGTCATCTGCTGGCATCATCCAGCACGATGGCGTTGTCCTGAGCAGCATTGCCCCAATGAGAGGACAACCCTAGGATGGAGCAAAATTGTTCCACTGCTCTGCTGCTGCATTTATCCTCTAGCACTGGGAATATCTTGCATGATATTTGTGTGTCTCACCCACCTGCTCCAAGTCTTCTGGCTTTTACCCAGCATGACAGGATAGGTGCAGCTTAGATGGAGGCAGTACCAAGCCCCCAAGCCCAGGGCACAGGAGGGCTTTGTGAAAAATCACATACTGAAAATTCATTACTAATCATATCCACAGGTGGTTATTTTCCCTGTCAACCTTTCTGGTCTATTTTGTGGCTTTCTGTATTCCTGATTGCCCTCAAGGGATTTGAAGGGGGAGGCTGGAGGAGAGCAGCGAAGTGCCAGTGGGCCATTGGCAGAAGTGGAACAGGAAGGACGACGTGGCCAAGGATGGTGATGGCGCTTGGCATACGCCCGGAGCAAGAAAATAAAGAGACAGCAAACAACGACCGAGAAGGCCTAACGGGGACTTGTTTTACTCTTTGACATGCTACCAGCAGTTTTTAATCTCAAAAAACCCAAAATAAAAAAAAAAAAAAAAAAAAGAAAATTAAGAAAAAAAAAATAAACCATTACAATGATTAAAAGATACGACACATGAAACACTATACTCAAATTATCCGCGTGTCGTTGGCTACTTTATACAGTAGGCACAAAACAGAACTAGAATCACCTGCAACAAACGTCAACCGGTGTTGTTCTCGCCCCTAAACAAGTACCACCAGCCTGATATTTCTAGTCAGCTGCAGTTGTATAACCTTTGTGCTTAAATTTCTCAGCTTAGGCCTCCTTTCTTTGGCATTGCTCACCCATGCCATAAATGAGTGGAGACTCATACTGAAGACAGTAATGGAGAGAGGAACAACAACGACAAAAAAAGAGAGATTAATTGTACAGTACATACATACAGTATCTTCTAAATCGTGATCAGTTGTTTATTGGTTGGCAAACAAGCTTCACTTTTACAACAAATATTAGTAATGAGGTCATTCAACTGTTGAGACCGTACAAAATGGATCATAAATTAAAAAAAAAAAAAAAAAAGAAAAAGAGAAAAAGAAGAATAATTCATACTCCGTGCTGCTAATTTACCTCCAGAAAGCCTATGTTACTTAAAAATCCGGTCAAATAAATAAATTTCCTGTTAGGAAAAATAATGAACAGAGGACTTTTTTTTTTATTAAAAATCACTGCAAAGTACTTTTTAGCTCACTACGCGTCAATCTATTTTCTTCTTAACCACTGCAGTACAAGTGCCTAAACCGGGGACCAGACTGAGCCGAGAAGGCCCTTTGCTCCTCCAGGGAAATGGCCGTCTCCTGTAGAACCCCCCACTACGACTACAAAGCTCCCTCTCAGTCCCTGGATGTGACCCGAGGGCCTGGCTGAGGGGCTGCTCGCCAGAGATGCTTCACAGGATTATCGTCACGATCGGTTGTGCACTGACAACGAGGAAGTTTGCCCTGCTCTAGTCTGCCAAAAGGTCTGCTGGCAACATGCCGGCTGAAAAAGGTTATACAGCGAGGAAATTAAAAGACTGCCTTGGCTGAAAAGAAATTGTAATGGTGTTACTAAAAATGGTCCTTAGAAAATGATGTTTGGGGTTTTTTTTTGCCCAGTGAGTTTTTTTAACTGGGATGGGGAGGGGACAGAGGGAAGGAGCAGTGGAAGAGGCAAAACAAAATTAAAAAAAAAAAAAGAGTTATGAAAAACCTTGCTCCTACTGGTAGACAAACTTACAAGACCAGCACAACAGAAAAAAGTTCTTATTTTTTTTTCCACTACATTAACAGGGACGCAAGTTCTGGAGGAACAGAAAGCAGACTATATGTGCAATGCTAGTATCTGTACATTACATAGAAATTGTTCGCTTCTCTTTTTCTGCCATTAGTTTTTATCATCCGTTAATACAGCAAAATGTAAAATATGCCTTTAGCACAGGATTCTAGGATTCCCTTCCGTCTCATTAAATTTGTTTATGTTTTGTTTGCTCCTGCAGCAAAGGGCGCTGCAGTGAAACCAAGTTGTAAGTGACCATAACCCATGATGTGAGCTGGATTGGTAAGAAAGAGTTTTGCTAGCTTGTTTTACGCAGCGCTCCCACCTAGATGCGTCATCGCTACTAGTTTCAAATGCACATTTTTGGCCTTTTATTATTTTTTTTTCCCTCTTAAATCAGGTCCTCAGTATTAAGAGCAACACAGCATCAAGGATTGTTTAAACAAACACGGCATAACTTGAGAAGGCCACGAAGTGTGCCGTTATCTATCTCTTTCATTAACATAATGAAGTCTGTCTGGAGGGAAGAAGGATGGGAAGATAAGGGGGGCAGCAGTTACTGTCCTCTCCGGGCCGGCCTAAAAATTCCAGTAAAAAAAGTCTGAGAATTTCCTTTTGAACAGTATGAAGATTTAGGAGTACACACAATATTACCACTGTTTGGATTAACTCAGAACAGTAAACCGAGCATTACGGAGAGGCTTTTAGTTGTCTCTTTGCTTAATTTTTGCTGAATCTTCTATAGACTAGTGACCAAGTGAGCCGGTCCTTTTGCATTGCCGTCCGGGGAGGTTCCCTCTTTGTTTGGTGGGACTATAAAACCATCGCTGCTGCCTCGACCTAGCTGGTAGTAAGTGTGTAGCTGATGGACGTGGTTCCTGGAGCCAAGATTGGGCATGCTTTTGTAGTAAACATCGTCGGCATCGCCACCGCCGCTTTTCGCTGGTGGAGGATCGGTCTGGGTGCTGGCGGTGACGCTTTCCGTCATGGGCATGCCAGCCAGCGCGGGCATACTGGTGTAGAGAGAATCCCTGTTGGGCGACTGCAGGTCGTCCGTGTGCTCGTTGGTCAGCAAAGGGAAAAAGCTCTCGCTGTTGTCTTGCGGGATGCGACGCCGACTGTAGAGGTGGGGCTGGTGGTTGTCCGCCGAGTACACCCGGGGAGGCAGCAGTGGGGCATCCGACTCCTCGTGGATGAGCTCCAGGCCCAGGCTCTCCTCGTGGGTGAAGGAGGTGGCATCATCCAGCACGATGGCGTCGTCCTCGCTCCCGCCGCCCACGCTGTTGACGAGTTTGTTCATCAAGTTGCGGCTCTGCTCGCTGGAGCGCTCATGGTTGTTCAGGTAGGAAGGGATGTAGTTGGAGGTGAGTTCCTTCAGGATCTTTTTCTCGAGGGCGTTCTCTGTGTGGTTGTACCCGCGGTCAAGGATTTGCACGCAGTTGCTGAGGTATTCGCCGCTGGCGATGCTGTAGCTGTTGCCGTGATTACCATTCAGTGGTAGAGTATCCGTGACACTTGTATCCCTGGCATTGTTCAGAAGCCCCTCTGAAAAACATTACACAAGAGAGGGTGACTTGTACAAACAGGACACTCATGCGGGACGTGCACACTCAAACCCCCTTCCTAGGCTGCCGCAGCTGCTGGGGCTCGGCAGCAAGGAGAGCGTCGCGGCCAAAATGGGAGGGCGCAGCTCCATCTAACCAGCTGGTGGTCAAGGGCTTCCCATCAAAAAAAAAATGGAAAGCACTGTCAAGTGTGTGACTTGATGTGGCAACATCCAGCCAAAAGGATAACCTCTCCTGGCCAGCATTCTCCTACAGCTCTTGTGCTTTATGTATTCCTGGGGCAGCTGAGAAGTAGATGACCTTGGGCTGGTCCCAACTGCCCTGGCTCTAGGAGCTTTGGAGGAAGGGGGCAATTCCTCTCAGCTGAGGGAAAAGTACTTGCAGCCCAGGCTAATCACTACCAAAACTTTGTTTGGGAGTGCATCCTTCCTAGAGGAAAAAAGTCTGCATTCCCCTTTCACTGGGCAGGCTGTCAGGATAAATAAAGACATAAGGACTGAATGGTAGGATTCAAGGATTAGCAAGTTGGAGGCACAAAGTGCTTCCTGGCCCAGGATTTTCTGGAACAAGGCTAAATGCCCTACCACTTCTGCCTCAAGGGCACAACCAAAATTATTTACTCCACACTGGCCAGGTGGGGATTTTCTAATACAATTGATGTTGGAGGCAGCTGTTCTGGGGTCTTGTGAAGCCTTTAAAAATAGCTCCTATTCCACCTGCGAAGTTAAAGCAGTGGGTTCAGCGGAGGGTACAGCAAGTACCATCACTGCCATGGTATGGCGGACTCATGGGAACCCGAGAGGAGTAACAGGGTCTCTGGGTGGCCCTGCTCTAACTGCCTATCGCATCTCCATGGGTGTCTCAAAGCTGACAACGTAAGGCTGGAGCTCAGCTCTTTCCCAAAGCACTGCGGGAGATGGCAGGGAAGTGCTTTGAGAACAATGCCAGCATGAGTGGGCAAGGGAGAAGAAAATCAGGCCCAGCAATTAAGCCACCATGCTTTCTTTTTTGGGATTACTGCCCTCCTTGGAAGGAGAGCAGGCATGGAGATGCATGAAATAACTTATTGACCTCTCAGCTAAGGCCTTCAGGCCTTGCCAAAAACTGGCAAGCAACTCCCAGCAAGGCTCAGTGGGTCAGAGAAGCCATTAAACTGACAATTTCAGATGAACAGTTGCTCATACCATGCCTAGGACATGGCATGTGTACCTTCTGAAAATACAGGATTCAGTCTATATCTGCGATGGAGTAGTTGCTGTATGTCAAGGGCTGGAAAGCGCTACTGAAGGCTTCTTCTGCTTTCGAGTGAAATGCCCCAAATGTGTCGGTCATGTTTTAGGTTTCTGAAGCTTAGAGGGTGCTGCCGTGTCCGGGGTTCCCCAGCAAATGAGGGAGCTATGCCAAAAAATCAACTAGCCATCACAGACATAGAGCAAAGCCGTTGATTTTCACGGTGAAAGCTCTCCAACCGAGTCACGATGCTTGGGGAGAAATGAAAAGTGATCATTTTTGGGGGAGGGCCGTAAGTAATGGGTGACAGGTACAACAGCAGCTGTTTGATGGTTACGCTGAGAAACGTATGCATTGAGGCACTGAGCACTGTGCTCCTGCTGCCAATGCATAGATCTGGGGTTTGGTGCTGAAATAAAATGGGAGGCATTGCAGGTGAAAACAGAGTGGGGGCTGCAATGGAACACACCGTATAAAAATGTCATGACCTTGCAAATAAAAACATGAAATTTAAAAAAAAAAAAGCATACACAACTAAATGAGAAACTGTGCTGGGTAAATGATACCACAAAAATGAGAAATAAACAAAGAAAGCATCATCTAATCTCATTTATATATATATGTACACATACATATATATATACACACATACATACACACGCATACACATATATATACATATGTATATTCATAGTCTTTCGATTTCAAAACTGTGAGATTAATTTCCTTTATTAACTACATCATCTATATGTGATGCAATAAAAGTGAACTAAAAAAAATTACATTTGATATGCAATGTTTAGCTTTACTCCCATACTTGTCTCTCTGTAGGGCTCTAAACGACAGCATGAAGAAAAGGAAAGAAAAAACAACAAGTAAGCTTACAGCGACAGTAGGAGAAACATGAGTAAAAAGCAAACTGATGATATGCAGAAAAGAGAGTTAACGGAAATAATTTCCACTGCCCAGAATACATGAATTTGTTACAAGGTTTATTTCAGGTTAAAAATATTGACATTTTAGACAGAAAAAAAAATATTTTACGCGCAATATTCAATAGTCTACATTTTTATTTAAAAAATTATCACATTTAAACTGTTTTCCAATGCCATTATAAAATGTTCAGCGTGCAACACAAATGAAGAAGTAATGCCAGGAAGTTTAAGAAAAGTCTAAAGCTGGTAACGGTCATGCTTGAAAAGACAGGCACTGTCATTGTCACTTTCAAAGTCTTAAAATGAATGGGTTTACTGTTAGTTATAATAACCCCTGGCAGTTGAAACTGAAATCTGTTTCCTTGCTAAAAATGTTTTGCCGTCCATCTTTTGCAACAGTGCTTTGTAAGAGTATGACTTTGCTCATCATGGGGCTGCTGGCATTTTACAAATTTCGGTAAGTCTGATTTTTACTTTAACCAAACATATGGCAAACTACATGGACTCGGCAAAAAAAGAAAAAGTAAGAGGAACAGTAATTTGAATAATGGCATTACTAAATGAAGCTATAAAGAAAGGCTTAAAGCAAGAAGAGTCAGAGAATAAGATGAAGAGGCAATGATAACCCTCAGCTTTCCACTCTTCAGTGGTCTGTGGCATGCTGGATTTTAACTAGAGCTTGTTAATGGTCATTAATGCTTGTTAACACCTTTTCTCAAAATTAGTTCTGACAAAAGGTGTTGGAATGTTTTCCTGCATTGGAGAGACTGAGCCATTGTCAGTTTCCAATGGCAGTGAGCACTCGGCTCCTCACCTACAACCTCCTCCTTCGTCTACACTCTGTGTCCTATCAAGGAATTGCTTATGCCATTGGGACATGGGATTTGGCCTTTTAGGGTCTGATTCCCCACCTCTTTCCAAGGGTAATTTTAAGGACTTCCTGCCCCTGATGATTCTCTACCACAGATGTGGCAGCTCTGGCTTACACAGAGGTATTTTAAAACACCTAACTGGGGAGGGAAAAATAAATGGGTGGACCAGATTAGTCCCCTGTTCCTTAGGGTGTCCTGCCCCATCCACAGCCATCATCAGAAGTAGTATATGAAGGTGCAAAAAAAATCATATCCTTAGTGATGTGGAATGAGTTAGTTGGATGGTGTTAGCTAACAATGCCTCACTGCATGCCAACCACTGCCAAGGCACACCCAGAGATGATGACAGCATCTACTTTTACAATGCACTATCCTGGCTTTAGCATTCCTGCTGGTGCAGCATCTGTAAACCCCACAGGGCCACCAAGACCACTAGGCCTGGTTGGTTTTGCTACTGTTCATTTCTGCCATGGGATCTCCTAGTATTCACAGTTTGTAATCGTCCAGGGACCTAACCAGTTTGAAAACTAATATCTATACCAGTTCTATCGTCATTAATTAACTTGCAGCCTCCTGAAAAGAATGGGTTGGGTTCTGCTCCCTCTGAAGTCAATGGCAAAGCTCCAGGAGTTTGAATGAGACCAGTATTGGTCCCACTCTCTTTCTTCACCTCCCATGGATGAAGCCTGGATAGGTTTCTCTGTTACTCATCTGACTATGTTGAACAGAATAGCACTTGCAAAAAAATTATGCTATTTCTGTGGAATAACAGTCTGTTAGCTCAGGTAACTGTATCAGATTCTAGTATTAAAAATTTGAAGAACACACAATTATTAAAATACATGTAACACACATTTCTGCCCAAATCACCTGGGTTCAGTTGAGGCACCCAGACCTGAACATCAGGACTCCTCTTAAGGCAAATGCTGACCCAGCATTACCTGTTGCCATTTGATTTAAAAGTCTCCCACACCTCAATATTATCATGCAAGAAACTAGTCAGAACATCAAAGCTCATTTCAACGTTTGCGTACACTGAAATCCTTAAAATTCAGAGCATTACATGTTTAACAGTAGCCCCTTTTTAAAAAAGCATTCTTGGAAGCAAATTTATTGCACAAAGTTTGCATAGTTTAGGAAATTAATAAACAGCAAAAAGGTCAAAACCACGTGTGCTTTCCTTGTGCTTTGAATGCAAATACACTAGTGACACAGTTCAACATCTAAACAACATGCTGCCATAGAGTACAAAGGGGGCTTTCCTGCTTGCATTATAACCGTCATTATTTTCCCTCTCTTGGAGATCCTTTACTGGGAAGTGATGCCTTCATTGAGAGTGGAGAGCTGACAGAGTGCTGGCACACTTGCGCTGGCACGCAGTGTTACTCTGCAGTGATTCAGCCACCTTACAAGTACGACCAAAAGAAAAAAAATCCCATGGAAGTGGCAGAGCAGGATGGAGCCACCAAGAAACAGGAGCTGTCAGAGCTCCACACTCCCCATCTCCTCCTCAGGCCCTACTTAAATACATCTGCCTCTCCCTCATGGAAGCATCAGGACATCAGCTTACAAACATTGTCCCTTCCCACAGAAGCCAGAGCAGAGACAAACATGTACGTGACAAGAGAGTGATTTCCATAGCAGAAACCTCCATTAGGTACAACTGACTCTGCCTACTTTCTGTTGCCAAAAGAAGGATATCAAAGATTATCTAGATTCACTACACCTTTTTTCTATTATTTCCTAGTAGCAGATATAAAATGTATAAATGCAAACGGCAAAACATTTCTTATCTCAGCTCTGCTCTTTGGAGCTGGCCTTCACTTCTTGCTTCAGCTGTCATTTTTCTTAGAGATCAAGGGCAGTTTTGTTTTATTTTGCATTTTACTCCCTGTGCAAACCAGTGCACCGCTGACCACATTTCTCTAGGCCATTTCAAATGAGAGCAGCTTTGGTGGCAAAGGCCAGTTTAGCTTCACTTACCTTCAGAGGCGTTCCTGTTTCTGAAATGAATGGTTTAACAAGGAAATGTGCTGACAACAAAGAGAGGGATGGATGTGTCCGACAAAACACACACACACACAAGACCAAAACAATACAAAAGCAAGGAGACTGAGTAAAAAAAATCAAAATCAAAACACTATGAATGCTTTGAGTAAAACTGACAAGAGTCTTTCAAAGTGAATTTGATCGCTCATGGAAAAATAGCATCTGGAAGATGGAAAGATGCATTGAAATGAAAGGAAGGGTAGGGGATCTTTTTTTGTGCCCAGTTCCAAAAAAAAAAGTGTGTGTGCGTGGGGAGAGAAAAAGAAAAAGGAAGAAAAAAAAAAGAAATAAATGGGCCAAAATAAGCCACAGAAAATGGAATTCTCACTAGAAAAATTAGAGAGAAACTCCAGCACACCTTGTGCGTTGTACATGCTGACAGAAGGGTTGTTATAGACCGCCGATTCCCCGAGCAATGTATTATAAGGGTTGTTAGTGCCATGAGGACGAAGCAGAGCATTGGTTATAAGATGATTAGCCATGGCTCCTGGAGCAGCCCGATAGAAAGACAGAGAAAAAAAACAACAAAAAAGGTCAATCAGGCAAATGTGGTATTAAAAAAAAGGGAAAAAGAACATTCAGAATGACAACAGTTGAAATAGTCCTGATTACAAGCAGCCAGCTAATTAGACTCGGAAAACTGTATGCCACTAAAGCAGAACAGATGTTACTGACGATGCACAAATCCAAACCAACGCAAAAGAAAATGTATCAGAAAGCGGATAAGCTACATTTATGGTGGTTCCCCAGTTGCTCGGAGTGTAAGCAAGGCTGCGCCCACATGCTTGCTACAAAGAAAGAAAGGAAGATGGCAGCCTACACAATGTGGGGGGAAAAACTCTCCGGAAAGTGCCAAATGAATAAAAAAAATATATATATAATGACTAACAGACAACAGCACATTCAACTCCCACTATATGCTAGGATCTCTTTTACCAGTCCTTTGCAACACATCCAAATCAAAAAAGCAGAATTAAAGAGAAAGGATGGAGAATGCAGCCTCTCCGAAGGCTCTCAGCATTTCTCAGACAGCAGCTGTTTCTCATGTCTAAGAGGGCAAGTTTCACTTCAACTACTTCTCTGAAACCACCGTCAAGAACATTCACAACCACCTGAATCCATCCCGGAAGGTGAGAACACTACAGCTCTGTCAGGCATTTCTATCAGGAATAAGAGGGGCCACGAAGTGCACGTCTCAAGGCTCTCTGTGTGCCCCACAAACACCTTGTTTCCCCACTCCCGCACCTCCTTGCTGCTCTTTCCAAGCACTCAGCCAGCAGTTGTCCTTTGCTCTTTGGTTTATCCCTTGGAGATGCAGCCTCTGGACTTGTGCTTTTCGGGATCATCATGGCTTAGCAGGTGGCTGCCAAAACCTACCTCAATTCCTATCGCAGGCATCAACCCAGGAAGTAAAGTCTCCCCCTACCTTTTAGCTGACCTACAGGATGAAAAACCTTTAAGCCCTTGCTGTGAACCCCTTCTATTCTCCAGAGACATGACTGAATTAAAAAACTTGCCCTTGAGGGCCATTCCCACTGAGGTCTAGAGCAGGAAGGATGACCATGGTTTTTTTAACTGCCAGGACTAAACTCTTAAGACAAAACCTTTCCACCAGGAAAGTAACTCACTGGTGGGGCAACTAGAGCTAGTTAGCACAGGACTGTCAGAGGGCTCAGGTAACCCAGCTGTCACCAACATCCAACAGCCTCAACCCAAAGAAGTAACTGAAAAGCCAATCCTCAAAACCAGTAACCCTTTCAGGAATACTTTTACCAGTGTCTGAGGCATGGAGATTCCATTTGACTCTTTTACGTGTGGAGGTGGACCTGTGGCGAGGTGAAGCCTGTCTTTGCAAGGCATGTGGGGCTCTGGGTACAATCTCTTTCTCTGGATGGAGTTGCTGAGGATATACAAACCCTGAGGACCTCTGGCTAGTACAAATCCCCTTTGAAGGGAGTTCTCTGAAAGCTCACACCTACTAAATATTTACAGAAAGGCAAAAACTGGCCAAACCTCAAGCGAGGTGGAGGCTGCCTCCTGCCATGCTTGTATGCAGGCCTGGGATGGCATTTCCCTGTGTCTGTGCAGGCAGAGGAGAGAGCAGACTGTTTCTTGCCTCTCCCCCATCATCCCCCAGCACTTCCTAGCCCCAGGTGTATGGCATTAGCAGATCACTTAATCGGTCTTTTGAGCACAGGACAAAGTAGAAGGCAGCATTGTATGGGGGCTGCATGCCAGGGAGGCTCCTCGACACATGCAGCTGGAAAAAAAAGACTTTTTTTCTCTCACCTGATGTTTTTGTCTATGCTGATGGAAAGCAAGATGAGCTGCTGTGTTTGAAAATAAGGAAACAAAGCTGTCTCCTGTAAGAAAACATTATATGAACGCTTAACTAAGTAACCTTGAATGTAACTAATAGGTAAATGAGTCAATTCTTTCTTTCTGGTAATGTGTTTTCTCTCAGTCTCACATACATCTGGGATGAGGGACTGTAAGAACCATTTCTCTTCTTGCACTAGTTTTACACCAGTGAGCACTAAGTCCATTAAAATTGTTTCTGCTTTCATTCCACTTTTAATCAAGCCAGGCCATAAAAGATTCAAAGAGGGGCTCACTTTTATACAGGTAATGAGAATGTCCAAAGTTAATGCCAGCCATAAACTCAGAAGTGATATAATCCTCCCATTTGAGATTTAACCCAATCTCCAACTCAGTCCCTATGAGAATTGATATGAAAAATATACCCACGGTGGGCTTTTCAGCACTTTAGCTTGAGGCGTCTTTGAATGCCAGCTGCTAGAAAGAGCATCTCACTCAATATATCTGTGGCCTGATCTTGTCTAGTGAACCCCAGCAGGCAGAACAAGCTGATCCCACCACGGCTGGGCAGAAGAAGCTGTTTTGCATGAGGCATGATCTCAGGCTGTGACAAGAAGAAGGGATCAACCTGTGTCAGCACTTAAATGTAGGTTTTGTTTGCCTACATTTGCCAGGGTGGTGGGCTCTGGAATGAGCTGAATTCACACAAATGTGGCTCTTTCAGCCAACTTTTAATACAGGTGCATGATTCTGACTACAAACTTGCAAAAAAAGTTGAAAATACAGAATAAGTAAGTCAGTTTTGCTCTTGGATGTGTAAAAGACGGCTTAGTACTACAGCCACCCATTCCTGTATGCAGCAACTGAGCAAAAATACTCCATCTTCTGCCTTCCTCTCCCTTGATTACTTTAAGATTTTTTAATTTACTGCTCAAAAGGCCACTTTCAATGGCAGTGCTGAGTAAGCCTCCTGGTGCAAATCCAAAACAAACCCTCTGCTAACACGTTCAGATATCTTTCAATACTTTTAGAGACCCAACTGGGCCCTAAGCACTCTGCAGCAGGTTCCCATCATGGTGAGCTGGCAAACTTCACACTCTCTGCATGTCACAAAAAATGCAACTTTGGCATCTTAAATACAAAATGATAAGTACCCTGTATTCATAAATTTGGGCTCTTGTTTTTCACTAACTGCTCCTGAGTTGCAAAATTCCCAGCCTAAAAGGGTGCTGAGAGAGGACTGCATCCACGCTCCAAAAAGCCTACAGTTAAAGCTTTTGATAAAACAGTAATATACCAAAAAAAACCCCCAAACCCCAAACTCTCATTATATGGTTTCTCTTTCCCAGGAGAAAGAAAGAAAAATGTAATACCAGCCGTATATTTAAGTATCATCCCGGCTTTTTCATACCACTTTATCATTGCTATAGCAACCAACGGGACTATTAGGAAGAGCGGATTAGGTCTGCAGATGAGGCAGGAGCAGGTAGACTACAGAACTATGACCTCATTTGCATGAAAATGGCCTTGGTAATAGAAAGCCAACAAAACCCCAATAAAGTAAGCATGGGATCATAGCAGCATGCTCTCCCAAAAAGCAGAGAGGGTTATTCTGCAGTCCTGTGTGCGGGTATGCATCACTGGGGCTGCAATTAAAAAGGTCAGTGCATGTCCAGGGACCCAAAAACCAAGAAGATCAGTGCTGCAAGTGCCTGTCGACCACCTGGAATCTCCTCCCTGGCAGAGCACTCTTGGGATGGGACCCTCGGCAGCTGTCTGGCCCAGTGTTGGCAATGTGCCTAATATCCTCAGCAGGCAGCAGTTATCATCACTTACTTTTATTTATTCACTTGCTGCTGGATCCTTGGCTCTCAGCATCTGTGGTGCAACACAGATCTCTCCCAGCAAACCCCACAGCTCTGTACCATCCTTGCTTTCCTACATTCCAGCAATAGCAGCCCCTATACAAATCCTTTGCCATCTGCTGAACCACCTAAGCCCAGCACACAGCCACCATTCTTTATTTAGTCAGGGAACTGCCTTCTACCCAGCTGTGCTGAATCACCTTCAGTTCTGCTAGACAAAGATACCCTACTGAAAGCAAATGCATTCTGTTTCCAAACCCCTATCATGCTGTGCATGTGTGGGAGCACGAATTTGGGGCTGGAAAAAAGATGAGTTCAAACCCACAGGTTCACCTTTTACAGCATGGTGAGACCATCACAATCAGCAAACATTTAACAGCAGAACTCACACTTCTACAAAAACATTCCCTGCAACCACACTGGTACAACTACAGTCCAAAGTCTTGTTTCCACTGGTATTCAACAGAGTTCAGAGCAAAACACAGCTACCGGCTCAGCTCTAATATCCAAAATTACATTCAAATTCAGGTATCTGGAAAGGCCAAGCGCTCAGTTCAAGTTCCTGACACTGAATTTCCCCAAGTGAAAGATTTACAGGCTGTGATCACAAGGAGAAAGAAACAATGGTCATTCAGAAGGCAAGTTTTCGCTGGGTAACATGCAGATGCTCCTGCCCCTCTCACAGCATCAGTGATCCTCATGATTCAAGTACCACAGATCCAGCCTTACCGGGTTTAAAAGGCTGGGAGAAGCCATGGCCTGTGCTCAGGGTGCAGGGGGAGATCTGGAGGGTTACACTTTTGACTTGCAAACTGAGAAAAACTGTTAGGAAAACCAACCAGGACAAAGAAAACGAAAATCCCACAATTTTTAATATCACTGTAACCAGACACAAAGGATTCAGATAGCTACAGTTAGCTGCTTTCTGTGCCTATGAAAGCAGTATTATTTTAATGACAGTATGCAACCAAATGGTACCTTTTTCTTTCCTTTCTAAGGTAGAAATTGATGTCCTTGATGCACGACAACATTGAATGTAGCAATAATTTTTTGGAAGAGATTTGTGTAATGACTGCATGGGAAAATTGCACCTTGTTAAACACAAGTATGGTTTATTCACTCACTGAAAGGATGAAAATTATGATGACAAGCACATGTTGTCAGACTCTAGACTGCATCACTCAGGAACAAAATTCAAAAAAATTTCTTGTGGGCAGCTGGCTGACAAAGCCACACAAAGACACTGAGGTTACCTTGAATCATCTGCGTGGTCTACCCAGCTGGAAGGGAAATGGATTCAACTGCTCCTACAGATTTTCTGAATAATACTCACTCACCATGGCTCTGCTTGGCTGAAAGGGTTTGAACAGCGCTGCTTTAACTGGGATTATCTATCTGCACTGGTAACACCACCACCATGTATCTTCTTTGACTTCCAGTCTTTTCAATTGCATGGCAAACTCACCTCTTATGTTAGCTATGTGCATTTTAGCAGGGGATGGAGAGATTTCCCCACCCCCCAGCAGACGTGACAGAAGAGCAGTTTTGCTGAGAAAGGAGAATGGACCGGCTTACAAATTTAATTAGATGAACTACTGAATGCTTAACAAATGTCCATAAGAAATCGGTATTTTCCAAATTAAATGTTTTCACTTTTTGTTCCAAAAGAGTGTCTTGTATGAAAGCCGACTTTGACTTTTTCGTATTATGTCAACTTTTTATTAGAATAGAAACAGAAATAGTTTAGAAAAAGAACATCTGAGTCACAACAAAATGTTTCATTGCGTCTGACCCAGCAATTCCAAAGCATGTATTTTCTTGGGCTCTTTCTGTTTGTTTCAGAAGAAAATGTATGTACTGCTGTGTTTTCGATCAATCTCAATCCTGTTTCCTCCCTATTTTGCCAACAATGCATCTCCCTTTCCTCCAGGTAAGGGCACAGTGCTGTACTCCTGCCTGCTCTGACTCCTGAAGCACTCATCTTGGGGGTCACATTCACCATGAACCAGGTCAGCTTCTTGCACATCATGTCCTTGACTTCAGACTACCCTGCAGAGACAAGTGACTGCCAGGAAGAACATGGACCATTCCCTGAAGGTAGTGCAGCTCCTGAGCTATCAGAGAACATGGTTTAGCCTGGATACAAGTGATGTGGTAAGAGCTCAATCTTTCCCTAAGTGTCCATTAAAACAACCCCACAACACATGCTGCCTTACCCTAAGTGTAGTAAATAACTCAGACTTGAATGTCACTGAAATAGCCTCTGCACTGATTTCAGTTTGTAAATTCTGACTGGTTTTATACTTCACTTAGTATTAACTTATTCCTCTAAGCTCCCAGGGAAACAAAAGTAGGTTTGTAGGAGTCAAAGCTCTAGTGTTCTTTGAGACTTTCCTTACCATCATTCCACAGTGTCCTTTTCTACAGGTTGAGTTTTCACGTATTTAAAGAATCCTGGTCTTCCATGTGTTCACAGTTTGCTCCAACAATAAATGCAATTATGAAAAGCAAAATCACACATATTTGCTGGAGGACAACAGGTATTTTCAGCATTTTTCTGAGTTCCTTCCAACGAATGCTCTGACATTTAGATTTATCGAGCTGTGTTCTTATAATAGCCAACAGGATTCAGTTAATAAACTTCAATAAACTTCCCTATTAAATTTCTCTCAAATAGGTTTGTTGTCACTTGCAGCATCTAATCTATTCATTGTGAAGCTATTAATACTGACTGCAGTGAAATGGAGTTTCAGCAAATGAGGTTGTTAAGCTCCGGGCCATCTTCTGCCAAATGAAACATCCCGTGCTTTTATGCAGAGACAGGGGAGTGAAAGTATTTCTTTGCCCCTTTTTTTTCCTTATCTTCCTTCAGCAATGATTTTAGATGACAAACCTCTGCTGGATTATAATCTGCAGGCCATGTTTGAAACACACAGCTAGTCCACATCAATTTATAAATATTTGCTCACTTGCTAATTACTTTTTCACTGCCTGGAGCAGAAACATTGTCCCATGATGGGACATTTCTTTATACCACCACTACCCCTTCCAAGGGTTGATACCACATCATATCTCGACTATACAAACATGTATTATCCATAATTGTTCCCGTTAATGATTATTTCTCACTAAACCTGAGGCCTTACCCAAGATGTGCAGAGAGCCCTGCCTGTGGTGAAAACTGGACCATGCTTACAGGAATCTACAAAAGCAGCTATGCTTTCTTCCTTCCTCCTTCACAGTCATGATATTAAGAGTGCTCTGCAGCAATACTCTGCCAGATCTAATACTCCCCCAAAGCCTGCTCTGATTTCAGAAATTGCCTTGCCCTTACTTTTCCTCTTTAAAGCTGATCCACCTAATGACTGAACTTCCAATTATATGGCTGTCAATCCTAAAATCAAAGCCAGTTCATAATATCTCCCAAAGGAAGAATGTCATGTCACTCACTGAAATCACTGCAACAAATCTCAGCTAACTCAGTCCCAGGCAGCAGAGAGGCAAAATAAACCAGGAGAATATCAACAATGGGATTAATTTTGCACATAGGCAGAAATAGGAGTTAAACTCCCTAAGTTTCGATCCTTGATGCAGAAAATTATAATTTTTCTAGCATAAAATGTACAGCTGATTGAAAAAGAGGGACGAAAAAAAAAGATAAAAACCACCAGAAGCAATTTGCTAGTCCAAAAGGCTGATGACTTTCCCTTACAAAGAGAAAATATTCTTCTGCTGTCACCTACCTGGAATTTCTCTCTACTTCATATGTGATTATCAGGATGGGTCATTTTGAGGCCAGTTTCTGACATTTAGCCAAACCAACAGTTGCTTAACAGGGTTGCAGAGATTTTTGGCTTACAAACAGCAATCCCTCGTGACTGAACTGGTGCAATGGCATGTGGACTACTCCCTCCAAATACGCCCTCCATCTGGGCAATGGGCCCCAGGAAGGGCTATCCATGGGGTCAGGGCAGGACAAGTGTGTCTGTAGGAGTTACAAGAGGGAACAGAAGAAGCAGAAGGGCACGGGGGATGAAACCCATTCATCAGGAAAATGAATCTCATTAGAGATTGAGATTCATTAGGAAAATGCCAGTGGTGGTAAGATGGGGAGGTAAAGGAGCAACCTCCTACACTGGGTAAAATGGAAGTTTTAAAGTCCTGATATAAATTAACTATGCTATTTCTTTTGCAGGCTCTCCCTGGAGTTGTGAGTACTAATACAAGCACCCAGGGTGCTGGGACAGTGAGCATCCTTGAACACCAATCTGCCCCGTGAAGAGCAGGAGCTGCAGCATTAGAGCAGCTGTGGCTGGATGAGATGTCAGAAAACAGCCCACAGGCTCCCTCTGGATTAGCAGAAAAGGCATTCTACCCTGCTTCTTACCCCTTGATTTCCACCAAACACCCAGGGGACACTAAAGCACCTCCAAAAAACCCCTTCCCAAGTAGCAGCCTGGACTTAAAAAATAATAGAAACTGAACTTCTAATCATATTCCAGAGGGGGAAGAGACTGGCACCGCGGTCACTGTTTGTGGCTAAACCAGAGGCCTCCAGGCTCCAGGACTGATTGACCCCTTGAAACACAGGATAAATTTCCGAGGACTAAGGGCTTTTCAGTGTGAAGGATGATGCTCAAGGGCAAGGACTGCTGCATCCCTCAGGTTCATGCAGCACCTTGCCCCTGCCAACCCAGCAATGGTCAGCACAGACAACGTTGTGCACTGACACCTCTCAGCACTCTGCACAAAGGGACAGGTTTGGGGGGAAAGTGCCATGTTTTAGGTTTGAAGCAATGACAATGAAGAAGCGCGATTAGTACCTTGACAGATGATGGTCTCTGAATGGTCACTGAGGCTGCTGTCCCCGCCAAGGGCCATCCCAGGTTCAGCTTTGATAATTCCTCTGCATTTATATCCATCAAACCCTGAGCATCACTGAAAACAGAGCTCAAAGCTTTTAAAGCATCTCCAGCATGTGTTCACTTTTAAACAGGCACACCTCTTGCTCTACGCCACATATCCAGCTGCGCAGTGATGGTACTCACAAGACCCAAGTGTCTGCAGAAGACAGACACTTTTCTTCAGTCCAATTGTTTTTGAGCTGTTAAGTGCTCAGAAACCAAGAATAATGTGTATTTTTATATCCATGAATATTTTGGTGAGTTCCCTTTAGGCACCTACAGATGCATTCATGAACAAGGAGAGCAACTGCAGGCACCTTAGACATCCTGTGAGTCCTCTGCACTGAACCTGCTTACCCCTGTCCCACAACAGGAACAAGAAATAATAGAAAAAAAGTGACCATTAACACTGCTGTCAAAATACATGTTCATATAGCCACAACTCACTAAATTAATTTTTAAAGAGTAAGTCCCCACACCCTAAAATGATCTCTCCGAAAGACACGACATGAAAGCAGACTGACTTAACAGGAGAAACTGGGGCATTGGCATGACTTGCCAACTGTAAAAACACAACAAATGGAAAGAAAACAGAGGAAGTATTTATTCTCCAATATCTTTAAGCCCCAAGAAAAGCCACAGGTGTTACTCAGAGTGTTTAGACAGAGTGTGATAGATCATTTGGTGGTGTCCTCTGAATATCCTATCAAGATGAGCAGAGGCACTTCCATCTCTCCCAGATCTTGGCTGCTTGTTATTTGTTTTATATGCAGCATAAATTTAGCAGAAGTCTCTCTGTCACACCGGTCACATTAATCCATCAAGGAGCAAACAAGCATCTTGAGAAAGGCTGGTGCATGACAACAGTAGCACTTCCACTGTCCAAATTTCCACCCTCTCTCTGCTTTATCTAGGCACTGGCAGCAAAGGGTTAGCATTGGCAAATGGGTTATAATGAGCAGCAATTGCACTTTGAAGTGTACCAGGGAAGGGGTTTGAGATCCCTGGGGAATCCATTTCTGCTCCTTTCTTTTCTTGCCTTTTTTTTTTTCCCCTCTTCTCCTGCTTGCCTGTGCTTTTTACCACACCAAATTCTGCCCTGTTTTCACTGCTGTATTGCCCAGTTATGTCCACACCATGGCACCCACCAACCCTGCAGACAGCTAAACCGAAACTTCTTGATCTTGTAACACTGAGACACATCCAGCAGCCCTCATCTCTCAGCAGAGAGGACAGATCCGAGGAGAGTGACCCAAACCTGACTCATCGCACTGTCGGAATGCTAACCTATACCTCCTGTCTTCTGGAGTGACAGTCTCCTACCAAAGGAAGAATTTAACCTTCTACTAGTGTTTTCTAAATAACCGCTTCCTAAAAATGCAGGAAAATATATCCACCTGAAAATAATTTTGCAACACACACAGTTGTCCCTGCTGAGTTCACAGTGCAGATACGATTTCAGCCTGGAAATCACAGCTTAATTATATTTTTAGGTGGGTGGAAGGAATTTGATGGGAGATTTCATTTAGGAAACAATCAGGTCTCGGTTGGGTTAGAAATCAGGATATTAATGTTCTTCATTTTAATTTTCCTCTCTGACTCAGATTCCCACTGTTTGAATTTGAGCTCAATTTGTTCTGTTCATTATGAAGAGATCCACATGAATTTGACATTAAACTGATTACCTCTGAAAACAGTAGCAATAATTTCCCTTTTTCCTGTGTGTGTTTCAGATTAAGTCTTTGTGGTTGATATAAAAACGCAGGGGAGAAATAATAAAGCAAAAGGAAATCAAGTATTTATTCTGGAATGCTGCTCAGAAGAGGAAACATGCAATGGCACTTATGCATTTGGGAAGAAAAAGCAAGGGGCAGGGACAAACAACACCCTCATTTGCATTTCCCATTTCAGCCCACTTGCATGGGAGCAAACAGGGAATGAACACGGCTTTCCTAGTCAGGAATAACATCTGTTGTGCCAATACTGGGGATCTGAGGGCTTTGTGATGACTCTGATGGTGTTTGCTGGCAAAGGCCTGCTCCCTCATGAATGGACCACATGGATGAATTTGCATTTAAGACCTACCATCCTTCAATAAGAGCTGCATGGGGTCGTGGGCTCCAATCTGCAACAGCTTTTGAGGCTCTTATGACCCCCATAAGCCTTAGTGATCTTGATGAGACCCACCAGGGACCCACAGCCCTGTTGGGCCCTGGGCATGCAGTCCTAGCCTTGTGTCTCTCTCCTGGCTGGATCTTGGACCTGGGTTGTAGCTCAGTTTCCAGCCCTGTCTCTGTCAGTATCTCCTGGTGGTCTGGGCTGGACCCTGGACCAGGTTCATACCCTCACCTTGTCCAGGGCTCTGCCGCCTCCTGGCTTAAGCCCCTGTGGCAAAATGAACCATCGTTCATGGGGTTTGGATTGTGCTTGACTCCCCCTCAGCTCCCAGGTATTCTCCCTCATGAAACAGCTCTGCTCTTACAGCTCCCTGCTGTTTCTTTTCTTTCAAACATGTGGAGCAGCAATGCAAACCACAAAGAAGTTCCTCTAGGAGATCTGCAAGGGTGAGGGTAGTGGGGATGGTGAGCAGTGCTTTGGGGGTGGGTGGACATAAAGCATATATCCATACAGCCAGGAGACAAGAGGTGCACATACTCCTGTTTCTATAGTAGGACTGCTATTGCAATAAACTATTATATTTGCTGTCTAGTTTGTAAGCCAAGACTCCGAGCATTACAGCAGGAGAACAGCACTTGACCCAACACGACAGACTTCTGGAGCAGTTTCTATTCTCTGTGAAATCTGGTGGCTTTACCCCTAGACCATTTATTTCCCTAAAGAGGGAAAAAGTACTATGTGCTAACTTGAATTAATATACAAAACTCCATCCAAGCATTTTCCTATAACAAAGCACTGCCTTGTACCAGTGATGAAGTCCTTTGTCTCTGCTGCTCTTGAGCCTCACCAAAACAAAGAACAGTCCTTTCTTTAATAGATAACTTCCACTCTTCCTCTGGGAAAAAAAAAAAATCACACACATCATACCACCACCTCCCTTCCCCCAGCCTGAAAATCTGAAGGGTAACAAAGCACCACATAGCTCATGATGATTTTTTTTTTCTCTCCCAGTTGTCTCACATCCAAAGAGAGACAGTAATTACTGTATTGCCTCTCACCTAAGATACGGATAAAAATAGGCTGGTGTCACACTGCTGTTTCGTGCTATGACTGCTTGTTTGCAAGGCTGGCTGAGCTATCCCAGAGCTTTTTGACATTAACACTCCAAAAGTGCAAACGGACCCATCCGTCACGATCCTGAGCTGGCCACTTGGATGTACCCAAAACTCAGGCAAATTCTGTTGCTTTTCCTTCATACATTCCACTTTTCAGCCTTCCAAGTACTAAACTTCAGCAAACAGTCCATCCTACATGCATCCCTTTTGTACTACTTTTTCAGCACTGCATCCGAGTGCCTGCATTGAGATCACACACCAAACACCCTACAGGCAAAGAGAAACTTCTTTTTCCTACTTATGAGGTAATCAGCCTGGCTCAGCTTTTACACCTCTGAAGTTTTCAGCACTAGGAAAAGAAATGTAGAGCACAGGTTGGATATGAAATAGATGGCAGAAGTATGCAGCCAGACCCAGAGTGTGAAAAATTGGACAAAGGTGCAGAGTGGGAGTGCGAGGAGCAGGAATCCCCCTGGATCATTAAACTGCAACCACGACCATGGGGTGGACAGGCATGCTCTTCATTCCACAGTAAAAAAGGAAATCCACAACCAGTTTCTCTTCACTTCCTCCTGATTTCAGCAGTATAACAACCCCAAATCCACACCACTACTAAGTCATAATGAGCAGCAAGGGGAAACAAAGCCACACATACTTTTTACTAATCAATAATTAGATGCTACCTTCAGGAAATAGCTGAAATAGTTTTGTATGCCTTAGAGTGAGTAAAGTTTTCATTACAGAACACATTGTATCAGGCAAGTTTGGGGTTATGCCTGAAATTCCTGGCGTGATAAATGAGAATAAGAAAAGTAATATTATGGTCAATTACTTTGGCAGGGGGAGGGGGAAATAGTAGATAAAAGAGAATATGAAGCTGAAAAGAGCCATAAGCAGTGTGTTATCTGCTAAATCAGAAAAAGACATAGCTGTATGTCTAAGGGAGAAATGCACTAACACAGACACCTTACTCCAGACTGATGCCCAGGAGGTTCATGAAGGAAGAAGAAGGGATGAGATGTCATACAGAAATGATGGTCATCATACAGGAAATATGGATAGCTAGAGCAGTCTTGCCTGGGATGTCAGCATGTAGCAGGAGGCTGTGAATACGGTGAATGATATCAGGGAAAAAACAAGTTGGAATGAGATAGTACCCCAGTTGGAGGATGTCTCACTGCTTTCTGCTCCCCCAGCAGAAACATGAAAACTCAGTCCTGGCCCAGGACATGGAGAAGTGGAGTTAAGCTCCGGGACCTGGATGCTAGGACAATTCTGGGGACAAAGGATTATTTTCTTCCTGTTTTAGAACATAGACTGCTCTCTGAAGCCTCTGGGGAAAATGCCAGCACACACAGAATGTTTAACTTGGGATAATACAGATAATTTTGTGCAAAGGGTGTCTAGGCTGGGAAGGCTGGAGTGGGAGTTTTGAACAGGAATGGGAGCCTATTGTATCACCCTCAGGCAGGGAAAGCTACTGACCATACAGTTCAAGGCTCACACTTGAATCCTCTGAGCCTTAACAGCACTCTTGTAAATAAAACATTAATGAAACAGCTCCTTTAAAGATGGATATACATTTAAATATTAAGAGTAAGACAAGAACTGTGAAAAACACATTGCCTCACTCCTCTGTTCAGGCTGCAGCTCTCTGGAGAGTTTGCTCTGTGGAAAGCCCTAAGACCACGAATGTTGTTTTTCAGCTGAAATAAACAGGATAAAGGAGAAATACCTGGAGCCCCGTGCAGCTGGGATTGTCAGGTGTACTTCCATATGGAAGTGACCATATGGAATGTATAGCTTTGGAGATGCTATCTCCCATATAAATATTTTTAACCTCCACTTTGCAAAAACTTCTGTTTACCAGGAAAAAAACCCCAAAACCCAACAACAACAAATGCTGTGCCTGCCTACGGTAAAAAGAGGGAGGATGACTCTGTATAATTGTAAAACTTACTCAAGTCACTTCAGTGTTCCACCTACAGGGCTTCCCTTCTAAGACACTTATCAGGCTGCTTCTGTAGTCAGTAGAGAGATTCAGGCCCTTCACGTGATTCATCTCATCCAATGTTACACAAGGAAAATAGCTGGATGAGATGTGCTTTGAAGATGCTTTCCCTGGCAGTTCATTTCCCAAATGACCTTTAAATAACAGGTACATCTAGTAACAGGCTCTCGCCACACTGGGATGGAGATTTTCCACTTGAAACCTCTTCACTTGTCCCAGCTGACAGCCATACTTCCCTCTTTGCACAGAAAAAAATGTACAATCAAAAAAGGAGAGATACCTTTCTTCTGCTGACAAGCCCAGAAGATCCTGTTTGCCAAAACACATCCCTTGGTAGCCTCAGCTGCATCAGAGAGCAAGTTCAACTTCTGTGCTAACTAAAGGAGCAAACATTTTATACATAACACATTTTGGTTTGCCACTGAGATGGAGCAGTTGATGGCTGAGGGAAACAGCGGCTCTTGCTGGAACCTTTGTGTGACAACCAATTCCCCCCCACATTCCCAGAGAAGCCTGGCTGCTGCTCTGCAGTCTTTAATGCAGAGACAGAGAGAGATGTGAGGGCAATGTATGTGGATAAATCAGGCATTTGCAGTAATGGAATCCTATAGTCAACTTTATTAATGAATCTTCAGTGCAAAGGGAAAATATCCTGGCACAAAAAAGACCAGTGAGTTGAAGAACAGTACAGCTCCATGTTAACTACGCTGCCTTCCCCTTTGCACTGATTTGGGCAGCGTGTATAACGTTCAGAGAACAGAATCATATATCCCTAGCTCCCCCAGCACTCAGCAGTCAATATTTTACGAACAGCACAGTCAAAATCCCTCAAGCCTATCCTCAGGCAAAACTCACCCTAAAATCAGTGGGAATTCTGTGAGAATAAAGACTGAATAGGAACCAAAGTCCCAACTCAATTCTCAGTTGAGCTTTGCAGACCAACCATCAGGACTGGAAATACGTTTGATTTTCATCATCATGAGAAAACAGCTGGGCCCAGTAATCCCAATTCTAATCCCTCTTAATTCCAGCATCAACTGGACAGATAACACAAAACAGAGTCTGGCATCTGTTGCTCAAGGTTAATTCATAAAGTAGCTGTACTGGAAGAGAAAGGAAGCAATCTCTGAGGCTCTTTTTCTGGTATTCCGTTACCATTGCTTTCCTGCAACTCCCTCAAAAACACTTGGTTTAAAAAAGCTGTTCATATTTCCTCTTGTGCCAGACACCACATTTTGTTTGGCATATACATTTCTGATAGCCTTTCCTCCGCAGATGTCTATAAAGTTCACATCAGTCAGTGCTTCAAACTAGGTATATTAACACCAACACAGACAATTTTGTTCCAAGCACAGCTTTTCCTTACGTCTATGTTCTGCTGTTCACTTTTGCTTCTGTAAAGATGACAGTATTGCTACATATGCAGGACAATCAGGACTCCTGTGATGCTTAACACAGGTTGTACAGTGCTGTAATGGCCCATTTTCACTGTCAGGAACGAGGCCTGACACGTCAGCAGCTTCTGGCACTAGCAGTTTTCTGAGGGAAAGGGGAGATTTCAACTTAATTTTGTTTCTCTCTTCTGCTTTTCCTAACTTCCTTCCAGAAATGACAATTCTTGAAAATACATGTGTAGAAATAAAGAAAGAAAAGAAGAAGAAGGCAACGACCACCATAAAACCTCCTCCCATTTATCACTGTAACATTTCTTGGGTGGTAGAATAGGGTCCAGTGATGTTTGAGGTGAGGAGGAAAAGGCAGAGGGAAAAGAGGCAACACATTTCAGACTCCTTAAAGCCATCAGAAGAGTTAGAGATATGAAAAACAGTTTATAATTACCTCTGTTGAGTGAAGCTGAACTGTTTATATCTCCAGTAATAAAGGAAGACTCGGACTGCTTTCGAACTGTGTCATTCCACATCCTACGAATCCGGCTCTGAAGAGGGATTGAAGCACAGCAGGCAATGAATTTTTAGCAGCTGTAGAGAGGTTTCTTTCTAAAGGTGGCTACTGGCATGTCTAGCTTAGGATGAGATTTGTTTCTAGCCAGCTGTAAGCAAGCAGTTGCTGTTTTGTTGTACCTGCCTTGTGCATGCCAGGCCCTGCCAGCCTTTGTAACACAAATGCCTAGCTCAAAGGAAAAGTGTATAATTGAATCGCTTACATCTTAATTTAAAAATCCCCAAAAATATGCATGAGAGAAAGACCAGACCCCATGCCAGCTTTAGGTTTAACAATATAGCACCAAATAATGGAAAAATAACTCACACACAGAAGCACATGTGCTTCCTGTACTCAGACAACTTGTTTTTTATTTTTGGTGAAGTGTAACAGAAGACTTGATTTGCATCTTGGTGTCCTTGAGTGAACAGAAGTCTTCTATAGCTATTTTCCATCTTGGGGATTTTGGGGGGGGGAGGAATTCCCCACAAATGAATGACTTCTGTTCCCATACTGAAAAATCTGTGACGGTTTCGCCATCTGTGGTATAGCTTCTGCTACTGGCAAAAGTGTCCTGAATATGTTGGCCTTCTGTTTGTTCCTCAAATATGCTGAAGTATTTGCCTCTGTGGCGTTTACATCACCGTGTCACTCCTCCCCAACTACACCTTGCAAAAAATCAAAATATCAGCCAAAATGCATCTTGTGAGCAGTTAAACCACAATCTCTGCATGAAGACGACTGGAGAACCCAGGTGTCCCAGGAAAACTCTCCCTCACCTCACATCTGAGACTCTGATGGATATTTTCCCTGGCTGTGTGAAAGTGGTCCTAGGTGGTCTGGGTGACTGGGAAGCCTTTTTCCCACTGTGACAAACCATGTTTTTTTATAAGTGCCAAAAATCCAGTGCTTCCCATAGGGGGTTCTTAGCCATGAGAGATCTAGCAGGCTTAATCCTATGGTCCCAGCTGAAAAGTCCTAGACTACTCATTATCCACGTGATAACAGCATCTCCTAATCATGCATTAGACCTCTATAAATAGAAGTACCATGTGACAGGAGGCCCATGCCCTTTTACAGTAATTATTTTTCACCTGGACATTTAATCTATTGTATTTCTCTGACTTTATTCCACTGTAGATTAATTATTCTGTTTTCTATGTGCTTCTCAGAGAATAAAGGGATCTCAGAAGCTTTCCTCCTCACGGTCTTCTCTATTTAAAGATAGGAGCCAGATGCTTTCAACAACTCAGACTGATCTCTATCTACTCTCCATCACCTGTGTGATGTTTCTCCTGGCTACAGCAGGTCTCAGGAACTTCCATCCTTCCAAGGACACACTTCTGCAGGCAAAATAATCCTCCTTGGTGCCTCAAACCTCACCTGCCACAAGGGAACTGCTGCCAGAAGACTCAGTTTACCCTTAAAAGGGATTGTTCTCTTGTGCTGAGACTGGCAAGAGGGAGGGACCATGAAAGTCAACTCTTCCTGGAGAGGAGGGCACCAGCACAGCAGCTAAGTTATGCAACACCAGAGGCTTTCAAATCAGCCACCTAAATGTTGCTGGATATTGTGAGTTTTGGACACTTTTGAGATTTGATGGCGTACTGGAGAGAGGTTCTATATTCTATTGCTTTTATTTGCTCTGCATAGCTACCAGACCTATGAAAACACAGAAGTGGAGCTTTTGGATGACATCTTGGAAACCACTGCAAATAAATAATGATTTGCTCCAAGACATAAATTGCAAATTAGGTTTTCCTGGAAAGTTATAAGCTGTTATTCGCTGCATGTCTTTTATAATTTAATAGTGGAACTGTCATGTATAATTACTTCCATTACTAATACTGAATAAATTTGTGTTTGGTTTCTATTGATTAAGAAATAAGCTTCTTCATTTTATATGAACTCTTCATCCATAAATCTGCATCTCTACATACAAGTTAGCTTCAAAACTGCTAAGTGCGCAAACTACACAAAACCTGAATTTTCAGGTGACCAAAGGTAACAAATCTAGCAGCTTAGTAAGATAGTCTGACCCCAATGGCTTCTCCTAAGAGGACTATAAGCTATGGCAAATTGATTGAGGCACGGAACAGACCAAACCACTGAATGTCAGAAAGCAAGCTCCTTCACTGGGAAGGCTATTACAAGACACTTGTAGCCTTTAATTGTTTTACAAAAAAAAAACTTGGTGCTTATAGCATCATTCCTGGACATGTTAATAGTTAATACTGACAACCTTCATCTCATGATTAAAGGATGCACTGGAATGTAGCATAGCTGACAAAACGCTCCCACCTCCTGCTTCCCATGGAGAGCAGGCAGGACACCTCGGGTGATGACCACCCCCTGCCTCTGGAAGGCAAGTTTGGACATTTTATTCCCAACAGAACTATTTAGAAGGCTCTTGGAGAGGCATTAATTGCCATCACACATCAAGGAAAGCCACAGTGTTGAGTTCAGGTCTGGAAGTGAAGGAAATCTCTGCAGGTGCACTGGGGAGAGGCCTAAGGCAGCTCCTTTGGTGCCGAGACGAGCTTTCCTCCCAGAATAGCTGAGAAGGTTTTGGCACAGCATTGGGACACAGACAAGAAGTGTGGGTTACCTGTGAGCCTGTGGAATATCTTCCAGGTGTCCTTGAGCCCGAGGTTTTTCCTGAGCCGATAGAACTCTCTGTACTTTTCCCACTACAGCAATGTGTGCGCAGGCATTTTCCATACTCTTTACGCACCTAGCCAAGGAAAGAGTGGTGGTGGTTAGCAGGCAGCTCCTCCTCCAGCCCACTGCCTTCTGATTTTCAGCACAGCCCCTGATTTTTCCTCAGTGTTTCGCTAAAACCAGATCTGCTGCAGTGTGTGGGAAAGAAGTCTAGTACCCCTTGCATGTGATGCTCATGGTTTGGGATGTCACAAGTGACTGCTCCCATGCAGCAAAGCTTGTTAACAGCAGTCGGTTACAGCATCCTCTGAGGCACATCAAAGGAGCATGGGAGAAAGTGCAGGTACACTATTTACGACTGAAAATTAATATCGTTGTAGATTTGATATAAACTAGCATATTGGCTCATCAAGGTACTAAAAGTTATTGCTTCTGGCAGGGGACTAAGAATTCCAAGAGAAATATATGAAAGCTATTGATTTTTTTATTAAAAAAAAAAATGTTTCTCGCAGTCAAATTGAAGTTTGAGGAAACTGTAGAACCAGCAGCATTAGAGATTATATTCCCAATGCTCAGGGATGGCTGGAGCCTGCTTTTCTACAGCAAGCCAGTCATGTTTTAAATGGGCATTGCAGTCAAACCCATGCCACCTCCTTTGCCTCAGGGGAACTATGCTGACTTGTGCCAGGACAGGACCTAACCTTCCACCAAGCTTCAGGTGTGGCTTTTTATGGGCAGCAATACCCAGAAACCAGATGGGACAGCGCTGAAGGTGAGCGGACTCTACTGAGGAGCCAAAAGAGGGTCATGTTACCCACTGACACAAAAAAGCCCCCAAACCACCATGCATGTCCAAAACACCAGTTGAAATTCCTTGGAGCACATGGTGGTTAGCTGTAAAATTTTGCCAAACTCTCAATGAGCATTTCACAACTCTGTGAAACAACTGTTTAAATAGCAAATTACAGCTTTTTCATTAGGCTCTTCCTTAAGCGCTTGAGACAAATACATACCACAAGTGCCCAATATGCTCGAGTGCCTAATCAATCCTTTGCTGAGAGAAAATAATTCAATTGCTTTAATTAGCCACCCACTGCTTGCCTCTCTGCAGCGTTTTGCCGATTTTCTAGGCCGTGATAGATAGGAAAGGAAAGGTTTTTTTTTTCTCCTCCTCCCTCAGCTCTTAGGTCAGAGGGATGCATCCACCCCACAGCAAGGTACCAGCTGCATTCTCCTTCCCTCTGTGAAGCCATAAATCAGGAACAATTCCACAGCCATCAGTGATGGTTTAAGGGTGTAAATTGGCTTAAGACAGAAAAAAGAATGGTTCTGTCATGCTGACCGAGAACCCCACGAGCCAAGGAAGCTGCAGAGCTGTGTGGGGATGCTGGGTTAGGGACTGATCTTTTGCAGGGTGCACTGGAGGTGAGAGGATGCACCAGTGAGAATGGTGCAGAAATTCAAACTTCTCATCAGAGAGGCATCTGCAGGTTTAATAAGCAATGGTGATGCTTCCTACACTTTTACTATCATCTTGCCTGGAAAAACTCTTGCTGAAAGGTTTGGGATAATCAGCAGGAAGTTGCATCTAGATAAAGCTTTTAAGCTTCTTAAGATGGACAAATTTGAGATGCAACAACAGGGACAAAACTCTTAACCCCAGAAGTCTTCCTTTGGTTTCAAGAATGACATTTTCACACAGCTCTGCAGATCCTTCCAGAGGCATCACTTGCAGAGCTCACTTATTATGATGAATTTTGGTTATGTTTTCATGGGCCAGATCTCCCTTCCCTGTACAGGAAAATGTGAGTAACAGGAGCAAGCCAGTGGCTCTCAGATGGAGGACAGATCTCAACATGGATCTGACTTTCCTCCATAAGCCACTTTGCTGAAAGATACTGGTTAATACCCTGAGAAACTGGGACCAGTGTATCCACATAAACTCTTCCCTAGGTTTATACTGGTTCAGTAAACTGCCCTTTGAAACCAAGAAATACATAGCAAATCAAGCAGACATGCACAGAATTGGAGAGCTCTGTACTACTGAATTTCAGGAGAGAACAAAAAGGTTCTTAAAAATACTTATTACTGATTGTCAGAGGCTGTAAATTTGATCTACATAAACACAGAATTTTTATTCTGGGGTTTTTTTCCCCCCAGAGTTTACCTAAGTTACTCCACTGTTATCTTGCAAATGTTAATTGGGGCACACTTCAGTCTCCACCAAGAAGCACTTGCTGTGCTTGCTTTGAGGAAGACTTCCAAAACACCGTATCAGACCCAAGTAATACAAAGGCTAATGAACTGCTGCAGAGCGCAGGTCCTTCAGTTCTTAGAAAAAGCAGGGGAAGCAGCCCCTATTACATCCCATCAACCCACATATGCTGCCACGGAAAGGGGTAATTTCCTGCAGGGACTGCAAATGAGGATGTAAAGCTCTGTTTCGCTGTGAGCACTCAGCCACGTGAGCACTTCCCGGATGCTCGTGGATTCTCTCCCCTCTCACACTGGCATAGAGGGAAGGAGAATCTGGCTGACAGCAGGCAAAGCCCTGTTACAGAGCCCTGCAAACTGACAGCTGCCTTTTCTCTTGCCTCTGACACATCTGCTGCCAGGGCCCTGGCTCCTGAAATGCCACTGCCACATATCCTTGTTAGAACCTCATTTTCCAGCATCTTGCTGGTTTCCAGTCTAAATACCACCCTTATTAGGCGCACAGAGATAATATGTGTGATACAAATTCAGGGCACACAGGCGATGCTACGCTGTGGTTGTTAGGCAACAAAACACCTCGTTACCACCTCTGTTGCTGCTGGGAACCGTCGGTCTTACCTTTTTCTGGAGGACACAATGGAAAATGAATATAAACATTCCCTGCAGAGAATTGAATATGGTGAAGAGATACGCCATGATGACTGTGCTTTCATTAATATACATGAGTCCGAATGCCCAGGTCAGTCCTAATAGGCAGAGTAGGGCTATTGCACCTATAACCCAGGACCTGTTAGGAGAAACAAAAACAAAAAAAAAACAAACAAACAAAAGAATGGGATTGTTTTTTCATCTACACAAAAGAAGGCATGTGTCTACAGGCAGGAAGACTTTGCCCCTGGTATTAGCAAAAACAAAATAGCATATCAAAATAAATCATAGGGAGCTTTTGTCTTCAAGCTGGATGCAGTTTACAAATCTTCAAGCTTGAGGAAATATAAGGAAATGGAAGTGTTATGAGCATAGAAATTTATCACAACCAAAGCACATTTGAATCCACAATGTCTCCTTTCTTTTTTAAATATGTAAAAGCAGTGCGCATGTAAATGACATGTAGATGTTATTTCTGCAAATGGAGGAAAAGAAAATAAACCAAACGAAACAACAACTCCGACTGTCACTTTTTTTTAGTGTCCACTGGTTTCACAGGACTGCCAGCTGGACAAGCTTCTTTATTTACATTTAACACCAAGACACATGTATTGCTGCATTTTAGCTAGTCTCCCATATGCCCGTAAGCCAGATAAACAGCTACAGGCAGGTGGGCAAGCCTTCCCTGCTTGCCAGATCCACTCCACACAAGGATGTTCTTTGCAATGCTGCTTCACACTTCTTCCACCCTGCGACGAGAGGAAGTGTGTATACTCGTACAGGCACTCACACACTACATTTGCTAACGCAGTAGCTGCTGCCACACTTCTGCCCAGAGAAAAGGAGGGGCAATCCTTCTTCACATGGGCTGCAAAACTAAGATTATCACTTGCTCCACCTCAGGAGGGCAGTGGGAGTAGAGGCGCAGCCACTGCTTGGCCCCAAATGTTCCAACAAGTATGGCTAGCAGACAGTTTTTGCTTGCTTTCTCCCACTGACTTTCTGCCTGGACAACAGAGCTGGGGACATGGGATGACTGCTGCATGTTAGGTGTTTTGGGTGTTTTCAGGAAAGCTGGAAGCTCTGCTGGGATGGCAGGAGAAGTATTCCATGTTACTCTGCTAAATAACATTTAGTCATCTCCTAAATTACCTTCTCAAAGACTGATCTTCAAATACCAGGACAAGAGATGAAGTATGAGAAGCAGTATAGGAACTCTGTCCTGCTCCTAGCCATCTCCCTCGTTTTCACATGATGTATTACCTACAACTTTAAAGGAATTGCTGCTGCACAGGAGAGGGAGTCAACTTCTAGCTGGGAAGCAAGCAGCACCTTGAACAGCTGTTTGCCCTTTACCTGAAGGTTTTGATTTTCTTCTGTCATCCCCTGTTACCATTAGGTGTAACATCATAGAAATGAACACATTGATATCCAATCTTTGCACACCTTCCTCACTGTTTAGCCCTTCTATACCCCAAATCAGACAAGACTGTAGTCAGCCAGCACCTCTGCTTCCTTGTTTGCCCCAAGGCACTCTGAGGCGCTACAGAAAGGCTCACAGGGACAAAGACCTGCCTATGTTTCCAAGCCACTTCAGCCTGTGTTCGGGAATGTTTGGGCTTCCATCTGCTAAGCAGAGCATGGGGCAAGAGGGAGGAAGATGAAGCAGCAGCAACTTTGGTGGACAAATCAGTCCTGCAGATGTCAGACAGATGATCTCTACTACAGAGATACCATGGCAGCTACAGCCTTGAATCCTTTTCCTTTTAGCAGGGCTTGTCACAAACAAAAGCATACTAATGCTGTACTCATGTCTTCTGTTGTTTGTTTTATTTTTTTTTTCTTTAGGTATTAGAATGAAAATGCAGCATTAAGTCTTCCACTGAAGTTTATAAAATATGTATTATTTAACCACATGACCAGAAGAGCTCCCTAAGGTAACCGCTTATTAAGACAGTTCTTTAAAAATCACTATTATGTATCTAGCAGACCAGAACAGCTCCTTTGAAGCATTTCCAGTCAATCCCACTAATAAATATTTAGTGTGATGCAAATTGAAAATACACTCTCACAATCCTTCAGAAAAGTAGCCACTAGATAAAGTCTACAGCTTTAGTCGCTTGGGATATTTTTCTCCCCAAGATTCCACCATCAGTGAGAGCATGCTATTGTCCTAGTTGCATACCAATTAATAAAATACAAATAATTTTGTTTTTCATCAAAAAAGAAGAAAAATTAAGCAGAAACCCCCCCCCTTTTTTTTTTTCTCCTTCCTCCTCTTTTCTCATTCCCAGATAAAAGCTTCCTGCACTTCCAGAGTCTTTTAAAAATTATTCCCTGAATATCAGAAAAGTATTCTTCTCTGAAGCACAGCCCATTCTTGAATCTGATTAGAGCCTTTGGCTTCAGAAGTGTGCAGGAATGAAACATTATTATGTTATTAGTTAAGATAGGCTAGCTTCAGTGATGGAAAGGAATCTGTGGGTTAGAAGACCCCCAGCAGTGCAAACTGCACGCATTACAGTGTGAAGACAAGACCTTGCAATCAAGAGGACGTGGAGATCACTATCAACAGCTCCATCCCGTATCCACAGAAAAAAACCAGAACCAAGCGATGAAAGAGAACATGGGAATGGTGCTGAAAGAATGAACACAAAGGACTCTTCACCAGAAGAACAAACTGAAAGTCTACTGCAAAGTTGGTTTGCTTCTATTTTGTGCACATTACTTTTTTGGTTGCAGGAGAAAGAGCACAGATGCCCTAAGGTATGTAATTTCCAGGCATTTTTGGCTTTCTTCACAGGTTTGGGGGGTATTTTTGGTGCAGCTTTAGGTTTTTATCTTGCTCTTTGTACAGACTTGCTGCTGCTTTTTCATGGTTAGTCTTTTCTGTAGTGGAATTTTATTGCAATAAAGGAACAAAAATACCCATTTGTTGGTGCATTTGAAAATCAGTGGTTTACAATTAGGGACAATTAGGAGGTACTCCAATGAGTAAGGAGTCTCCAATGCAGCAACGCACACAGATTTGCTTGCACTACTCCCATTAACCAGAAAGGGAATCATGGGGAATAGCACCCATGCACCTTTCTGAAAATTTGCTTCTCTATTTATATTACCATAAAGCAATCCCAGTGAAAGAGCACAGTGGACCACAGGCTGCTGTTGGTAAAACAAGTCTGTACTACACAGGATTAACTTGGGAACTTTCACCTTGAATTCAGGTAACATCCAATTAAAGAATATAAAGCAAACAAGGTGACAATTGGTTGGCAATACACATGCAGCACATTTACTCTGCACCTTAGCTGTATGCCTGACCATTTTCCTGCACAGTTTGCTCTTCTGCCTCAAAAGCGAATGACAGAAGCTTTAATGATTTTTCAGTATTGATCTGACAGCTGGTTCATGAGACCACACTGATAAATGAAATTTATCAGCCATTCAGGTCATTCTTACTTGATGAAGGGTCTGTTATCCTCATAGCTAAAGAATGCGTAGACATAAAGACAAGAACACCAACATTAGAAATATAATGACATAGAGAATAGAGTTTACTGCTAGCTCCCCTCCCTTCTCCCACCAGCCATCACCAAAACCAAAGGTGGACTGGCACCACGTGTGCCTGGAACACACCAGCCAGCCTGGCTTGCTGCCCCAGGGAATTGAAATGTGACTGGGAATGCCGGCTTAATGCACAGAAGCATGCATCGCTAGCTGTGAGCTGCAGCTACCCCTCCTGGCTACCACCACACAGCTGTCAATTGACTTTGAAATATCTTTTAAATATCATGGCTGTCCCTGGAGAAGACAAGTTTGGAAACTCCAGCATAGCCATCACAGGCAGCTTTCATGTGTTCAAGTGCCAAAACTTCACCACGCCTCCAGCACTCTCTGACTGTGGGGCTGGAGCGTGTTACAAGAGTATCTTTATTGCCATTTGCTTTTCCAAAGTGGAACTTCCAGGTTGCCACATTATGAGCCAAACTGCAGTATTCTTGAGGTAATAGCATCAGGATCTTCTAAAGCCCTGGGTGACAAGGCACGGATCATTTCATGGGGAAGGGCAAAGAAAGGCCTCTGCCAGGCAAGGGTGAAAAGCAGCTCACCGCAGTGATGAAGAAACCAAGCTGGATCACTCAAAGTGAGCTCCTGTCACTGTGGGGACACAAGATTAGTTGCAGCCATTTTCCTAGGGGAGTCTCCCTGCCCTTCTGGGACAGGCTGTGTGCCTAACCCTGCCTGTGTGGCAGAAGATGTGCAACACATGGGAAGAGCAGCCCAGGACTCCCCTCCCCACTGACATGGAGCTTTTGAACCTGCAATCCCTCACAGAAACCCCCATGGGTGCCAGAGATGGATGATGGCTCAATATGTTCATCTCACTACCCCTGTCAACGCAGCCAGGGCCAGCTCATCCTGCTGAGACCTCCTTTGGTCAATACTGGCAACCTGCAGCACCCCTACAATGCAATTAAATGAAATGAAGATATGAGACAATCTGGAGCTGTCAGCCCAGCAATATGGGCCGGAGCAGGGCCTGAATTTCCATTACGGTGTTTACAAGCACACAGGTTTTATGCTAAAGACTTTATACTGAAAAGCAACCGGCACTAGATTATAAAAGTACAGAATTAGAAATTCTTTTTATGCTGTTGCTACTATCCAGACCCTCACAAAGTTTTTCAGCAACCCATAATAGCGTTTCTTCAAGGCAGCTGAAGGTTCCATTTCATCTTTGTACAGACAAAACGTGAAATTGGTAAACTCGAATTCCCTTTGAGCTTGAGGCTAACACTTCAAAGCAGCTCAGGAGAAAACCATTAAAAAGACTTTGGCAGTTTTTACCCTATTTCCAACATGGATGTGTCAAGGACCCACAGCCCAAAGCAAACAGGTGCCTAAAGAAGTGAGATTTTCAAAGATGCCTAACTCCCAGTTTAATTCTCTACACATAGGGGCCGTAGAACTTAGTCTCTTATATCCCTCATGAAATACAATCCCTTTTATTTTACCAACTCAAGTGTTGTAAGAAGCTTAACTCTTGTGTTAGCAACAACTTCTCACAAAAATTACTTAAGAATTTTTTTTTTTTTTACCCATGGTAAAGTCTGTGAAACCTATCAGTGCTGCAGTAATACTGTGTCATTATCTACAATACATAAAACCCATCAGTTAAGAAGAGAAAAGCTTTGGAAGAGCCTTAGTTCCCAGAAAAATGGAGGTGCTGACAGGAAAACTGAGATTATATTCACTAGTAGCAAAAGCAAGTAATAGTTGAAGCAAAAATTGTTGGAAAATCTAGCCTAGAACAGCTTGAGATGCTGCATCTAAAGTGCTACCTCCAGATTTGGATAAATTCATCCAATACCTGACAGTAAGGGATATAACCCATTGCATTCAAATTATGTGACTCTGCTCCCCCCACAGTTAATGTCAGACTGGTACCCCCAAAGAGGAATTTATCCCTTAAAAGAGCAGGTATTTAAGGTAGGTTGGGCTTCGCCATTCCCTGAAAAAATACATTTCTCTACTGACTGCAGAGGAAACCCGAACGATGGCTTAGGTGGGGGCTTCACTTTCAAATACCTGAAGGTAAAAAGCTGATCTTTAGTGGCTGCATTATTCATTGAACCTGTGAAATCTTACCTCACGTCCCTTGTGTTTCTTTGCAGCCCAGATGATGGATAGCGGATGGTCTACCAATCTGTATAAATACCTAATTCATTTTCTAATCTTAAAAAAGCCCTGACTTTACCTTGGGGCAAAGACTTCTTAAGGTTAATTACACATCATGTAAAACTCTTTCAAAATCTTATTTAAGTTAGATGTCTTTCAATTTCCCAGAGTACCTTCTCCTTCAGTGATGAGAAAGGATTGTTCATATTACCTTCTACATTCCTGTGACATTTCCAGACCAATACTTATTTAAAAAAGTTGCTAAAATTAGCTACTTATATCCTTGTTTAGACGCTTCAGGAATTTCAAAAGCAACTCATCCTAGGCTCAGGAGCTCCTTTTGCACGGCCTATCCTTTTAAAACCCCAAGAAATACCTTTCTGTCACGAGAAGACCAAATGGTTGGGATATACATGGACAGCCCAAAACAGTTACAGACAATCTACAACTTATATTACATGAAGCAAGTGACTTCCATGTATGTAGATTAGCAATATCCTGAAATGTTAAAGTTTTCACTTTTTTTGCAGCAGGAAAAGTAAATCAATAATTTACCTTCACATACAGATCAGTTCTAAAATGCTGCTGAACAAAGTCTGTTATCAAAAAGCAGCTATTCAGCTCTCATTTAAGAAGAATAATAGACCGTCTTCTTATACTTTTAAAAGAGCTTTTTTTTTATTTAATAAACTGTAGTTTTGAGCCACATTTAGAGTAAACCTAGGCCTTTAATAAAACCCTACATAACTAACCGACTTTACATATTATCATTTTATACAACCCTTTACAGTTTAACTTTGCTTAACTTGAATTCATCACTTTTTTGACAATTCCAAGTATTTTCCCATCTCTATGATAGCAGGAAAAGGCTCAGTAAGTACATGGACTCAGCCTTGGGCCCCAAAATATCTGTTTGGCTAGCAAGGAAAAACACCAAAGTGAGTATACAGGACCTTTAGTAGCCGTTAGGGGTGATGAAACCCAAATAAAAGCGATGGATGATGTGCCCCCTCGAAAGCATTCAGAAAGACCCATGGAACTAATTTTAATATGGTGCAAATAAAGCAGAGAGGCAGATGTTTCCTGCAGCCAAGCAGGAGGGAAATACAAAATAAAGTGTGCTATTGTGTCTCCCCACTGCCTGCCAATATGAAGTAGTAGGGGTGTTTTGCTTTTTCTTTTTTTTTTTTTTTTTTTTTTAATTTCAAGTCATAGAAAAGATTGATTTATTGAACTGCTGAAAATCTACAGGAAGGAGTTGGAAAGTCCAGCACTCCCCTCATAAAGCAAACGGGTTCATCGCTAATTAGTGAAGGAGCATCTTCATGGCGAGAAAAATCAATAGCAAGCTATAAAAGAGTGCTTAAAGGATTTTGCCTTCGCATTTCATGACAAAGTTACCACCTTGATGGCATGAAGCCAAATGGCTTCCTAATCTCCTTCCTTAGGCTGCTGGTGTTCATCACACAGCCTTCCAAGTCATCATTTACCAGTCTCATCTTCTGGCTCCCACACCACTGTCTTTGACAGTAGGTGGCCAGTCCAATGAAGACATCTGTAACCATCTCGAGGGTCAGTGAGCCTGCCACAACTTCATTTGCAGGAGAAACTCCCGCCTTTACATGCCTTGGAAATCTGTGAAGTTTGGGGCTTTACCACCCAGCATAAGGGTAATTTTGTATATATTGAAAGGTACTTTTGATTTCCACCAGTAGATCTGCAAATATTGTTCAGATAAATGAGGCCAAACCCTCCTTGGTCCTATGTGATGCCCAAGCCTACGATTTGGGGCAACCAGTGGCTGGGCCTTTCTGCCAAAGGCAAAGTATCATCCCTTTCCCCTCAACTCACCCAGGGAAGTCATGTCCTGCTTTCTGAGACTTGTCCTTAATTATTGCAATTGGAAAGAGCAATTCTTTTAAGTTCATCTCATTTTCCGTAAGTAATTAATTACCCTCAGAATTGCTTACCCTGTTTATTTCCTTCCTCCTAACTTTGCAAAGGCATGGCACAATTATTCAAGCCACACTGATGTGTAACCACATATCTAATTGTTTCCACACTATATGGATTCAGCAGAGCCTTTAGACACATTTGTATTATCCAAATAGCACCAGCAGGGCTTGCTGACAAAGTGTTTAAAATGTATGGCCTTTTAAAACAATAATCATGATTTATGGGTTCACAGAAAGACTGTAGGTATTTAATATCTTCCAGGACACTCTCTCAAATCAATAACCACTGATTGATTTTTTTTTTAAAATTCAGAAAGGACGACACCTGTCAGTGGGAAGATTAGTGCTTTACAATCACCATTCAACATTAACACAACCATCACAAAAACATAGGCAAACAACCGAAACCTCAAACCAAAACAATCGGATACCAACCAAACCCTTTTGTGAAAAACTCAAACAGGAGCAGATTACAACAAATGAAATCAGATGCTGCCATCATCATCTCTGGGGGGAAAAGGCACCGAGACAAAATGCAGTCTCTGATGTTTTTCCAGAATTGGCAGGGCTTCTGCCTCTGAGCTGCTCACAAACTCTGCCCTCAGGCAAAATATAAATGTGCCATACCTTTTCTTGGTAGGAAGCTTGTAAATAATTCATTTTGTGCCAACTCTGAGTGTGTTTTCTGGGTTTGCTTTAGGTTGCCTATTCAGGTTTGCTCATTCAGAGATGCAGATGAAGGCTATATAGGAGCAGCACTGAGTTAACCAGGGGACTAGGAAGCATGGTGCTTTCTTACACAGGATCCAGGGAGATCTGAGACAACTCTTGGATTGTTCGGACTGATAAAGAGGAGACTGAGGGGACACCTCACTGCAGTTGCACCTTCCTCATGAGAGGAAGCAGAGGGGCAGACACTGATCTCTGCTCTGTGGTGACCAGTGACAGGACCCAAGGAAATGGCCAGAAGTTGTGTTAGGGGAGATTCAGACTGGATATCAGGAAAAGGTTCTTCATCCAGAGGGTGGTTGGGCACTGGAACAGATTCCCCAGGGAAGTGGTCACAACCCTGACAGAGCTCAAGAAGCATTTGCAAAATGCCTTTTGGGTGTTCTCCTGTGTAGAACCAGGAGCTGGATTTTAATATCCTCAGGATATTCGATAAATTTATGATTCTATGACCATCAGGCTGTGAAGACATGGTACTCTCTCTCAAGGCCATATGAAACACAAAGATCACGGCCTGAGCTCCAGGACAATGATAATGAGGGAAGCAGTTTGTAATGCCCAGATCAGTACTCCATGGCTGATACCTAAACTTTGCAGAGGGGGAGGTTTTCCAAGGGAGAAAAAGCTATTCCTTATTTTCCAAAGTGCCCAGATCATTTGGTCATCCTTGCAAAACACTCCTGTTAAGATTTCTGGTGACAGAGAATGCATTGTCTGCACGTCTCAAGTACTATTAAAACACACTTACTTCTCATCCAAGTTTATCCAGACCCAAACAGTGGCTTGGGAACCCTTTTGGTTCCCTAGGATCAGATTATCCTCTCCTGGAACAGGAATCCATGGATGATTCCTTTACAGAAGCCATCCCTGGAGCTGCTGTGCTCTAAGCCTGCTGTCCCCAGGAGTCAGAGGAGTCCAAAAATGCTGTAGACAGCACAGCTGGGTGGGAAGGAGAGATTTTTCAATGCCCTCTTCCTGAACAGCCCACTCAGGTAATCTTTCTATTTTGTTCATAGGGCTGTATGAAATGCATTAAAGAGAGCTCACTCTGTACAGGCACTGTTGTTTTATCCCAGTTATAGGTAATGCCCAGTCAAGACATGGGTGCATGAAACTTCCTCTCCCCGTCTGCTGCTCCAAATAGGGAGTATTCATGTTGCCACACCCTCAGCCCTTTCTCCACAAATCAGAGAACTCTGAAGATAAAGGATTGGATCTTTTGCACCTAGATGCTGTGCTGGGCAAGCTCCCAAGAGCTGGACCCCTTCATTGTACTGTGTCCTGACTCTGCACTCCCAAGCAACCGCAAATCCAGAGGTAATGAAGGATTAAAGTGCTGCTGTTCTGCAAGTCCAGTCCCCTGGGTGAACCCAGTGCAGTGTTCAGTTCCAGACCCTTTGGCATCACAAACTATTTCCAAGTTGCAACAGTTTATGATTAAACAAAGAAGATCTGGAAACCAATGGAGGATCTTAAATCTCCATAGAAAAAGCTAGAATAATCCTTATTGTCTCCCTACTTTGCTTTGTTTCTAAAATGGCTAGAACAAAGCACAAATTAATCCTCCATTAGTAAAAGCATACCTGCTACAAATTATTGTTCTTCATTGGTAATGTAAGCTCCTCATATCAAAGGAGAAAAAAAAATATCTTGCATTTTCAAAAGTCTAACTCATTCCCAATGCACCAAACCCAGGATGTTTACTTTTTTCTGCATTTCAATCAGCTGAGTAAATAAAACTAGACTGGTAAACCTCTGTTCTTGCCAGCACAATACCGCTGTGTTGAATCAAGGATTTAATTTAAACATTTCTGCAGATGATTTTTGGAAGTTCTATTTAACCTTTGTTTTCAATTTTCTACCTAACTCAGGATTTTTTTTATGACTTAAGCAAACCCACAGGACTGAAACAACAAGCTAATCTGGGGGCTGGGATTAGTCATGTCTCTTTAAATAAAATACATATGTTGAAGCACGAAAATGAGCAGATAATCACTTACACCCATACAACATATGGGGAGAGCAGGCTGTGGCAACGGTTTTAAAAGAGGCATATCTTCAAAAGGGCCTTCTCAGTTTTGTGCCTGGTGCTCCCCCCATCCTTCACCTCCCCCAGCCTGGCCCAGACTCCCTGAAAGAGCCCAGACTGGGCTTTGCAAGGTTTTATATAGTAATAACCAAGGTTAAATCTTTACATTTGACTCCTACTTTTGCTGTAAAGTTATGCGTTCTTAGATTTATTTCTTGCAAGCCTTTGAGCAAGAGACTTCTATGGAAAAATAATACAAAATATAGGACTACGGTGTGGCTTTTGTTTCCAGTCAGAAACTTGAGAGAACATATACTTTTTTGTTTAGTCATTAAATCAGGGCTGTGTGCCTTTAGCCATGGACCATTTGAAACTTCCATGGCAGTCAGCAAGCTGAGGAGGGCTCGTTTTGGTCATCTGAGGATTGATTTCTGAAGGCTGCAATGCAGGACATTTCCGCTTCATCCCCGTTAATGGGATTTCAGCATGTGTTCTTGTGAATCCGGTCACAATGCCTAAAAACATCATCTCCTATGTACTCAGAACAAATACATGTTTTTCTAGGGAATTTCATGTTTTTGATATAGTGCTAATTCTTTCGTTGTAGAAGATGGGATGGGAGCAGGTTTCCACAAGAGGAGTAAAACTGCCTCAGAACTACAGTGATTAATGCCAGGATTAAACTATCTCAAGGCCTCTAATTAACAGCACCTCTTTAGCAACAAAAGGTGCTCCCAGCTAAGACCCTGGGTCTCCCTGTCTGAAGGAAAGAAAATTAAATTTCCAGGATGACTTTCAGGTGAGTTTCTACTGCACTAAATGAGTTTTTCCAACAAATTCAGGACTACAGCCTGACATGCTCCTCTTTGAAGGGGTCCCCACATGTTGAGCTTTCTAAAGAGCATCCAGGTGGCCTCTGGCACAAACCAAGCTATACCCTGACTAAAACAGTAATGCAAAAAAATGGGACAAAAAGGGAAACAAACTGGCAAAGCCCTTTGCCTCTTGCCTTCTTTCTCGTGGGTCTGCAACTGCTCTTGGCAGCTACAGCTGACGTGTTGCTCTTCCAAAGTAAACAAAATAAAATCTCGTTGCCACATACTACAGCACAGAAGAATGTCAGGAAGTCTGGTCTGGCCTGGGGAAACACTAACAGACTCAACCACGGCCAGGCAGCACCAGAGAGAGAAGGGGTGGATGCTCACGGGAACTTCAAAGGAAAGGTTATGTCTGTAAGGAGGAGAAAATGATGGCTTCTGGTCTCTGCTGAGAGGGATCCTCTCCCTCCAGCCATTTGGAAATGCCCACTGTAACTTCAGGTGCAGCAGCTGCTCGGCCCCATTGATGAACCCTCTTAATCTGCTTATAGGACTTGCCTTTTGTTATCTAAATGACTGCTCTCCCCTCCCAATTTTCCAGCAATTTTCCATGTCACTAACTAATGCACCCCACACCGTGCACAATAAGAGCTTGCAGCAAAGACAAGAGCTCAGGTTTCACTAGATATGCTGAAGAGCACATCTGGATTACCATAAGTGTAGCTCCTCTTTTTTTCCCCTTTACTACAACCATGATGATTTGAATGAGCAGTATTTAAATGGCTGCAGAACAAGCACTGCACTGCCACACAGTGCAAAGGCACTTGAGTATACACGTTCATTACCACCCTGTTTTGCACAGAGAATGGTGGTTAAGCATCTGGAAACGTGGATGGTTTGTTGTGCTGCAGCATCTGGCTTGGGTTGGATGAAAACCTGGTTTGCAAGCTGCCACAGTACATGCCTGACCACCTGGAAAGGAGTTGATGGATGGAAAATGGAAGAACCATGCTGGACTATTCAGGTGTAATGTATTTTCCCTTGTCACATAAGGCTTCCTACAGGAATGTGAATATGAAAAAGATCCAGTGTAGTCTTCCCTGTGACAGTCTGAGACATTTTGCACATCTAACATTTTCCCGGCACAATGGAAAAGCATGAAGGAGAGACTTTGAGCCACTCAGCTCCAGAAATCACTCCACACAGCAGGACCTCCGGTAAAACAGCCTCACAGCTGCTCTAAAGAATTCCAGCTGGTAACATATCCTCATGAGGAGCCATCTGCTAGTAAGAGTGCATCAATACCGTGCTGATATGCCTACAGTCTCCACCTCACAGGCTACAGGTGCAAGCAGCACAGCAGGCTTCCGCCATCCAAAAAGCTTACGCAGTCCCTGGCTTGAAAGATGAGTCTTCCCTGCAAGCTCGTAAAGGCTGGGGGAATCAATCTTCCAAAACAATGCCTTCCTGGGTACATTTGTTGACAGTCAATTAGTTTGTGCTCAAGAGCCTTTTTGTGCACCCGTTGTGCACGCTTTTAGCCTCAGAGGGGCCAAGAGTGAGACATGGGTCGTGTGGGCAGAGCTATCAAGGACTAAACAATGTTCCTCTCTGCCCATCTCTGCTCACCTGTGTTTGCCAACAAGCCACACAGAGATTAAAGAGCAGTGGTCACAGTGGACTTGAAGCAGCCAGAAACTGCCATTATAAAAGGCTGGGAAGGAAAATCCCCTCCCATCCTGTGTTTGGGGAGGCATGCACAGAAGCCACAGACGCCACCCAGGAGGCAGCTGTCTTGGCATTCTTGTCTGTGTCACTTCATACTAAAGAGATCTTTAAAGGGCAGAAGAGACCCCCACCCTGGATGAATCCTTAAAATTTCTGTGTAAATATACTGAAGGAAGACACCAAACAGAACTTTTTCATAAGGGCCTAGGTAAAAGCATGCTACTCTTGGTACCTCTTACGAAACGGAAGCCAACATCTTCCTGGCATCGGTGGCAGGCACAGAAACTAATGCAGCTCTGAACAACATATCTCACATACACAGGCTCACATCTTTTCCTGGCTACATGCCTCAAAAGCAGGACGAGAGAACGAATCTTGCTGTCTCAGTGGGCACAACCCGCTGAATTGGCTCAGTACCAACCTGTCATATAGAGAGGATGCCACTGGCACAGAGGGAAGGACCCACATATGTGGTTACCCTATTTCCCTCTTGAAAGTGCTGGGCTAAGCCAGAAAAGTTAACAAGGATAAAAATAAACCAGCTCTGTACTCATCAAATCTCTTGCTGGGTAACCCCTGGGTAACCAGTGCCCCACCGCAGCAATATCAGAATCTCCTATGCTGGCACAATAATCCATGGACTGTTCCTGAAGGTTAGGGAAGTTTATTTTTACAACTTTGCACAGTGCCTACAAATCTATCAGCCACACAGCATCTGGTTCAGGCACTACCCTTTGAATGGCTTTTCTGTTGGTGCAGTAATTAAAGGTATCCCAGGTGACACCTGATCCCTTATCAGGTTCATTAATTTAAGTGGAGTTATTTGGGTCTCTATTTTCTATACTTCATAATGTATTTCTAACCTTTAAAGTGACATAGGCAAGGACCAGATTGCAGGGGCGCTTATTAACAGCCTATTAAAATATTTTATGGCCTTTATTTTTACGTTGCCATAGGGAATCAAGTATTTTGCTGTTGTTAAACAGGCTCAGGATTTATGTTGCGAGAGCTTCACCACAGCCTAACAAAGAGTAATGCTAGGAAATGAACTGGGAGAACAAACTCTCATTCAGCTCTCCATGTGCTGTAAAGCTGTCACATGCAGATGGCAGCAAGGGGCCCTCCAATGCAGGCCCTTGGTTCGGTTTGTTTTATTAAATATAAATCGATACAACAAGATGCAAGGCTCTGGGACCTGGGTGCCTTTTTACTAATGCTGTAGACCCACAGAGGGAAGCTCAGAAAGGATCTTGGTGGTCCTCTGTGAAATAACATCTTCTGTGGCTTTTTTATTCCAGTGCTGCAGTAACACATTCACATTTTGCAACTGAGTTGAAGCCGATGACTGTGGAGGAAGACCACGATCTTACCTGCAACAAGACTATGATCGTATCTAGAAGACAACTATGATCTCACTGAAAAACCTTCTGGAGATTGCAAGCCCCTCGCTTCCCTAGGAAATCTCCCTCCAAGGTGAATTCCCTTCTCTGTTACAAATCTGCACTTCCTCCTAACCCAAGCACATCCAACACTGAGAGAACACATGTCTTGAATTTATAGACTTAATGATGTCCTGCTTAGGTATTCAGAAATTACAATCAAGTCTGTTCTGAAACGCTTGGTTTGATAAACTTCCTAGTGTGAGCCTGGGGTCTTCCCGAGTTTATATTATGTTGCTCTTATTTTCTCAAGCATAAAAAGTAATTTGTAATGAAGCAACACATTTGGAAGAGTATCAGCAACATACTTTAAAGTATTTTAATTGCTTGTGTTTTCAAAACGTTTTAATGAAGTCAAATCAGGAATAGACACTCATCTGCCAAAGAACCTATAAAATATTTTACAATGACATTATAATTGATGCAACTGGTTGTATAAATTCCTGGCATTTTAAGCAAAGATACTAGAGATTAGCTCAAGAAGATTATTCAGTAGGCATTTATTATTTCTGCTTTAATTATAAGGGCTTTGTTGTTGTTTTTTCTCCCCAGTTTTTAATTTAAATGTCATACTGCAAGGCTTTCCAAACAGATTTTGTGTGGGTAACCTTAGAGAGACTGTTCTCAGCGAGCAATCCCACAGCACTAATGCATGACAAGTAGCCATATTAATACACATTATTAAATGTACCATGCCTTTAATGCCTCATCCAAGATCAAATGACAGACTATCTTTCTGGGATCAATCCTGGACATCAGGAGGGATTGCTCCTCTAATTTCATTTTACACCAGAGCCATGGCAGGAGAAATTGAGGCTCACTGCCTCACTGCCCACAACCTGGGTGAACGAGGGCTCTGTGGGTTTCTGAGCTCACTGAGGTCTCCTGCATTTGCACAGACCCCAGCTCCCTTTCCTCCCAACCCTTGATGGAGAAGCTGCACCTAAGACACTAAAACATCACCCAAAGGACCATGCCAGGTTGTGGCACATCAATGGCACTGCAAGCCTTGCCTGCTGAGAAAGTTTTCAGGAGGGGCCCATACCCGGTTTAAATTAAAGCTGCATCTGCAAGAGTGGCTCACAAGTAAGAACAACAGCCTTGCTGAGAGCTGCCTTGCAACTGTGCAATTCAGATATCTTCTAACGAGCTCCCTTTATGCCTCTTCTCCCTTTCCTACCACAAAAGAGAGAGGAGAACCCACTTCAGGCCACATTGCACCACACTCTCCTTTCCTGGGTGAGAAGTAAAGCGCTGATTCCCAACAATTTCCTCCTCCGGAAGCTCATTAGACAGTTTTATTAATTAGCAGGCTCCCAATCTTATCATGCACTGCACCTGAAATCTCACTTGTATTTTTGAAGAGAGTAATTAAAGCCAGAGGTAGTTGAATAAACAGGCACTGACAGAGACTAATATTCTCTCAATATAATGAAGCAGCTTGCTAGACAGTAAGATGCCCAGGCTCAGATGTTAACCCAGTACAAGGGCAAAACATGCTTTGGCTGGCAAGCACATCCACCCGCTGATGTGGGCACTCCCAGGTAAATCCTCAATAACTTTGCTGAAAGCAGTCAGACTTTGGGGAGAATTTGGGTCATGGAATCTGTCAGGGGCCAAAACAAACAGAAGAGAAATAAGGCAGCCGCCCTCAGAGCACAGAGAAGTAGTAATAATCAACAGTTTCAACACCTTCCCTATAGAGACTGCAATAATTAGCTGCTAATTATTGGGCACAATTTCCTTTACATAGACTAGAAGGTTACCTGCTTCAAGGACAGAAAATGTAGCTTTGCCTCCTTCATGCAAAATTGAATGGAAAATGCTACCAATGGCAGCCAAATCCCAGTACAGCGCTTCATCATCAGCCACTTGGTATCTTTTAGAAACCACTCTGCAGTGCCATAGCCCAAGGTATTATCCCTGGTTAGCACTGCTGCTGGCAGAGCTGGTTCCCGTTTTGCTCCTCAGAGGAATGAGGGAATAAACAGCAAAATACAGACACAGGCAGAGAAAAACCACTTACTTGATATTGTCAAGACATCCAGATTCAGGTTTCAGTATGGCAGTATGATGAAACATTTTATAGAGAGCAATCCCAAGGAAGATGACATTAAGCTGCAATGGAGGGGGAAGGAAAAAAAAATAAAATTATGTGACACAGCACAACATGATGGGGATAAAGTCAGCTCCTTCTCTGTAACAGATGGGTTACTGTAGGAAATTAGCTCACAGTACAGTTTTACAGTGACTGAATCACAGAAAATTTCTAAGCATTTTATAAGGTGAGCTGGCCTGTACATTGCAGGACTGGTGATGCCACAGCCTCACCAGAACTGTGGCACTGCTGGTACAAGGCTGGTTCTAACCTCAGCTCCAGTGCTTCAAACAGCATTATGGAAAATTAAAAGTACTTGATGTAAGGGCTTTTCTGTGTCTGAGAGATGTACAGTCGTGAAAAGTCACTCCAAGCATCTTAGTTAGCCAGCCCCATTGTAACGGAGCATAAAAGCATCTTTTTCCGTGAATACACCCTTTAAACACAGTGTAACAGGGCAGACAGGCAGGGAAATCGCAACTGATGCTTAGTACAATGCAAAGTTGAAAAACAAAAAGAAAACAAAAAGTTTGATTTGTTCTGGAAAAGATGGGACGGTGTTTCTATGCCTCCGTGTTCACAAGGCTGCCAGTTCCTGGAAAGGAGTTTCCCAAAAGCCCAGCCTAGGATTTGAGACATAATCAAAAAAGGAAGATATCTTTTTATGAATGAATTGCTTAAGGGAAAAAAAAAACCCACAGCAGTTGGAGTTGGTGGCATGGCCCCCTTCCTGATGTGGAAGGCTGCTGAAATGGCTCCCAAGTTGCAGGAGAAGCAGAAGAAGCAGAGACAATGTCTGCATTGAAGTGAGAACGCCTGGTTTTCTCTGCTAGCCAAACTGTAGTCTAGTCAAAACAAAGGATGGTTTATTTAAGCCATATTGTAGCGATTAAAGTATAAGAAAACTCCAGCTGTCTCTAAAGTTGGGTTCTCTACCTTCTTGCTGTGTTAGCTGATATGCTGGCAATGTACTAAACATGAAGTCACACAAGCTTCAACTTCTGCTGGGAAGGAAAAACCCTCATCAAACTTCTTTTCCAGTTTAGATATTTTTTCATCCCCCGCACGATTTCCCTTTTTTTTTTTTTTTTTTTTTTTTTTTTTTTTGTATTATCAATGCAAAACTGCACTCTGGAATTCAAAAAGGGTATGAGCAGTGAGCAGCATCAAAATAGAGTTTGGCACTTCTAAATGTCCAGTGGTAGAAACCAAACTCTGCAAGTGCCCATTCTGAAGCTCCCTGGTCCATTTTGATCAAGTATTTTGCAATGCCAAGAGCCTCTCATAATGAGGGTCTAATTGCTTATGCCAGGTGGGGTCAGAGAAGAACATGCCTTCCTCAAATTAATCTGTGTAAATTAAAGATAAAGAGAAAAGGGACAGCAAAAGTTTTATTTCTTGACCTGAGAGATGGAGTAGTTAATTAGGAGTTCTTACCATAATTATCAAGGTCGCCGGTCCTATAAAGCTCCAAATGAAGTAGGTGTCAAGTCGGAGCCAACATCTGTAATGAAACACAGGGGAGAGAAGGCATTCAAGGACTGCACCCAGGACATACATCAAGAGTGAGCGAGTGACAGAGAGGAATGTGAGCTGCAAAACACGCCGGTGGGAGACAGGAAATATTACATTGCTTGTTCATTTAAATGCTGAATTATGTGCCCAATTTCTGACAGCGCTATTGATGGAGTAAGATAATTACCTCTAGAGGAAGCAGGGAGAAAATGGCACAAGGCCCATTTGCTAAGGCTTTCTGCATCTTTTGGAAAAACTCCTTAAATTGTGGGGTTTTTTTAAGGAAGGGGTCTGATGAACATCCACAGAGCTTCTTCTTTGCTTTATGCTCCTCTTTGCTCTCCAGCTCTGATGCAATGCAAGCTGTCTGTCAGCTGTCAAGCAAGATGACATTTCTCTAGCAAGCACATCAGAGAAACTTCGGTGCAAATAGGAAGCATGAAGTGGATAACAGAAGGCTGAGGTTTAATTAGGTTCAGCAACTTCCCCTTTAAAATGTTTTATTTCCCTCAACCTCCCGAGCGTTTTGTTTCCACTAATGTTTCCAGGGTTGCATATGGTCTGCACTATCACAAGAAGTTGATTCATGGCCTAAAACTGAATTATTAATCGCTTAATTTCAACTGCATTTAATACTCCCCACATTTTTTAAGGCCCCTGGGAAATTACATTTCCATTCCTAGTTCATTCCAGGCGACAGGAAGATAAAATGGAAGTGACTCGTTACAAGACAGACGAATGTAAATTTCAAGAAAGTTTCACATGATGTTTAAAATAATAATATCTTGTCGTTTGCAATGCTGCAAATCACAGTTCCGTTTATACACAAAGGACTGAGAAAGCATAAAACCACTCTTATCCTAAACATCCAATGGAATTTCATAATTAGGCAAGTGACAGGAACTGTATATATGAATTTATTGTGGTGGTGGAGATAGCAGTTCTCACAAATGACAGCTCTAGTGTATGTGCTTAATGTTTTTTCCCTTCCAATGGACTTTGCAACACACAGAAAGGTCTGTGCCAGCAGCCCCATGGGAGACGATCAGCAGGAGATGCCTGACAAGAGAATAAAACATGCCCTGAACCTCTGTGACTGGAGGAAGCTAAGATATGAATAAATTCAAATATGCAGAGAAAACTTCTCACTTCCCTCCCTGACCATATAAATTTCAGGTCTCATCAGTGTTGGGGATGTATTGATATATATATATATATACACGTTCATTCCACTATTTGTCACAAATCAAAATACCGTCACTTCCGTGACTGTCATTCCTGAACTGCCTCTGCAGCTGCTCATCCAGAATCTTCATGTGATAGCATCAAAATCTTAATGCAAGAGGCAAACAGAGGCTTTCAGAGCAATTGCAGGGAAATCTTGTTTCCTCCGTGGCTGCTGAAGTTCAAGGTGATTTAGATGCAGCTGGTAATGGAACAACATGAGTGACTCGAAACTACTTGAGTCTGATTCCCTATAGGAAAAGGTTTATGTGATCATGACATCTGTGTATCACCCATAATAACATCTGAAATGTCGCCCAATTGCAACTAGATTTGACAAAGGGATAGAGGTTTCAAGGATAATGAAGTCCCCGTAAAAAGTTCCTCCCCCCCAATTCCTGAACAAGGATGTCCGCATAGCAGCAGCTCACATGTTACACGGCATTTCAGACTTTATACCTACCCCATCCCCCTCAGGAAAAATGAGTAACTAGTGCTTACGCCTCAGCTGCTGTATATAAATCATGGACACGCAGCCCCATCGCTTTTTTTCTACTGATAATGAGTGCTGGTGTGTGGGAGAGGACTCAGAGGGTTGAGGGGGCTTAATTTTTTTTTCTTTAATGAAAATACTTTGAACTTTTTTTTTTTTTTGCCAGTTTAACATTCAAAACAACCCCCAGGCCCTGCTTCTCAAGAGTTGGGAACACTATATTTTAGTTGCCATCAACTTGGTTTTCCTTCAGCATAAGGAGCGACCTGGCTCTTGGAAAGCCTGGGGAAGAGGAAACACATAAACCCTCTCTTTAGTTCCTGAAGCATGGTGACCACCCTACAGTCCTATCTGGTGCAGCTGTTTTTGAATGCATATAGATTGGGACATGAGGAAAAACAGGGAAGCTGAAATATAGAATGAGCAAAAAAGCTGTGCCAGGCTCAGCAAAGAAGAGCAAAGCAACTGATTCCTTTTCCAGATAGCAAAAAGGATGAAATTTTCCACTCCACTCCCCTAAAATATCTGTCTCTTCAGCTGTAGAAAACAACTGAGTGACAAGAGTTGGATGCTGTGGATGAGAAACAGCAGAGGAGCCAGGTCCTGCCACCAGGATAAGTGGGGGCCAGGCATGGAGCAAAAGAAGCCCTAGGAGAGATGGCTTCAACTAAGCTGGAGTACAGCCTGTGAAAAACAGAGAGGGCCTTTTTTTAGGCCTCTCTGCACACTTCAGAGAATGTGATGTCATTTTTTATTTGTTTGAATAGATAGAAAACTTGCCTTTCTATGAAACCACATATGATAGTCTCACGGGAATTTAAAAAAAAGCTGGGGTTTTTGGTGGTCATCAGGAAGAGATGAAACTTTGAACCTCTTTAAGTCATACCTCATTAAAAATGCAAATTAAGACCAAAACATCAAAACACAGGCATCCCGCCAATTGCGTTGTGGAGCTGTAAATTGCTAATCAGACAAGTACCACACTGAGCTTTTCTTGCCTTAGAAGACAAAAACCCGCACGCACAATGAGCTGCATAAATGAGCTCCTCAAAACAAGGAAGCAATCAGGCAACTCACTTCCCAAAGTTGCTAATCTTGGGCTGCCGAGTTGCTTGTGACCCTCCACGCGCAGCTGCGATGTGAGCATGGGCTTGCCACATTACAAGTTTAGGCTTCGCTGCCATTAAGCAAATGAGCTCCTTCAGGGCTCAGTGCAAGGCAAGAGGATTATCAGGAAATGTGTGTATGTAGGGAATACTTCTAAAAACCCCACTGCCTCTTCTAGGAGTCACCCCAATGCATTCAGCTCTCGCGACAAGCTCCGTGGCAGTGCTCTCCTCTACTTTTTAATTTCCTCCTTTTCCACAGTGACAACTCGCAATACTCACCTAAAGCTTTTCCCAAGTAATAAAGACTACAAAGAGTTTACTCTATTTTCTGCATGAAGAGAAATCAAATACTAAACTATCCCTGGTGTGCATTAAATATAACCAATAAACAATCATTAGCTGCCACTGGACCATAAAATTTGAAGAGCCCTAAACATATCATGTTGTTCATGGGAGCTCAGCGGTTTGTTTCACGTGGCTGTACAGCCTCCTCGTCAAGGTGCAGTAATGGGATATGTATGCACCAGACATGCCTTTCAAGGGTGCAATATAGGTTCTGCTTAATGGAGTTCAGCATCCACACAGCTCACGCTTCCTCCTCCAAATACCGGCAGCAGCACTGCAAATAAAACAAGTTCGGTGGAGCCACCCAAGACAGACCACATTGTTAGAAGCTATTTTCTGAGCAGCATTTACATGCATGAAATGTCGGCGCCTGGCTGATGGACTCGGAGGCTGTGTACATACACAGGGCTTTCATTTCGCTTTCTGACAGCTGGATTGCTTACCGTGTATATCCTGCTTTATAGCATTCCAAAAGGGGGGAGAAAGGGGGGGAGAAACAAAAGAGAGATCCCTGCCATGATGGATTGGATCACCAGTGGATGAATATACCTACAAGTGCGTTTTCTAAAATATATTGAATCACTCAAAGCATAGCTGCTTACCTCTGCAACTTGTAAGAGGCTTCAATATGAAACCCAGGGAAGTATGGAAATATGGAATAGCTTCTTGCTGCTGATTGTGGATGGCCTGCTTCTAGCATGAGTCCTCTCAAAGGGAGGCTGCTAAAGTCATATTTGAGCTTTTACCGAATTTTAGACATAAGTTATTTTCAAAGACGAACAACAACTGCAAATACTATTTTCTATACTATTTTCTGTGCATTTTGCAGAACTGTGCACCACGATCCTTGACATCACATCTGTCCAGGAGACGGATGGATTTGGTTAACACACAGGACAAGGCCAATGATGTAACTTTTAAATTTTTTTTTTTTAAGTATCTTCTTTTTTTGCAGCAAAACTTGAGCTGTGGCCATTTAAGACTCAGCAGCTGAAGACATGGCCTGGAAGAAATCGTCACTTGGAAGTTCATGAGAGCATTGTCAGAATCCCTTTGGCAATGTGGGGGAACCATGCTCTCTGCAGTGGGGCTTCCTGCTTTTCATCTTTACTTTAGAGGTTACAATCGGAATAAAGTGAGATGCAACATTTCTGATTTATCTGGAGGAAAGGACCAAACAGTTCAGCTAGCCTGAATGGGATGATCTTTTAATGAAATCCCTATGCTGCTGCTTAGTCCTAAAAGCAAATTAATCTCCTAATAAAAGGGGTTTGAACTGTTCTAAAACAACAACTACAACAGCAACAAAAAAAATAGGAAAAGGATCTAAAATGCCAATATGAATACTAGGACCTGGGACACTTCAGAAAATCACAAGCACCAAGTGATGAGTAAAGCAACAGAGGGAGGAACAACTGCCTCTTCCTGGCTATGTAATCTGGGCATGTGTTTCAGGAGGGTTGATTTAGAAAGAAAAATGAAATCAAGAAAACCCTACACTGGGTGTTTACGCAAATCATTCTGAGATGTATGAATGGTGGCATCAAATGCCAGGCAAAAAACAAATAACACTAACAGCTCCATAAGTCCTGCTTAAACAAATGCAGTAAATAATAGAGGGAGGCAAGTAATATATTCCAGAGGATGTTTTACAAAACCTGGCAAAACCAAGCAACTTCTTGCAATCAAATTATGTATGCCTGGCATACAGTTCACTACAAATTCTAATCAGTTCTACCCTTCTAATAACATTATACTGAAAAATAAATCATCATCCATCAACCAGATGGAGCATGATAGTTATACAAAACATATTGTATGTTTTTTATTTTCCTCTATGAGAACGTGATAAAATTGTGCATTCTGGAATTAAAAATTATAAATAAATATTTTAGATTTGCAAATCTCTGTAAATATTTATTTGCAAAATATTATATATACATGTTTAATCATTAAAAATACTACTTCGTGCTGTGGGGAGAGACACATATTTTATTGGCACACACACAGGACTGCTGCCTCTTCAATGCCAAGACAGTGAAGTTATGTTATTCGCCTTCGGTGAATTTCAGCCAAACTTTCTGCCTGTACCTTCCATGCCATGGAAACATTTGGACATCCAAGGCCTGTTTGAAAAAGCCAAAGGGTGAACAGTGTGGAAAGTAGCCACAAAATACTACACTGCAAACTGGACAGGCAAGGATACTGCTCCAGCAATGGCAGACGCGCAGGAACTGACTTTCCAGACAGCTGGAATATGTTTGAGGCTCAACATGCCCGATGTAGGCTACTGTGAAGAGATATGTCCTCCACAGAAACACCACAGTTAAGAATAAATTTGTCTAAAGGGACAAGGCAAACTGTTTCCATACCTGATTCAATAGGTGTTTATATAATTCTCAAGAGGGGGAGTGAACAGAAGAGCTTGTTGGGGCAGAAAGCAGGTGGCAACTGATGGAAAGTCTTCTTCAAAAATGGCAATCAGCTGTTGTGTTACTTATTCGTTGCCCTCTAAGGCTGTAAAAGTCAGTCAAACTACTTTGGATAAATCAGTAGAGATCCTTGAAAACTTACACCCTCCTACCCTTATCTGTGTGGGCCATTTCCTCTCCTTTCGTTTCCACAAAGTGTGACATTTATACAAATTCAGGTCGCTACTCTCCTACTCATGGGAGGAACACAACACAAATATCCATCTGGGATCCAAGCCTACCTGCTGGCATGGAAATGGATCATGAGCAGCTCCACTGCTCTACAGATCTGCTTTTTCAAGGAATAAAGGTTCACATATACCAATAAAGTTTCAGGCAAAAAATTTGCAGTTGAATTTAACAGAAGATCAAATGCTGCCATGGCTTGACCTGACCTATGCTAAAAAAGGGCTTCAGAACCACCACTGGCTTATTGCTATGCATGCCTTCATATTGAGCCCTTAACTCAGTTAAAGTGAGACTGGAAAGGCAGACTGACAAGAGAAGAAAAAAAAAATAAGGTCAATAAAAACACATTGTTAATCCTATTGTAGTAAAGATGGCAAAGAGAATCAAAGGCTCAATCTTCCCCTTGTTTTCCATTAGACATCCATTAGTGTTGCATGATTATCTAAATTGTGCTTTCATACCAGCTTCAGCAATGTCGAAAACACTTAAGAATATTCATAATGATAAATGATATAGCTGTTCTGATTTGCAAAGAGCCTAATGCACTCCACACTCACCACCTATTTTGCCTGCAGGCTCTGTGAATTTGATAGAACAGTTTAAAAAACAGAGGAAGGAAGCAGTATCTTCATCCAAATAAGAAATACTCTTTGGTTAGAGGAGGAGGATCTTGCTGATATAGTACCAAACTGAGACCTGGGACAGTCACCTCTGCTGATGTTATGCAATAATGTGACAAAATTTTCCTCGACTGACTTCCCTAGAAAACACCTTTGCAAATCATTCCCTAGTGGGGAATTTGTCCTGCACTGGAGACACAGAGATAAGGCAAGGCATGCCTCCTGGCTGGGCTCTGCCTGAACAAACCCTCTGGGCTCCTTATGTCCCTTTGTTATCCCCACTCTCATCTCTCCTGAGCAGGTCCAAGCAATGCCAAGGTCACTCACACTTTGTCCGTGCCGTAGCTCCGGTAGTCCACCGCTGCCGACACGGCCACAATCAGCGCAGGCATGCCGTACCCAACCAAATAGAAATACTTCCTCCGGGAGTGCTCACTCTCAAAAACCTCCACCAGCATGATGTAGAGCTGCACCCCCTCCAGGAACATCCAGGTGAAAGCTGCCAGGAAGAAGAAGTGCAGGAGGGCAGCAAAGACGGCACAGGCGATCTGCACGAGGATTGAAAAGAGCAAGGGAAGGTGTTTGTACCGTGATTAACTAATGCAACAGTCAGGAGTACTCTTACTGGCAGGCTTAATAAAAATGAGAGTGTTCTTATCTTCCCTCTCCAAAGGAAGAACTTTTTTTTCACTTGGAAAATATGTGTGAATTGTTTTAAAATAGACACATCTTTGAATATATAAATGATATTAAAAGATACAAAGGTAGGCACGTACAAAACCTGGCAAATAAACATATGAAGATGTACATGGTTTAAATGCATTTTTACAACCTGCTTATTAAACATACACACACATTATTGACAAGCAACACACATACAACCCCTGAAATCACAGCAGGCATCAGCATGTGAGTCCCGGTTATCAGCCAGGGGGCCAGCCCTGTGGGGACTCGTGCATGGAATGAAGACAGTGCCAGATGCACTGAGACAAGAGCCTGTGACAGAAGCAGAAAGTGCTTTGCCTCTTACCGGCTGGTCAGTGCGGTTGATGCCGATGAGGAAGAGGAGCTCTGCCACGAAGAGGCTGATGCACAGGTTCTTGTGAATCGTGTTGCGGTCGCTCTGCAGTCCACGGAAGAAGCAGAAGGTGAAGATGCAGATCAGGAGGCAGACCAGTGAAAGCAAGATGCCAACCCACGTGATGAAGTCCAGGAGCAGGTCATGGACTGCATCACTGTGCTGAAGACAAAACAAAAAAAATCTCATCAGTTGTGTGATACGTGACTTCCAATGCATCTCAGACATAGAGTAAGGTTGTCTGCAGCACAAGGAACCAGTACCAAAAAGATTAAATGGACCTAAACATGAATCCTGCAGCAAGAAAGCTGCAACCTGAAACACAGACTCCAAAGCATCTTGCAAGCTGCAGGTGCCCTGAACAGACTTAGACCCCAAAACCTTGCAGAAACATAATGCTGTTGATGAAAATACTGAGATATCAGGGCTAGTCTTGCATGCAGCTCCATCTTGCACAACCATGGCAAAGGAGTGCCTGGAAACACAGTATAAAGAACCATTGAAAAGAGTGATTCGAGTGTAAAAAAGTATTTCATGCTAACAACATCATGTCCGACAACTGCAAGTCCATTACAACCATTTGCCAACAGTGAAAAAAGACTCTTTTTAAATGCTCAGAGATTTATGAGCTTGGAGGCTTTGGAAAGAAAGAGATTGCTTAAATTTCTTTTCTTTTTTTTTTTTTACCACAGGGGAAGGAGAAAAGAAGTTTGATTTTTCTTTTTCAAACCCTGGAGTTATATTTTAAAACTCCTGGCAAGTCAGATTGATCCTGAGAATATTATCCAGAAGAAAAAGACAGACCTTTTAACACAAATTTGCTTTTAAACTGTAACAAAACAGTGATTTTAAGACAGCCTGGAAAGTGAGTGATTCCCTGTGATGAACTTTTAACACGGATGTACTTCAAAGCCATGCAAACAAAGCCAGTGCAAAGCTAGGCAACAAAGTTTTGTGAGAGGCAGGATAGGTGAGCCTTGGCTCTGCTGACAGAACATTGCTGCATTGCTCCTGAGCTTACACTGCATGTCCCTCACGGAAAGAGGAGGCACGTGATGAGACCCTCCTGGTGAGAGTATCCCACCACCTTCTTCCTTATTCAGGCTGTAAACCTCCCCAAGCTTCCACCAGATATGGTGAAATTACAGATATCATTACTTAGCAAAATGTAAATAAAACATGAGAAATACATGGTAAGTCACGAGATGACTGCTTGGGTGTAAGTGGTTAGAGTCAAAGAGCTGACTGGCTGGAAATCTCTGGGGGCATTTCGCAATGACCAGAGAAGCTCGAAGCCCAGCTTTGGGGTCCACCAGGTTGTGTTATAAATGGTAATCACATTCCCCACCACTTCTGGCATTTCGATGACTTGGGCAAATACAATAGGCTGGCAAATACAATAGTGTCACACTTCAAAAAGCCAGGGCAAAGTGGAAACATTTTTCTCTCCATGAGATGAAAGTTTATGACAGACGGAGGGAAAAGGTGATAATTTACCCATTTTCTTTGCCTGCTCACCAATGATAAAGCCATATCAAATGTCAGGCCTTTCCCAATATACACTGCTATGTTGGCACCTGCAAGAAACATCTCAAACCTTTCAACTCTTTGGCTTTATCAGCATGAGCGATAGGCATCAAATGATAATGAAAGATGGGGAGTGACTCTGCTCCATCTCTTCCATGCTGGAAGTTTTCTCTCCAGGAAGACTTGGAGGAGGAGAGATAGAGGGCTCCTTTGCCCAAACTCCATTGCAGCTCTGAGTATTTCCAATACCTAAGGAAGTAGAGGTCACAAGTCCAACGGGGAGACAAGAAATCATTGTGTGCTTTCTGTGGCTCATGACAGAAATGCCTATTCCAGCCAGCTCATCCAGCAGCGCCCAGAAACCTGACAAGATGAAGCACATCATTTCCCTGGCAGCTGCGCATTGCTTTATCTCAGTGTCATTCCAGCTCATCCATCCCTCTTAACTCTGCAGAAAAATGTTAACGCAAACCTTGCACCTTGCAAATCATTCTTTCTTTTGTCTGAGGCTGCAGGGGAATGGCAGGAGAACATCTCCCTGAAAAAGCCCTCATCTGATTAGATTGGCCTGCCAGGCTGAATGGACCAAGAGCTTTTGAGCTGCACAAGAGGACGAGACAGCCAAAGCAGGTGGATGAAGGGATAAAGAAACCAGGTAGACTTCGGCCAGATTCATCCACCCCAAGACAAATTTAGCATGGTGCAGGGAAAATTCTCCAAGGACTTCTTCCTCTAGGTGAGATAAATCTCACAGGTCCCAGCTCCTACACCTCTTATCGCAATACCACAACTCTGCTGACTTTAAGAGGTGATGCAGGAATTATAGCTGGTTTTGCTCTTGGAGAGGGATGCTACCATCTAGGTTCTTCGTCTTCTTCAGGGAAGGGCTGCTTGCCCAAGAAGCTCACCATGCTTCGCAATAAACATGCTTCATTGCTGTGTTATTATTATTATTATCACTCTTACTACTCTTCTTTTTAATATTAATTGTAAAGATAATACTGATTTTATGTACATAACACTCATCCCCGGAGCTCTGGGAAACAACCATAAAAACAATTTCTCCATAATTACAAACTCCCTCCCCAAACTCAACAAACTCACAAAAGAACAAACAGAAAGGAATAATAACAATAAACTGGGAACAAGAACAATTTAGAAACACCTCAGGGGAAAAAAAAATATGAATTTGTAGCTTTTCTAGTAAAGTCCAAGAGAAAAAGTGAGCTGAATTTTAAAGGCTGGGTACACTCCAGCCTGTGTGAGATGCCCAGTTTCAGATGCTACTGCAGAGCCAATGAATCAGGGAAGACTTGATAAGCAGTGGCATCCTTCCCAGGCAGTGCCAACTGCCCCCTCAGGGCAGGCACATCCAGAGCTTGTACACCAGCAAGTACAACAAAAGGCAACTAAGAACAGTGCTCTAAGCACTGTTCAAACACTTCCTGAGGATAAAACGGGTTTGATGTTTCCATGCTAACCACTGAATCACAGCATGGTTAAGGTTGGAAGGGATCACCAGCGGGGTCATCCGGTTCAACCTCTCTGCTCAGGTCCAACTGGACTCTCTGCCACTGAGCATGACCCTCTGGGATCTGCTGTTCTCAGAAGATCCCTAGGGATATCTTTCCATCACAGCGAAAGCCCGAGGGCCTCTAAAGCATGCAACATACATCTGAGACCACCAGTGTATTGACAACAATCACCTCTTGCTTCTCAATGATCTCCCCAAATACTAGGGAAACCAGAAGAGCCCATGAGAAATACCAGATGTCAGTCCAAGAGACAATTTCCTGACAGCATCAACCAAACAACTCCTTTCCCAAATGCACCATGGCTCTCTAGACTGGTGCTACATGGCACAGCATGCCAAGACACTGAGGTTTGTTACCACTAAGCTACACTCACTTCACAGAATAAGCTGACACACAGATTATTTTCAGCATAGGAACAACTTACTGAGTAATTGAAAAAAATAAAACAATACGCTTCAGTGACAGGGTTTCTATATTACGTATGTTTTACATTTATGATTTAGGTATAAATCCAACCCAAAGCCCAGTGAAAGGAGATGTCTCTGGCTTTGGAATAAAGGCCTGGTTTTGTTCCAGTAGGGCCAAGAGCAGTAGAAGGAGAGTGCTGACAGGGATTTGTGCAGGAAGAGTTACAGGAGCACTGGTAGCAACCACAGCAGGGTGAGCAGGCAGCCCCGATATTATCCAGGCTGGGAAAATCAATGAGCAGCTCTGGCAGTGCCTGTACACCAGAGCTGAGCTAATAAAAACAAATCCCAGGGAATGTCAGCTTATGACAGAATGGTTCTCCCTGAGATGAACAGCCATTTCCTCCCTTATTAAAAACATCATCAGAAGAAAACAGCAGCCAAACCAAGCTGCCAGCAGCAAAGGACACATTCCTTTGCCTAATCTGTCCCTCCTGAAATGGAAGAAGCAATATCTTTGGGGGTGGAAGAATAAGCAAGCAGTAAATAAAAACACAATGTCATCAACTAGCTCAGATATGACCGCTCAGTGCCTGGTGGGAGCTGGCAGAGTGCTGGGCTGGGCAGAGACCCAAGTGGGACAGGTTTGAACTTCTGTGCATTGCTGATGCTGCTTCTTGGATTTGTAGCTATCTGGGGCCGTGTGGGGTCTCTCTGTCCTTTTTCCCCCATCTCTGGTGGTGAGACAGGATTTACTGCTATGACCTGGCTGTAATGCTCTGTGGCTAAGTGCAAAGGGCTACTGAAGAGGCAGAGGGTTTTAGATGTGTCAAAAGCATCAGCTGGGGTACATGGACTGAGAGGAAACTCCAAGGACTCCTGAAGTGCATCCAAGCTGGCTAAAGGCATCACCTGCTGTGGCTATGAAGGTGTGAGAGGCTTTGAGGAAGCTTTTTCCTCCTTGTGGCCAAGAGGAACATGTGCTGAGGGTATCCCTTTGCTTTAGCATCCACCCACTCCATCTTCCCCAAAGATGCGCCGAGGGAGGTAGGCAGCTGTGCTCCACAGTGAATACAGCACCCATGGACCTGGTACACCATCCTCTCTGTGCCCTCTGCAAAGACGAGGCTGTCCTGGGCACCATCAGGTCCTAACCCAGGAATAAAGAGAGCAAAATTCCCACTTGAAGCCCCTGTGCAACATTACTGTCCTCTGACTTTGGCCATTCACAATAAGGCTCAGATCCTCGAGCAATCCTGCGAGGTGGTTGAGTCACCTGTTCTCTCCTTGCTTTAGTCCACAAAGCTGCCTTCATATTCTGCATGGACAACACAGACCAGCTTCCTCCTCTTCTTCCTTCCTCAGCAAAATGAAGGCCTCCCAGCAGAACTCTCTCCCACAAACTTCTCCCCAAAATGCAACACCCTTCCACTGGCTGCCAGAAGCAGCAGCCAGCACAAGCCCTAGAAACCCCTGTGGCCAGAATAAAGCTATATGGGGGCAGGCGTGCACAGAGAAATGGGTACAGACCTCACCTCACCATGTGTCACAGACAATACTGCAGATACAGCACGTGGCAAGAGCCCACTGCTTCCACTGTACTCACCAACCCCACTGCAACTGAGAGGCAGCTGAGGTGAGATTCAGTCGTGGAGAGGAGGTAAGCCTTAGGAATAATAATTGCATCCAATGTCCTGCTCTCCCATGCTGGCTGGAGTTAGCCAGCTCTGATTACTCATATGGCATCTCCAGCCCAAGAAATGAGCTACGGCGGTTGTGCCAAACTCAGTGTAGACATCCACCCAGACAAACTGCCAGAAATGTGAGTTTCTGGAAGAAGCCTGGTCACAGCACCATCAGCTTCTGCTGTCACAGCAATGGTCTTACCCAGCTCAGTGCTGAGACACAGCTGGGATGTGGTTCTGACACACCAGGGCCACCACCTTTGCCTTGGTCCTCACATTCACCCTTGCTCTCAGCCAGAAAGGAAGGGTGTAGCAAGACACATAGCAAGGCTTAGCACTTGCCAGTGTGAGCTACATGACTTGCACATGAAGTTTAGAACACAGGATCAGCCTGCAATAACTCCAGCTTGCTCCCGTACTGCTTTAGGCAATGGACTGCTACATTCCACTTGGACTTCACGTATTTTTATTCCTTTCTCTCCTTAGCTTGCCTTATGCTTCCACTCCCCAAGTAATTAGCACAGTGTAACATGTTTCTGGTAAAGAAAAACACCTGAAACCTTCCTATTAATTGCAACAGTCAAAACACCTTTCTTTTTTTCCCCTTTTTTCTTTGTATTTAAAGAAGGAGTAAGATCTGGCATTCACTACATACTGATAAGCAACATTTATCTACCCTGGGGGGTACCTTTGCTTATTCTGGTTTGGGTGGTTTTTTTAATTGCATTTTCCCACCAGCTCTGAACTTGTTTTCTGGCTGTATAATTTTCCCATGATACATTTAAGATGCATCTGCTACAATTACTATGATGCAAAGCACAAGCTTATGAAAAACAACTTGCAAATTTTGAATAATTCTACAGCAATTACATAGGTAGGGAGGCTTATTTAACTACGGGCTTTGTTCCATTGCATGGGAGCCGCCACATTTTTATAGAACTTAAGGGTCATAACAAATATCCTACCTATTCAAACAACAGATAGGTATTTTACATAGATCTCATCTGTATTAAACATATCTCATAATTTAACAAAATATCTATGAGATTGTAATAACTTTCCTGTAACACAGGTCAAATGAACTTCCTAGATGGTGATTTGTTTCCAAGTCTTAAAACCTCTCTTCACAGGGAGGTTCTTATTTTCCCTGGTAAATTGTCCGGCAGGGCAGTGAACACTGCATGTCCTTAAGGCCATCCCTTACCAGAAGGATTCCTCAGCGAGATCCAGCTCACAGCTCATTATACACAGTCCTCTCTCCATGCTGGATGGGGCTCTGACAGCGGCTGGATGGGGACCTGTAGGTGAGGGTCCCCTGCTCTTCCCAGCAGTTATACATCCTGTATGTGTGCACAGCCAACTCCAGGTCTTGGGCACTGTTATTTTACCCCAGTGGGTGAATAGGAAACTCTGGTCCCAACTTATTTTAACAGGCAGAAAGCATCTTCAAATTAAATTCTCCTCTTAATCAGGTACTGTCCTAGTAAGACCAGAATTGATCCCAGCAACTTCTACTCTTCAAGCACACCAATAAATCCCTGCTGCCATGGTCAGCTGGTGGCATTTTCTGTCCCTTTGGACAAAGACATATTGCTTTTTCACACTGGAGAGCCAGATGGCCATCAATCACCTCTCCTCAGCCGCGCTACCTTCCAGCTCCACCTTGCCACACACACTCTGCTAATAATTAAACCGCAGCCCGGAACTCGCATAGCGGCCACCGAGGTCCCCTCTGGAGAACACGCTCTCCTGCCATGTTAGCAGGCAGGGAGATCATTCATGAGCAGATGTGGCACTTGTCAAACTGGTGCTGTATTTTGATGAAGGAGCAGGACTACGATGTCTGCTCCCCATGAAGCCCAGTTTTCTGTCTCATTAGGCAGGGTGCTGGGGATACTCATTACACCAAAGGATGTTCCCTATGGATCCAAAAATTCAAACAATTTAAGTCCGTAAACTAAAAATCTCAGTCATGGGAGTAAATTGTTTCTGTTGCAAAAATCCCAGAATATTATTATTGTGTGTACAACAGTCCTTTTTAGAGATCCTGCTCACTGGCCAGAACACTAGTCTAAGAGGTCTTGCACAAGCATACAACATAATTTCCCCAAGGATCCTTCTACCTCCAAGAAGACTAACAGGTCATTGAATGACCAAGGAATGCCTTTTTGAAGCAGCCACAAGATAAGAAAATGACTCAGAAGCATACCTATGAGCAGTGAGCATGAGTCAATAAATGACAACAACCCCCATTAGTTTTTAAACCCCCATTTTTCCAAACCAGCAGGTATTGTGCTGCCAACACTTTAAAATCAACTCATTACAATAGCATAAGGAATATCATATAAGCCACCTTCAGATATGCCAGGAGCCATGTGGTCAGCTCCACCATTGAGCGAGACAGTGCCACCAGGAAGAGCAAGGTGACAAGCAGCTGGCGGGACGAGTTGCAAATGTTTGCATATTTATATCTGAAATATGTGTCTGTGTTTTGTGGGAGGAAACCATGCCCTGCCTTTGCCCTCAGGCAAGGATGATCACTGAAGTGGACATGCCAGGAAGCTGTCTGGTTGTATCAGAGTCAACAAAGTGGAGCCAATTTGGCTCTTACAGCAATGATACTTTGGCTGCAGCCAAATGATAAAACATGACCTGAAAGTCTTGAGGGCACTTGTGAACACACAGAAACAACCACTAACTAATAGCACAATGGCTTGGCACTCGGGAAGCTTCCAGCTGCAGCTCTTTCCAACCTGTTGGATGAACATGGGTCGTACACACTTTTTCTGCAAGATGAGATACCAACAGCTCTACAAGTCTCACAAGGTTTGGATGGAAAGCTCAGACAAGGCTGAGCTGTTTGCAGTTTGAGAAGAGGCTTGCTGAGCACCAGGCTGTATCCACACCATGCAGTCGGGACCGCCCCCATTCACACCAGTGGAGTGGATCACTATCTGCATTTCCCAGGTGCAACCTCTGACTTCAGTGACTCAGGCATATCTGTTAACTCCAGGTGGGTGATAATGAGCCAAACACACATTTCTTATGAAAATTCAAGCAGCTGTAAGAAACTGGCAAAACCAGACCTGGACTGCAGAACACCATTAACCTGTAAATACGTGCTCTGAATAGACCTTTTCTTCAGGCATCTCCCAGGACAATGCTACAAACACTTAATGGCATGTTTCCTGGACTAGGACTGAGTCCTGCAGAATAAAATGGTTACCATAACTTGCAGCAGCACCAGATATATCCTGCCCCTCTCAGCTGGACCCAGCTGTTGTGGAAAATATGCACCTAGGCTCCCATTTCTTTTTTTGCAGAGCTTTTGTCATGCATGATGCTTATTTATTATGTATCTTATTGCAGCTCTTCACATTCCTCTTCAGATTATTAAGTGGAACAAAAATACACAAAGCAGTGACACTAGAAGACTACTTGAGAAAAAGTAGTTTTAAAACAGCAATAGCTTTTGCGCTTATGCTGGTCATGGAAGTGATTCTGGAAAGTTCTGCCTGCATGGAAGATGCCAGATCCATATCTAGCTCAAAACTGTGGATTTTGCTGCAGTGCCAGGCACATGAAATGGAGACATCACAATGAAGAAAATGACTAGGGCAAAATCTTTTGGGCATCAGGGCCTTCTCTTCTTTCTCCAACAATTCAGACTGACCTCAACCAAAGACAGCCAATGCAGCCCAGGAAATGGAGGACAATCTCAACCATTCTCCTGTTCTTGAGTAAAATCTCAAATGTGTGCTTTGCTTCCAAAACCACTGCTACCATGAGGAACATCTACCTTCAGGATGAACTTCTTTAGCTCCAGTGGGTACAGTCATGTGGAAAGCCAGATTTACACCATGGACATAAACGCAGGTAAGGGAACCAGCTGGTCATGTACTGGCCTCAAATAGATGCCCAGTCTATACAGGACAGTATCAAAAGCTTCCCTCTCATGTGTAGCTCACTGTCAAACAGTGAGATGCAGAGAATGTATTTTTTCCCCCTAGCTGGAAGGAGGAAAACACTGTTGGCTCCACACGCATCTCACACAAACGTGCGGCAGTGTATCTGCAGCTGCTGTCAGCAGGACACTCAACCTGCAACCCACGAGGCAGACTGCAAACTTCTGTCCCCCCAGCTCACTACTCCCTGGTGGCACAGGGACAACCCCACGAGAAAGAACCCAGCCAGGAGATGTTCTGCACCAGTTAGCAAAGGATATGGCAACAGCTAAACCTGCTCACTCACCATCCTCAGCTCAGAAATGCCCATGCCAGGAGCTTAAGACAGGCTTTGCATTGGTGTGACTATTTCCTGTTTCACCACAGAGTTGAAGGAGGACTCACACCAGATGGTTTCTACTTTCAGAGTCACTGTCACACAGAAACTTCCCTGCTCAACTTCACCAGCAGTAACAAAATGGTGCCACACACTGACCACTTTTTCCTGCTCAGTGCGTTGGCAGCCTCGGAACCTGCAATGCCTACCTTAACTTCCACATGTGCCATCAGGACTGCAAAGTTGGTGAGGTGGTTGCAGGAGCACGTGGTGTGTGTCTTGTTAGTTGTCAGGAGGCGACAGCCCTGGGTGGACCAATACCCTGTCATTGTACGCTTTGTGTAGCTCCAAAAGGAACAGTTCGGGTTAAAATTTTCTTCTGACTGCTGCAGGGAAGAAATTATTAAATGCAGTAATGATGATAGGCTCTCAGAGATTTCTAAATGCACTACTGAGGCTCTTTGTAACTCTCACCCTTTAATTTTAGATAAATAATCAGCAGTGGTTTATACGTCAAGTATTACTTGCCAATACTAGAGAAAGTTAGATTGTTGCTGCACTCTTCGCTAATGCAAAGTTAGTTCTTTGTTCTTGATTAATTTCAGACATTGACTAAATCCAACTCTTCAAAACCAGGCTGCTTCATTTGCATTGCAGAGCAGAGAAATTATTTGCTTTAAGCAATCAACTTTTGCAATGACTGAGCTTGGCTAACAGGAGGACTAGCTGTCCTCTTTCACTGTAATTCCACTCCCCTCTAACATCCCCTGCCACCATGATAAAATAATATTATGGTCTATTCTAATTTATTGGTAGTTTTTAATTACAGAATGATGCGTGTCAGCAACCGAGCAACGGGCATCAGCTCAAAGGAGACACTTTCTTTACTTCTATTAATGCAATGTAAAAGAGACCTCCTCCATAAATAACACAAAGTGCAAAGGAACAAAAGTATAATTCAAAATCTAATCAAGGCCTGCTGGGGGCCTCACAGCAGCCAACTTTTGCATCATTTCATAGCAGAAACCAAAAAAAAAAAAGAGAAGTGCTTTTTGAACTCACACACCTTGATGTGCTTGACAGTAAACACCACGGGGTCAGCCAGGTAAACCTTATTGCTGAACTCTTTATTTATTGCTGCCGTGATGACGGGGGAGTTGACAATCACGGAGTGATTGGTCGACATTGCTTCTGTCCCCAGCTTCATGCTGGCATTCTCCGTGGAGAGATAGGTGCCCAGGTTGTTGTACAGCACAAAAGCCACCCTGATCTCACCTAGAAAAGAGGGAAGAGGTTAGATAGCCAGGTTGAATCACTGGGTGGCTTTTTTTTTTTGATTGCAAATCTGTTCTCATAACCAACTTCAAAACTTCTCTGAGAAAATGTGAAAGGACCAAGATGTGGCATATGAAAGCCCACCTCCTGCCAATCCCAGTGAGAACCAAAAGGTGCAACAAGCAGTCCTTGGATAAGAAGGGCAGAGCTGCTTCTTACAAAAGAAACTTTTATAAGCAAACAGATGAGCAGAAGACAGACAGGGAAGGTGGGCTTATTTTTGGCATCAGTAGGTGTAACTGGCTTCAGAAAAAAAGAGGCCAGGTGGTTCATTTCCCACCGGACATCACTTTATTCTCCTGGATATACTTGGGAAACGTTTCGAGCTAGCCTGCTGCACAGATGCAGTATAAAACTATAATTTAGTCTGTTAATAAATAAGGACTATCTCAGAAAAGTGTAGGGACAAATCTGGGAGAAGAAATTAAACCTCTCCAACACAATTCCAATCTCACATGACAGGTAAAACAAAATTGCAGAAATTTCATTTAAAAATACATTTATTTTCTTGATTTGCCAATCAGATAACCAGAAAAACAGCATTAGGGAGCCTGCAGAAAACCAAGTCTACCAGCCAACTGTTTTAAACTGAAACCATCCAGTTTGCCTTCTGTTTTGCACATTATTTCACAGCCTAAAAATAAGAATGGAATGTGATTAGTTTGGCTTTATATGTATTAGTCATGAAGAAGTATGTTTTTGTTTCTATAGGAACCACCACAGCATCTGAGGAAGGTGAGGCACTGATGACTCTAAAGGTTCCTCCCAACCTAAATCCTTCTATGATAATTTTATTTGTAGCTCTTTGGTGACCTCCGGGCATGTGTCAAGCTGGTGAAAATTGATGGAGTTCTGCTTTGAACAGAACTCCAGTGATACTGTGTTTATAAATACAGAACTTTCCTTTTATTGCTGCCAGCAGACTTTCTCTATCCTTACAAATCTCCAAAGCTTGATAGCAGAGTAAAAGTCCCGCCCTGCTGGAGTTTTGCTACACATCTTGAGTTTTAAACTGTCCCTAAAACAAATAATTCTCCTCAAATCCTACGTGCAAAAGTATCAAGTGCTGTCAAGCAAGCCAACGGCAAAACTTTCTTTCTGAATCACGAGACCAAACTTTCCTCTCAATAGGGTCTAAAACTTCTGGAAATTTTAACACATCTGTTCTGGTTGTAACGCTGCCCTACCACTCCATGTTCTTTATTTTTTACGCAGAGGAGGGTGAGGCACTGGAGCAGGTTGCCTAGAGAAGCTGGGGATGCCCCATCCCTGGAAGTGTTCAAGGACAAGGTTGGATGGGGCTTGAGCAACTTAATCTAGCGGAAGGTGTCCCTGCCCATGGCAAGGGGTTTGGAACCAGATGATCCCAAAGGTCCCTTCCAACCCAAGCCATTCTATGATTCTGTGTTTTGCCTCCAGTGACCAAAGCTGTGAGTTTGAAGTTGATCTACAGTGAGGCTGTAGAGATCAACAAATGTGTCTGCTCAAACTCCTGATCTGGAAATAAATGGCTTGGCAGGATGAAGACCATTCACATATAACACATTCTAAAATTTATGCTGTATCAGGAGGTTCATAAGATACAGAAAAGCACTAAAGATTTAGACTTATAACAGTTAACCAACCTTTTCTGTCATGTTGGCTCATTATTAATATTTGCTACTATTGTTTCTTCCCTCTACTTTTTCAGAGATTTGTACGGTGCCCTGCTGTGAAGCTGTTTACGCAAATGAGCCTCTTATCCCAGCTGAAGCCTCCTACTGCAGACAACAGCAGTTAAAAGCACTTCTCTGGATTCAGCACTGTGCCCCAGAAGCCCCATAATTTAAGGATCTGATGCATTTTTACCATCACAAAATACTTTTGAAGGCTGTGAATCACTTAGCAATATAATACATTCCCAGTCAGCCAACGTAACTTCCAGTCAAGGGCACAAGCAAATGACGCTACCCGTTAATTTAAATATTAACATGGCAATTAATACTTTACTTATAATGCTTAAACACAAAACAATGCCTAAGGCATGACTGCCTCATGAGGCTGGCGTGGCCTGAGGTGCCAGACCTACCATTTCGACCATTTTGCTTCAAGGTATTTGCTGACAGCTGAATGGCGCTCCCGTGGCCCATGTTCTGGGGAAACTTCAGATCTTCCAGATTCCCATCTGTGCTTAGTCTCGCAACTTCCAGCTCTGTTTGCAAGAGAGACAGACACTAAGAAAAAAAATCTCTGCTGAAATAATCTTCAACACGGTATTTCAAAGCTACAAAATGGTGTTCCAGACCAGCTGAGAGAAGGGGAGTCAACTTACAATGCTGCATGCTAGAATGTGTTCGGTCTCCTATTTCTTTTTAAAATCTTTGCCCTGAAGAAGTTTTAAATTTAATTAAAAAAAAAAGCGCAAATAAATTCTACTCTCTGTGGAAGACAAAAGACAACCAGTTCTTGTAAACAAGAACCTCAGGATATTAAGGACAACGGTTAAAATGAAAATCTGAGAATACTAGTTCTTTGCCACTGGCGATTGGTACTTTCTGTAAATGTTATCAGTGCTCAGGATCTGTATTCATAGAAATAGAAAGAAGAGTTGTTCTCATTTTACATATGCACAGTGGGAGTGCTGGTGCTTTCCATCATGCTTGTTTTTTAATTAAAATCAACAATCAGCTGAATAAAGACACAAATTTGTATGAAATGAAACACAATTGCCTTACGATGAACAATCCCCCTGTGAAGCAGGGCTCTCATTGCTCTAGCCCAGATTATACCCTCAAAGCCAGGAGTAAAAAAGGCAGGTCAGGTTCTCATTTTCCATGGGATTTCAAGGGTAGAGAGCAGCCTTATTCCTTTAGGCTCTTTTGCAAAGACTTTGAAGTCCTTCAGACAAAGGCCCAAGACATATCTAACAAATCGTTCTCAAATTAATCTAGGGACCAAGACCAAAGCTGCGCTTTACTCTTCCACTGGCTGCTCTCGGTACTTATGTGATTTGCCCCTTACGGATGTTGTCGGTGTTCTCCCGGACGATGTCTGTCTTCAGCAGGTTGTCAGCCAGCACGAAGGCACTGTCCTCCACCGTGTCGAGCAGCTTGGTGGCTGCACGCTGCTGCTCGCTTGCGTTCAGGTCCCTCCACGCGTTCAGAGCCTGAGGCTGCAGGAGGTTGTTCACAGTCTCCACCATGGCCTGCAAAGCAGAGGGGTGGAGTGAGAAAAGGCTCCAGCAATTCTAAAGCAGCAGAGATCTCTGACATGGGCTTAGTCCCATCCTCCACACACATCAGTTTATAGGGTGATGACAGCATCTCCTTCCCCCACCCATTAGGGCAGCCTGCAATGGAGCAGGACAACTTCTATACCATCAGATGGGACAGGGAAGAAATACCGATTTTATTATAAATGCAGGCTGGGAATAGTGCTTTTCTGCTTCCATGATCATCAGCTGTGTGCTTGGAAAAAGAAGGAATTAGGGCAGGCAGGGAGGAGGGGCAGGAGGAAGATGAGGATTAAGGAAACATGCAGGAAAATATATTTCAAAACTGATTGTGACACAGGTTTCTGCTACCTGAAGCACCCGAACTCAAGAGTAGGGCTGGGGCACTCAAGGAAGGTATTTAGTTTTTGCAAAGGCCACGCTCCCTAAAACATTTCCCACCACATAACCTCTGGCAGGCAGCCATGAAAACACAGAGATAGCTGAGTTACACCACTTCATCCAGAGGAGCAGCAGCAGGTGCCCGTAGAGATTTAGATAAGACACTGAGTTTCAAATCACTGCATTCAGGAAGGAGCCAGCCCTGCGGAAACAGGTTCAGTCCCTCCTGCAGTGCACCTTCTGCCCTGGACTGCCATGCACAAAGAGCTCTCCCATGGATAACTTCCCACAGGTTAATCTGGATGCACGCACAGTATCACATGGAACTGTACTGGTCTCACGACTGCAAAATTACCGCAGTAGAATTAACCCAAACTAAAGGCTTTTCTCAACCCAAACCCTCCGCTTCGTTACTAACCAGAGCTGACTCAACCACTTTTCAGCTAACGTTTTTTAATGAGACCAGCTGTACCAGTAGATAGAACTGATCGTGCAGAAGAAAAAGATTTTTAAAAGCTACTCTGATGATGCTTTCTTCAGCTGGTTAGGGTCTAGTCACCAGGCAGGCCTACCCCACAGAGAAACACCTCCACTGCCAGCTAATGCTGACTGCAGAAACCAACCTCCCCTTCAAGACGAAATTGCTGTTCATAATAATTTTCTGTATGCTGAGCCCATAGGCATAAAACCCACACCTCTGTTCTGATGACAGTCCCATGGGACTTCAACATTTTCCAAGCCTAAAGTGTGCCCCATGGGCTCACTTTCATGGGAATACTTCTGTATTTACTCCTGATGCTGTTGCTAAACTCACGGATGGAAAGAAGCTCTGCTTCTCCAGCAGAGCCCTCAGGAGCGTTACAATGGCAACAGGAGGCACAGAGAGCACAGAGCATCCTGACTCACTCACCAGTCATGGTCAGGTGAAAATGAGCAACGGGAGGATATGATCACATCAAACTAGAATTTATTACTATATCCACATGACCTTAACAAACATTTCAATTATAGCAAGGTTCGAGGAGAAGCAAAGGCATCTAGAACTGCCACTGCTGGTGCTTTTAACCCCAGCAAAGATACCTTGAGTTTGGAAGGTTTCTCACACCATCATGTATCCTACTGGGAGACTGCACCACAACTGGGCTCCTCTGACAGCGCAAAGCTCCTACTTTCACAGTTACATTTATTCATGGTCAATTAACTCATTTGTTCTTATGCCAAACCTCTCCTGTACCGTAAATAGTTCTTCCCTTGGCATCTACTACCCTGGCCCCTTGATTAATAGATAACTTTTCTCCTGAGCCTCAAAACCTGGTTTCCCTAATTATGGAGTCACCCATGCTTCGACCACCGAAATGGCTGAAAACTTGCACCCTAGTGCTACTGCAATCATCTTTTTGCTGTCAAGCCTTTACAATCCAGAACTAGAATTCCTCACTCATTTAGTCTTAAGTGGAACTTGATAACCATAAATCGATTTTTTAAACTGATTATTAAACTGATTTTCCTAAATAGTCTAAAAATTAACATATTTGCTGTGTACAACAAGCTGGTCAAAATTAATAGTCAAGAAGAAACACTAAAAATCCATAGCATTTAAGTATTTTTTTTTCTGTGTTTTAGAATCTGGAAACCTAATCTCTGCAGCTCTTAATAAAATACTGTAGTATACTTTGGTAGCTTATCTCTTCACAGGCAAAAAATAGGTGGTATTCTTTTCTAGTGACCAAAAAGCTTGATTATTTTGTGGTGCAGCTTCTACACAACATGGTGTTTTCTTGTAAAGACCTTTTATGCATGGAAAGCAGAAAATGAGGATTTTTCTCCCCTTTCAATGTTATCGCACAACTTGCCTTACTTCCATTTAGCTCAGCTCCTACTGGTGTCTTAAGTTCTCTGCTAAAACAACATCCTGCATACTGTTATCAATATCTGAATGGTGGAAAATGCAGCAGATCCAGCTCCTGGCTCTGGACAGAAAGGTAATGTCTATTCATCAAAATATGAAACAGATGCTGAAATATTTGTGTTACAGTGAAACATCTGCTGCAAAGACTTTCCCCCCAGAAAAAAATATTTTATCTAATGCATTCTTTCTTTTGTTTTAAATGTGCACATATGTGTGCATGCAAGTTTGAGAGAGAACACCAATCAAGCCTAATGTGACGCTTCCTGCACCATGTGTACTCCCCACCCAATGCTGAGCATCCATCCTCCTGAAGTGACTAACCTGAAACCAGCCACTTCACATCACTTTGGGTCTGGGGTCAAACACAAAAGCTCCAGGAAGATTTCCAAGGACTATGGATCAGGTCCTTATCATGTATCTGAACAAAGCTAGGAGACTGTCTTTGCTGGCATTACATCCGAGATTAATTTAGTCCCTAGCTTTTCCCAGGGGGTCATTCGCCTCACCTGTCTCAGTGCATTAATCAAGTGTTCCCCACATTATATTTCTGAGTGCAGCACTTCATTATGGCCGAGTGCTGTGGGCTGAAGCCAAGGAGATGAGGTGCTAATGAAATGTTTGCATTTTGGACAGGAGCTGAGGTAGGTGTTTAAATGAAACAAAACAGCTGTTATAGCAACAGTGCCTTGTGAGACAGAGATGCCAACTGGGAAAAGTTGGGCAGGGGAGTGGGAGTTGTGGGAAAGAAGGTACACATGACAAGGATAGGCCTGTGTCTTTACATTTAAGCTGAGTTTTTGTGATTTACGTGGGTTTGGCACCTGGGCCAATGACTCTGTGGTCTGACCAAGCTCCAGCATAGAAAAAATGGCTGTGCCAAAACCCCAGGAAAGCCTCTCAGTGATCAGTAGGAGATGGGTTAGTCCCGAGAGAGAACCTTCAAAATGCAGAAGGCATGGGATAGGTGTGCTTGGGATCTGATGGCTTGATAGGTTTTACCTGAGATCCCTGGGGATCCTGATGAAGGTGGGGACTTTCAGAGGGAGACAGGAAAGTTCTGACCTATTTTCATCCCACCACTTCTAGCATGCAGCAAAGTAGGGAGCCCCGATACTCTCTAGTTTCTCTCTCCCCTGAAAGTAGAAGAAACTACCCCAAGGATTATCCCCATTTCGGTGCCCAAAATCACATGAGATTACACCCATCCATGAAGAACCCAACATCTATTAAAGGATGCTGCATGACCTCCTTGAAGACCCTGTCCTTGCTTCCCAAGCTAAGAATTCCCTCTGCTGTGGTTTTCTCCTGCCTGATCCTTCTTCCAAATGCAGCTCAGCTGAGTTTCTTCCAAAATAAAAATGTGGGGCGTGCAGCCCAAACATACCTCAACACCATGCACAGCACGGCACCAAACCAATGCTGTGGCTGCTTGGACTTCATGAGTAGACATCACAAGCACACAGATGCACCAGAAGAAGGACAAAAATAACTCAAATTAGATCAAGGGAAAGCTTTCATAAAGCATAGCTTGCTTGGTTGTAGGCTAAGATCAAATGAGGGAAGAAGGGCATGGCAGAAGGGAGCCAAGAAGGCAGACTTTCCATTTTTCTGTCCTGAGATATGTAGCACAGCTTTATGCTCTCTGTGATGTAAGGGTATCTACACATGCAAAGCCAAACCCTCTAATTACCAGCCTGTAAAGAGCAACCATCCCAGGTCACAGAATATTAGACACAGTGGACCTTTCATGTCCCCAGCAGTGACTACAGTTGGACATTAAGAGAAGAGCAAGACCCTGCCAAGTACAAAAGACAAATCCCATGATGGTGATGCCTTTCATTATGTGGTTATGCAGCACCATAGATTGTATGTTCAATGCAAATAAATGTCAATAAATTGCAGAGGGAAGTTTTTTCCTAAATAAGGGCATGTGCTCATGGTTTCTTGATTCTATCCTGAGCTTACAAAAAAGAAATGAAACGTAAACCTCCCTTCTCAGACACTTACAAATTGGTATTAAAAGATGCATTGTAAAAAGGAAACTAATTAGGAGCCTTACAGTAATTATACATTACTAAAAGACCAGTTGTACATATCCCATTGATTTCCTTTGTGATAGCTGCTACATTTCATTAAACTGAATTTTTCTCATTTATTTTTCTCTACCCCTCTAGAAATGTCTGGTGAGAGTACCTGGATCTGTGGCACACAGTTTAAACCTAGGAGGTCTGAACTCTGTATGTATCCAATGATACCATATCCATTTGTTTTTCTCTCACTGTACCAACATCCAAGACATCACTCTTCAATAAAAACAGATTCTGCAGTGTAAAATCTCTCTTTAACTGGGAGTCAATACTGAAGATCACTAGATGTTGAGGTACTCAGCTCATTGCCAAATTTGGCATCAGACTGCAATGTGCCTCGGTGGTTAAGCACAGCAACCCCAACCTTAGAAAACCAGCCACTCTCCTAGAGTTAGGATCTCTTTAAACCTTTATTGTTCATTTTGGCCTCTTGCTGAGCAGCTGGTGGAAGATCAAAAACCTCAACAAACCTACAGCTGGAGAAAATACTGCTTTATGGCAAGTGAATACCAGCAGGTCCTACTGGGAATACTGGTTGAATCCTTCTGTTGATTAATTTTCAGACATGCAGTTTGTCCTTCCTAACGAAGGAGCATCTCCTTAAGAAGAGAATGCACATTCTGTACGCTTTATTTAGCATGAAACTTACATCAAGGACTTACCTCCTATAGCAGCTTTGGAAGAATGAGGACAGTGGCACAGGGCACTAAAGTACCACTTTTGCAATGACATCTCTAATTAAAACATCTGAATTTTATAACTTCTAAAGCTCTGTCTCATACTGCTAACACTTTCTTGATCTCACAGGAATATCTCATGCAGTGCACTTTCAAAAATTAGGATATAAGGAGCTACAGCCACGAGGCTTTGCATAGGTAGGCTAAAATCATGGCTGGTGCACGAAGCAAGCAATGCTTTGGTAGCCCTGCTTTGGTGCCAAGGTGTTTGCCCAGCACAGACTCACCCAAAGTGGTTTGCTCACCCTTTCTGAGAACAGCAGTGCTCAGTCTGCAGGGTGCAATCACACAGGCATAGCCTCAGGCCATGCTTATGGCCTGAGTTTCTGGCCCTGCCTGAGGTCTCCCTGTACTGCTCCAAAACAAATGTGTTGTCTTCATTTGAAAAATGGAAACACATAACTAGCCCACTTTTTGTAACAGCTTGACGTTTTATGGCAAATCAGAAGAGAAAAGAAGCACAAAACCCCTTTCAGGTCCACACTTCACAGTGCAAATGAAAAACCCATCAGAGAGTAGATGCACTGAACTGTTGATATGGTACAATGATCACAATGTTATGCTCTTTTCTCCCTTTTTCCAACTGGAAAACAGCACTTGAAAAAAAGCTTGTCTCCTTGCTCACAAATTTTGCTCTGTATTGATATTAAACAGCCAGTGCTAAAACAAACCCTTTCTTGAAGCTATCAATATTTGCAAGCCTCCAAACTAATTGAGTTAAAGACACAATCATTGCCATTGATGGCAAGTTCTGCTGGCAAGTTCTGCTGGAAGTTGTTTGATTCTTGCCTCTGGCCAGAAAAAGCACCAGTACAAGAGAAACTCCCATTAACTCTGAATGTACCTGGTACAGCCAGAATGGGCCCTTTGGAGGAGAGGGCCAGCACAAAAATATGGATATGGGCACACAAATGTTTCTGGAAAGACTATTCCATTGAAAGGGACCAGCTGAGGAAATGACATGTCTTTTTAGAGTGGCAAATGAACAGCACCCCAATCCCACTAAACAAGGGTCATCAATCAAATGATTACATTCATCTGCTGAGCGGGACGTCAGGACAAAAAGAGATGCACATGTCATTTCTTCAGCTTTCTAAACAAGGAAAATGTCATTTGGCTACATGATGGCATTAAATGCTACTTCTTGGCTGAAAAGTGCCTTCAAATCTGTCTGACAAGGCTCTTCACTCTTGGAGGATTTTTTTTCCTTGCCATTTATTCTTTTAATTCAAAACCAAAATTTGTCTCTGGTCAAAGCACCAGTAAGTACACTGGAGACATTTTCTTACAGGGAAGCCCAGCCACTGTCTAATGTTTTTTAAAAAGCAACACGGTCATCATAAAACTGTTGTAGCATTCAACGGAACGGACAAACGTATGTGGACTGAAAGGAGCTCAGCCACAGTGAGTGCTTGAAAATAAATAAATCATTAGAGTATCTACTGCTAATCTTTGTTTTTGCCTTCAAAACTAAGCCAGAAGCACTAGCCTACATCTAGTACCAGAGTGGTGATTTGCAACAGATGGTATCAGTTTTGGTGAACTGAGACAAAGCCTACTACTCATGGCAAAGGCAAGAAGAGAACTTCCCATGACCATTCTGAGGAATTTCTAAAATTGCTCCTCAGACTGAGAGCAAAGGCTCCCAAGAGAGAGCATGCAACCTTCTCCCTTCAACTATACAGGAAATGTTTACGCTGTGGCTACAGGAACTGTACTGACTCAGAAATGGCCTGAATTCCAGCAGTGCTGAGAACTCACTGTAGTGAGAAGAAAGGCACTGACCTTTATTAAAATTAGGCCATCTACAAAATGCTTAACTATGGAATTAATGGTCTTTTACCAGGTTTGTAAGGTTTGAAATCTTGGCGTTGAACTACCAATAATCTCCTAATGGGAGCACGCAAAAAATAATAGGAGATATGAGAAACAGAACAAGGTTACAAATTACAGGTTATGGTTTTGCTTTACTTACTATACAAGAAAGAATATTTTAAGGTCAGAAGGCATCCATAGGACTGAAATAAAAGGAATTGATTGGGAAGAAGGAAATAACATACGATCTATTTCATCTAATGAGATCTTCCCTGCAGAATAATCTGAGAACTGCATTTATGAATCATCTGTATTTGCTGCCCTACTGTTTGGGATTTGAAACTATACAAGCAACTGCTAGAGTAATTACACAGGGGAAGTGAGCAAGGCTGTAGCAAGGGAGTAAAATGGGCCACATATCAAAAATGCCTCTTTGACAGAAAATCCACAGCCTTCAAGGAAACTCCTGGGAGTCTGTGAGACTCATCCTTTCCTCCAAAGGTTCAAACCAAAGGGACATCTCCCACTGCCCTCTATGGCAATTTATATTAAAACTTTTTACCAGTGACACCAGATACCAGGACTGACTCAGATTCAAGCAGAGAGTAAGCACAGAGCAACACAGAAAACACTAGATTTTTTTTTCAGTTTTGCCATGTGGAACCTAACCATAGGTGTAGCTGAGTTGTAGGTGGATGAACACGGGGTCACCTTCCTTTTTAACATTTATGTGAAGAATTTTGGAGTCTGGTCACAAACCCAAGGCTGCTGCTTTGATCCTCCTCTCCCCTAACAACGGGCTCGCCGCAGCAGAAACACGCAGGGTGAGGATTTCTAGTTTCACTCTTGCTGACACAAATCAAGTGCAGGTTTCTCAAGCTGTGAAGTATATTAAGTTCACAGAGTTTTAACAAAGGACTACCAAACCACAGAACCTCGCTGCGAGTCACACTTCTTTCAGATGTCCTTTTAATTATATTAAATTAAAGTTTTAGGCACTTTGATGCTGATGGGCAAACATCGCGAACTCTTGAAAAAGCAGCTAAAAGTACTCCCTGTAGCTATAGTTAATATACAACATTGTATGCTCACTGCTAGCCAATTTATTCCAGCCACTTTAACAACGATACCTCGCCTGACAGGCTGTGCAGAATAGCATCAGGCGTCAAGCAATGCACAAATCATCAGAGAACTCTCAGAGTTGTTTGACACACACTGCAGCGCTCTTTGTCATACAGCCAATTAAGTGACCAAACAAGGAACTTGAAAACCTTCATTAATTTGCCTCTTTTTATATAAATGGAGGTTAGAGTCCTTCTTGTCACAGGCACAACAAGAACACAAGCAAACACGGCATAATTCAATTTGTGCTCCCTCTCAGAGCTGGAAGTTTCTTTCGTTTTGTCTTCATGGAAGTTGGGACCAATCATGCAAGCAAGAGAGAAGTGGGACGAACAGAATTAATCCACTTTAAATAGTACTGGCTAAGTCCCAGATGCACCTTTTATCTGATGAGAACTACTAGGTTAGCAAAGGAAAAAAAAAGTCTCTTCTGCTCAGCTCTAAACTTAATGCCTTGAATCCTCTGAGGGAAGCCTTTCATTTTTTGCTTAGTGCAGCAATTCAAACTGCCCATGTTTCAAACAACAAGTGTTCAGAAAACTTCCAGGAGAATAAGGACAACTCTGCAACCACCTGCCACTGTCTGCTACCAGGAGCCTGCCAGCATCTCAGTGCTGGCTTCATGCGTGGCTCTGATGACACCTGCACCCAGAAGCTCTTGTAATTACCAAGGAGCAGGTGGCACCTCCATAATATTTGCCATTTGCTACTCAGACCAGTGCAGAATTACAAAACAGGGCAAGCTGATTTACAGGGCAGCTCAGAGGATGGCAGGAACCAAGAGCAGCAAACTCCATTAGACAAGGAAGATGCTGCAAAAGCAACCCTCTGCTGCCTCCTTCCACACTTTCCACAAAGCTGCCATTCACACTATCTATTATTGTATTCACCAGCCTCCAGCTTTAAAACCACTGATACTGACTTTATAAAATAAACCAAAAGAATGGGAACCTAGTGAAGTTTTTGTCCTCCAAGACCCTCATCCCAAATGAAGCATGCAATTTCACATGGGAAGAGGCCTCTGGCTGGCACCACGGGGAAATTCATTGGCCTCCTGATGCCCCCAGAGCTGCAGCCCGCAAATCCAAGTGAAGAAGGAGGTGAGCTCAGATTTTGCAATCAGATGCATGTACATGATAAAGAGACTGCAAGCACAGGTGTGGCATGAACCTTTAATAAAACCTGTTTTTCTAGCTACTAAATCAGCAAAATTCTCCAATTTTTCCCCATGTGTAAGTTTTCTGTTTTAATACAGCCTCACTTACTACATTATGTGAGTACTTAGCCTTTTTCTTTTTTTTCCACTGCCTCACCTCTATTCCTAGAGGACAGCAGAATTGCATCCATAACATTTTAAATTGGGGAGGCTGAGAAATATTGAGCACGTGACACTTGCTGAGGGGCACGGAAGAAATCTGTGGCACCAAACCCAATTTCACAACCCCCAAAAGACAAGTGATTTCTGTTTTCTATAACTCCAGTGCTTCAGTTTAAGGAGAAAAACTTCTGGAAAAGGAACAAACATAAATTCTGAAAAAAATTACAGAAAATTCATACCAGCTTACATCACAGACCACTCACCAAACTAAGCTATGCTAATCAAATGCGTCACCCACCGTGACTCATTCTCCCACATGATGACTTTTCCATCTCTTCCCCAAAACAGAGTGCAAGAACTTCAGGAAGGTGGACATTGGAGATGTAGATCTCTGCTCTCCTAAAGGCCACCCTCTTTGCTAACGGAGCACCTTGCTGAGGCCACTCTGCCACCTTGTATTTCCACCTGGGTCAGCTCGGTCTCAGTTGACTATTAATTAGTATCACAAATTAAAACCCACGTAGCAGTTTCTTAAATATCACCATGACTGAAACATCTTCCAGCAACTGTCCAGTCTTTATATTAATATGTTTTCATCATGCCACCTGCCAGGTTGGTTCTTGCTGGAATTTTGAGACAAAAAAAGATCATTTACCATATCTGAAACTAAAGAAGCATCATTTCTAACCTCTATCTCCAGTAAATAAAATCCCTGAGCTTTTAACTCAACAAACACTGTGAAACTGAATAAATTAAATCTATGTTTGTTTTAAATGTTCCCAAAGAGATGAGATGATAATCTGATAATTCATTCCCAGTCTTATGTTTGAATAACTTGCAAAATTTCTCCATCCATTTTGTATATTTATTTATAGTCATTTATTTTGGGCTTAAGAGGACTTTATACACCAATCTCTACAGGGACTCTGTCATGGCTTTAAATACTCGTTAGCCCAAAGAAAACAATAAGACTGATTTTAGCAATCATTATCTTCTCAGGTTACCCTCCTCCTTCCAAAAAACCCATCTTTTCTCAATAGCACTTTTGATATTTACGATTCCTGGACATCTCTTGCATAAACTTTGTACCGCACTTTCCTTTGTCTAGGGAGCACAGAATTGAAGGCACATTTCCAGCCCTCTGAGCCAAATTCAGCCAGGGATGCTCTTCACAATAATGGGATCAGCACGAGGAGATCAGGCCAGCAAAGCTGAAAAGTCTATTTCTCTGCCATCAATGCCGTATGTCCCAGCGACTTCCCATGTTCCATTGACTTTGCAAAGCCCAGGGTGTCACCACTTAAGATTTGTTGAAAAAACTCTGCTAAATTCCCTCAGCCAGCCCAGACATTTCACTGCCTGGTAAAGGATGAGTAGCCTGTAACAGGACTATCTGCTGTCACATCTAATTGCTATTGCAGACAACCTCTCCCCCACTAGATTTTTTGATGACTTCAGCCACACAATTTTCCAAATGGAAGCATACTGTATTGAAATATGTCGAGATACATTACTTTACCTCCATATAGTGCAAAGCAGAGCAGGAAAGGTTCAATTAGGTCATCTAATTCATTCTTCAAGCCCTCTTTTACAGGACTGTCCTCTTCAATATATGTACCAGATTTGTCCATATCCATACTTAACAGCTCAAGCAATGAGCTTTCACCAGTTTTCATCTACTAAAGAAGTAGGTGCATGATTAATGTTTAAACACGCAAGCAGCCTTTCCAAGTGAAAGGAAAGGAGTCCTTGAAATTAAGGGTAAGCTGAAGTTTTTGCAGAGTATTCAGGCTTTATTCTATCAAGGCCAAGCTCTCTGTAGGGTATATTAAACTCACCAAACGCGACTGTTTGAAAAAAGACAGGAGAGCAGGAGTGTGCATTGACTCTGTGGAGAATGCCTGGGCAGCCAGTGGAAAGGACAACTGTGGCTCAGGTAGCACCCAACGTCCCTGAGAGGACTGTGCAGCCCAGAGTCAAAACAGTCTCACCACATTTCCAGTGGTAGCAGTACACAAGGTAGCTAGCCTGGGAGGGAGCACTGCACTGCAAATTTCACTAAATTCCTTCAAATGCCTGCTGGTTGCTTTCTCTGGGATCCCAGACTGGGACGTGTAACTCCATAACTCATCTTCATCCTTTTATTTATATGGAAGGGAAAGGGTGACTTTCTCTCATGACATTTTCCAAAGGGAAAACAGCCTACCATCACAGAGGGGTACTGTTTTTTTTCTAACGCCCTAGAAGTCCGGACCATTTGCTAAATGAAACGTGCTCACAAAATAAAGTCAGTACTGACTGCAGGAACCTGAATTTTGCAGGAAAATGCAGGTACAGCCCCCTCCAGAAACACAGAGTTCATTTATGCATGTTACGCATACACATATAAACAATGATCAACCACCCATAAGAACAACATCAACATTCACAAGCACAGGACAGAGACTAGAAGGTAAAACATTCAGATTTCTTAAAGCAGCACTAACTCACCCATAGTATACAAACAGGTTTATATAAAAAACACTGGAGCAAATGCTATAAGGCAAGGTGACAGGATTAATAAGATAACCCAAGGTCCCACTCTTGAAAAGCCCACAAGTGGGTTCTTCCAGAATGCTGGGGCTTGACTTTGTTCACATCAAACACAACATAAGCCTATGAAAGTCAGGCCAGACCCAGGTGAACATCATGGGATGTTATGTTCATTACCCTATCCATTGTTTGCAGCACTCTCCTCCTTCCTACATCCCTCTGTGAGACACTCTGCATTTCATCACAATCCTACCTCCTCCCTCATGCCAAGTGGTGCCATTTTGAATTGTTTCTGAATTTTAAAGTGTACAAGGGGGAGAAGGAAAACTAAGGAAAAGCAGGTGGCAGTAACATGAATGACATGCTGTAAGCAAAGTCCAGCTGGTCAGGAGACACCTCTGTGACCAGCAGTTTTGCATTCTTTACTTGCACATCTCTATACTGTCCTGCTCATTCAGATGGCCAGACAAATCTTGTCAGATCTCTCTTGTGTTTTTTTCCACTTTCTGGTTCAGAGATTTTGTCCCAAATTTTTGTCAAGTCTGAGAGAAATGGGGCAAGTGGGGTGAGGTAAAAAATGACATTATTATCCTGTAACCTTAACCTTAGGACTTGCTGCCACAAAGGTGGTAATAATCAGATTATTCACAGAGACAAGACCCACTTCACAGTCATTCAGTCAAACAACTGGACACGTGTATTAAAAACACAAGAAATACCTGGACATAGGCCCTGCAAGAGCGCTCCCTTTTCTGAAGCTGAGTCCATAAAGAGAGCAGATTAAAGACGGAATAGAAAAAACAAGTTAGTGACAGAATAAGGGAAAAAAATTGAAGAAAATGCCTGTGAAAAAACCAACTCATTTCTCTCTTAAACAGCTCCTGAAAAACCAACCAAACTAAAGGAGTGAGTGTGAGTTAGGCAGCAGTGGAAAACTGGAAGGACTGGCTCCAGAAATGTGGGTTAGTCCTTTTTCAGTGAAGTGAAGCACAGACTGGCAACTTTGCAAGAGCAGCTGTTAGATGGTAGAAGACACTGAAGGTCTAGTAGAGATACTCAAGAGGTGATGTTTTCCTTACGGCTTGGAGATCACACATAGCATTTCCACGACAAACAAGACTGAAAAGGATGAGGCTGATGGTTATTTGCATAAGAGGAGCGTGGGCTCTGCAGTCAGACAGTGCTGATGCCACAGTGAAATATAACCAAGCTTCAGATATGCAGGACCAACCTCAGGGAGCAAGATGTGTGCAGGACTGCACCCTGATACAGTCTGGAACTGTATGGACCCATCCTGACCGACCTGGGGCTTGGCAGGCAGTCTGCAGCAGTGAGCTGGAACTGTGAGCTCAGCATCACTGCAAGGAAAGCTCACAAAACCAGGCTGCTCGGAGCCACTGGCTTGGCTGTGTTTGTTTTTGCTGATGTGCCTGCTTGGAAATTGCACATCAACAGAGATTCAGGGCAACTTGTGCTCTCAACACACAGCAGTGCAATCCCATTAGTACAGCTGAGAGCCAAATTTGTCCTCGAGAGTTTTGAGGCTCTGAAATAAACAAAATACACCCAGGTATCATGCAATGCCTAATTTCAATTTCTAATTCATCAATTTGTAACAGTAGAAATCTTCCTCTGGGTAAATCTGGCCAGTATGAAGACTTTACAGAAACAAATGAGATCAAAGAAAGCCTTGCTGAAAATTACAGAGCTATCCACTCGGGGGTCTTCCCAGTCTGAAATGGAACAATTATTACCTTAATTAAGCCTGATCCAGTGGAAAGCATAAAGCTTTTAGTGACAGAAAAGTGGCTCCTGAAAGATGATGGCTTTTAAAAATTCTGATTATGCCAGTTTATTTCAATTCATTGTACATCAGCTTGTAAAAAAACTCCACCAGTACAAAACAGCACAGGTGATTACTTTCGGATCCCCAGCACATTTCCTTTAATGATTAAAAGAATATTTAATGGCTAGTGCTTACTTTTTTTTTTTTAATTTCCTCTTTCTGACTAAACAGCACTAAACAAAACTCTTTGCAAATTACTTTTTTCCTTTTGTTTTTTTTTTTAAATACTCTTGATCAGTGAAGGGGAAAATGGAGCAGTAACTGTGCTGCCTTTTGTTTGCCCAATACTACTTCCAAGTTGAATTCATGCATTCTTAAATGAACACAGAGCAGTTGCTCTTCTAAAGAATTAAGTGGGGAATGAGAGTAAGTAAATTACGGAGCCTGTCATTTGGATCACTGACTTGCATCGCTGTTTTGCAGGACTTCACGTGGTCCAGAATTTTAATGTGGAATGCAATTGATTTGTATGAGTTGCCTGTGCAAAGCTGATGGCAGGGGGAAGAAACCTGCAGTGGGGACCCCAGGAGTGACAGCTGAGCCAAGGAGCTCTGCCTTGTCCGGTCTTCCCCTCCCCTCAGACCTGCCCCCATGATACAACCCCATTTCATGTAATTGAAACAAATATCATAAGGTGAGATTAAAAAAACAAGATGAAAAATATGTGCTTGCAAAGCTGAATTGACAAAACGTTGGGCGTGGCTGGGACACATTCAGAAGAGCAAGCAGAACTACAACCATGAAACCCGTTAGTAGGTGACATTAATTTCTGGTTTTACCTGATATTGTCAGACATCACCACCATTTCAACAAAGAACCATGGTATGATTATAACAAATAATGTTATGCTGATGTGTCAGTTAATACAATTATTACCTATATTGTTATAAAATGGCTGGAAGCAGCACTAATTAAAAGCATCAGGATAACCCAATTCACAGCACATGCAAAGCACATGAGATGCAGGAGTTCAACTCCCATGCAACTGAAATCTCAAACAATCCTGAAGCCCTTTGCATTTAAAACAGCATCAGTCTACAATACTAACTTACAAGAAAAAAGACCATGTTACTTCTCTGAAAAGCACTTCTCTTCATAAAACATCAAAGAAATTTTGGGTTTAGCTGGGATCATTTATTCCCCACGTAATCTTGGGACCAAGTTCTGTTCATGCTTACGTGAATGCCAGAATTGTCAGAGCCTGATACGCAGCTGGGCACAAAATTCTGTGTCTTATTTTAACTGGGTGGCCAATATAACCATGCGCTCATAGTCACAGGGTCCAGCTGCTCTTTGTCTTCATAACCAAGCCCACACAATTCACTGTCAGAATCCTATTTAAGTCCTATCCCATGTGTTTACATGAGATTCAGTGATGAAGAGGGCCTTTCACTAAGGAAACCTTCAGCCTTAAATGTATTCTTACAGGGTCCACAGCTCATATTTTCCCCCACAACTGGCAACTCCTAGCACCTTTAGTGCTATATAGCAATTCCACTTACTTCTGGAAATGACAGGAGGACTAATAACTCTTCTTAAACTGTGGGCACAGAAACCACACTGCTGCAGTGCAGTTAAGGTGCTTCTGGGTTAAGTAAGGGGCTTTCACTAGAAAGGCCCTCTAATACTAAAGCAGCCTGAAACCTTAAGTGTAAATATCATGGTATCTTACGTGCCTTTGGTGAGTGTATCTCCAGTGTAAATGAATGTTTCTGTCTGCCTCTGTTCATATTCACGCACAGAAGCGCTCATCTGACCTTCCCACGAGCCTCCTGCCCCATCCCAAGCCCCGCTGCTCTTACCTTATTCAAGCTGCGAGCAGCGCTGTCCTTCCCGCCGGGAGTCAGATTCCGGAGCTGCACGTCCAGCAGGTTGACGAGCTGGACCATGGCGGACACGGAGTACGCGATGTCGCCGGCGTACAAGTGGTTCCTGGTGTGCTCCGCCAGCTCCCGCGCAATGTTGGCAGCCATCTCCCCCGACCTCATCTGCAGGTGAGAAAGCAGAGGGGAAGGTTGTCCCCGGCTCTCTGCGAGATGTCACTCCAGTGCCTTCCAACCCCGCAGCATTAAGCAGCTCAGCTCCACTCAAGAAGAAGAAGAAGAAAAGAGATGAAGAAGAAGAAGAGAAGGGAGGAGGAATAGAAGCATTTCCCAAGAAGTCAACTACAACAAGAGTCTTCGTGGTTTGATCATGAATAGTTGTCTGACTATGGTTTTTCCAGTCAAGCATGCTGGCTTCAGCAATTTCTTCTCACTGGGCATTGTTTTCCATGGGATTTCCATGCTAAGGAAGGGTTTAATTAGCTGGTCTCAATGGCTTACTATGCCACTTGAAAAAAACCAAACCATGTAAGCAGCCTCTCCTGTCACAAAAAAGCAGTTTCTGATTCCAGAAGCTTATGTGATAGCGAAGAGACGATTTTTGTTACAACTCCTGCACAAAAGAGTTCCATGTAAAAGGAACAAAAATAGATGACATAACCCAGAAAAAAACAGAAAAAGTTTACAATTTCCATGTTATTGATTTAATAACCAGGTGCTAATTTACTACTTAGCCTCTGCACACAGGAGATGTGCTCCTTGCCACACTAGCATCCCATCATGAGGCTAGTGACTCGCAGCACATGTAAAAGCATCCTAACTCTAGAGCAAAAGGCTCAAGCACAGGCCCACTGGAAGGGAAAAGCCAGCAGGTTGTTTGGCTGAATCTTCTACTAAAAGACTTGTATTATCTAGTTGAGTCACAAAACTCACAAATCACCTGCAGGGAAATTCACTGTGTAATTATTTGGGCAACTCTCACTTTTTCCCTGTGGCTTTTCCCCCTTTCTTGCTCTGTTTTGCTCTCCCTATCTGGTACTCCTTTCATCTTCTATGCCATGCGGATTTGGGACAGGGCAGCCGGCCCCATCTCCTTTTCATGAGCAGCCCACTACAAAAATACCACTGCAGGTTGCTGGTCTTTTATTCATTATCGACCAGTCTGTGATCTGGAATGCATATCCGTGTGGGATATGCCTGGGACAGGGAGAAATGATACAGGATGACACATAAATGAAGCTCCCACTTCTCTGTCAGGCTCAATGGCAAACTCTGCTGGGCTCTTCATATGAATTTTCAATTGTCTTATCTACCAACAGCTAGAAATCAGATATTTCTCTTTTCCCCTCACTTTCTGGTGCTTATTATAAAAGCAAGATCCTAGGGAAAGATTATAGGCTGAGCTTCTACCTCTCTGTAAATCAATTAGCTGAGTTATAAATGAATAACTTACTTCCATCAATTTGACAGCAAAAACCGATCTGATTTAATGAAATCTAACTCAAGATGTTCATATGCTCGTCTTCAGAGAATTAAAGCATATGATGATATAGAGGAGATAAATAAAGGAGATAAAGTGTTGTTCTTCCCATCAGAGCAATGATAAGATATATTCAAAAATTGAATTATTTCTTTCTTGTTACACAGAAGACTAATGCCATAGAAACCAGATCCCATTCTTACAGCTGCCTGCTCTCCTAAGCAGCTGAAGAAGCCACGCATCAGCACAGAGGCTGAATTTTGACCTCTGCTGCTGGCTCTCAGAACTTTAAAGAACGACTGCATCAAATCCCTTTATATAAAGAAATCAATTCCAACATTTTCCTGCAGTTCATTGTTGGAGCTTAGCATGTATCATGACACATTGTGTTTGCGTAAGCTCTGCAGAAAACTGCAGGAATTAAAGTTTTTTTTTTACAGATACAGCAGAAAAAACCCAAAAACCCCGATACCCAATATTTGATGCTCACGTTTTCCCTTGGACCACACACCTATGCAAACTGGCACACTCAGAGAAAATTGCTCAGCTGCTACAAAGGCAAACACAAGAGTTTTCTTTCCCTGCAGGCTGCTGTTGTTCCTATCTGTCGGCAAAAGTGATGCAGGCTGGCCACTAATTAATCCTTCTTTTCTCTTGGACTGACCCTAAAAACTGCAAATCTGAGGAATTATAGGGTGACCAAATAAACAACCCAAAAAATAGGCAGCAGTGGAAGAAAAGCCTGAGAAAAAGGCAGACTAAAGCTCAGAGTCTGTGAACTCCTGGGACATAGAAGTATTCACCCAAAGTTATCTCACACACCAGGTTTCCAGAAAACACAGATGTGCCATTCCTCTGGGAAAATGTTTTTGGCTGACAGGCAATGAAGCTACATCCTAGCACTGACAATTCCACACCTATACACGGTCACACAGAATGTGCAGCTACGAGTCACTACAGCAGTACTGACACACTCTTTGCACTCTGGCTGTGTGCATGAGAGGGGTGTCCAAAATGATGGCTGTGTGACACATTAATGCTAATTCTCCTGATTCTTTTGAGCTTTTTCCACTGAAATTGAAGTGTCTCCTATGCAGTGCTGTCAAACCCAACTTCTGTTATGAGTCCCAAATGCTGGCTGAATATTCCAGGGCTAAGATATATATCTGGTTTCTTACAACAACAGTACCGAACCCTTTTTTTTTTTTTATTAATTCTACATAATGCTCAGCAAAGCTTACTGCTGCCCAGGAGGATGCATTACTAACTTACTTCCTTTCTATAAAGCACTTCTCCACATCTTTCTCTTCATTATTGTTGCATGGAAGATGAGCTCTTCGTGTTATTTCTTCCAAAACATGTAATACTCTTTAACCCAAACACAGACATAGTTACATGGGAATACAGGAACAACCCCTGGAGGTTTTTCATGGCTCCAGCTGATATTGAGAGGCAAGTAAGAAGCAGGGAAAAAATGTGTAAGTAACGGACCTTTCTATTGGGAGGCTCGAGAACAATAAAGGGAATTAAAAATAATGTATCTCTCCCTGATATGAGACTACTTTTTAACATTTTCTACCTTGATTATGAAAAAATTAAATTTAAAAACTAAATAGGATTCTGGGATAAAAGAAAACATTCTGTTCAAACCAAATTTGAAACCAAATTTTTGGTTTCTGGGTTTTTTTGGCCTTTTTTTTTTTTACCTTTTACAAACTGATTAAAACCAGTCTTGGAATGCTAATTTGAAGGAGTGAAAACATGTTTCTTGCCAACAATACCAACATACAAAACATAGTTTTATAGGTCTGCCAAAAAAATTGCTCCCCTCTTCCATTTGGGCGTAATGGCAGGATTCAGGCTAGATTTACAAATGATCACTGGCACACCTGAAATACCTTTGGGTAACACTGTGCTAATATTTTCCAAGTTTGTGCCACTATCTTGCACTATCTTCTGAGTGAAAAGACTGTGAAATAATAGCTGTTGGAGAGGCCATATATTCCTGCCTGTTTCATATATGCCAACAAACAGAAACAGGGAGTTTTGTCCGGAAAAGACAAAGAAAAACCCTCCTGCAGCAGTGATTGCTGTTTCAGTCCTACCTTTCTCTGAGGAAACCAGCTGCAGAAGAGGACAGTAGAATAAAAATGAGAGAAATCACAAAAAAATAAATATTGAAGGAGAAAAATTCAGAAGAAACAAGAAATATGCTGAGAAGGGAGCAAATGAACTAAAACACCAGCAGTCATAAAGGCAAAAATATTTTCCTGCAGCCTCCCGAGGAAGCTAACTGATATTAAAAAAAAAAAAAAGATGACATGAAAGACTGAACTAGGATTTTTAAAAACAGTAACATACAGATGGACTGGTCAGCTGGAAAGACCATGGAGTTGATGCTGTTTTCTGGAGGAACAAACATCTGACAGGTTTCACCAGGCACCATTAGCTGCTGGCAGTCGGGCAGCAAGGCTGTAAGAGGGGCTGTGGGCTAACTTCTGACACTGCAAAGCCTTCATGGCATTTTTCCTTCCCTGGCAGAAATTTCAATATACATGTGTGCATTCACAGAAAAGAGTCAGAGCATATCTATCATTCTTTTGTTGTTTTCTTATTTGAATCACAGAATCATTTAGGTTGGAAAAGACCTCTAAGACTACCAAGGCCAACCTGTGACCAAACATTAAATGTCAGGTAGACCACGGCACCGAGTGCCCCATCCAGCCTTTCCTTAAACACCTCCAGAAATGGTGACTCCACCACCTCCCTGGTCAGCCCAATCCAATGCCCAATCACCCTTTCTATGAAGAAATTCCTCCTGATGTAAAAACCTAAACCTACCCCGGCACAGCTTGTGTCCTCTTGTCCTTTTGCCAGCTGCCTGGGAAAAGAGGCAACGCTCTCCATAGAGTACAGCAGATCTTGAGAACACTCAAAAAGTGGCTTTTGGTATTCAAACAACTTAAACTGCATTTAATGACCCTTTAATAAGCCACCCTCTGTGGCATTTACTCCATCCAATAGATGATGGTGCTCTGAAAACAGACTGCCAAAAGCAACTTGGATGGAGGATTTCATCGTGCTGTCATCAGGACTGTAACTGCACCCTCAGACCTGGACACGACAATGTGGGGATGTCCTGCACAATACCTCACTCTCCCTGTAACACACACAAGCAGATCTACAAGACCTCAGGAAGGTGCTATGAACCCTCAGGTTCACCTGCTCTTTGGGAGTACATGATCCAGGCCACTCAGGAGGGCACGGGTGGCACATGCTTTAGATTTACAGATCAAGGCTTTTTGTGCATTCGTAAAGGACACAAATTTTTCTGTTCCGCTACAGAAGAGGCCCTTCTCTCTTCCAGAGGCCTGAAGCTGAGCATAGCAGTGCCTGTCCTCCCAGGCAGCACCCACAACTGAAAGCTGCAGCAAGGAAGAGATGTCTTCAGGCAAGTCACACGCTGCGCTAAGGATGGCACTGATGAAAGCAAGAGGCAAAACAAACAGGCTGAGACTGAATGCATGACCTCATGATCAGGATGATGCAATGTATCCAAAGCTGACCTTTTTGCTTCCTGTTACAGCTTGACTCTAGAAATAACCCAGGTAGCAGTGCATAATTCAATCGCAGTGGCAAGTTTATTCTCCCGCTCCGTTACGAGGGCATGGTAGGCACCAACAATAAAGTTAAAGTAAATGTCAGGAGGCCAATGAATTGCTGAGGAGAACATGTGTTCTGATCTTCCACCAAGCACAGTAACTCTAATGGAAGCTAGGAAATGGCTGTAAAACCTAATACCATGATGCAAGCAGGCAAACACCCAATCTACAGCCTGAGCACAGCAGGAGAAAGAGAAGAAGTAAGTAATCATTCTTACTTCACTACAGAGATATGAAAGCAAGCACAGCATTTCCCTATCATCCTTCCTGGCTTGGCTGAAATCCCTCCAGGGGACCCATCACTGTTCTTCCTGAGCAGTTTGGATCCAGCAGGTGACAGGAGATTTTTGGGAGACAAAGCAGATTAGGAATGAAGACATGCTGAGCAGGTATGAACCGTGGCTGACAAAAAAGTATTTCGACCCATTTTGTCAGCTGTGCTGCAGCTGCAGCGGGCTGGGTGACCCAGGAGACCTGGGGATGCAGGAGAGCTGAGCTGCAGGGTGTAACCAGCCCTGTCCTCACAGCACAGATGGCTTACTCCTCCCTCCAGCTGCCCCTACAGCAGCAAGAAGAGCCGCTGGCTTGACTTAGAGGAGGAAAGCTCCTTTTTCATCTTCAGAGAGGTGCTGGAGCAAATCTGCGAGCTTTGGGAAGCATCCCATCTGCAGCAGAGATATTAGAAACCAGTGCTTGATTTATGGATGAATCAGTCTCCATCTTTAAGTGCAGTGATGATTTTCAAGCCTCTTGCTTGGGCAGGGAAACCACATGGCTATTGGTTATTTTGTAAGTAATTTAAAACTGTATTTGCAGTAAGGATCCTACTGAATCTTAAAGGCAGGGCATACCCATGTGCCAAAAGATGAGCTGGTGGGGAATAAAACTGACCTGGCTGAACAGAGAGCTTTGGCTGAAATAAAAAAAAGAGAGCGCTTGTGGCCTCTAGAAAACGGGCAGGCAACTAAGGAGGACTACAAGCATGTTGTGAGGTTATATAGGGAGGATATTAGCAGGGGTAAAGCTCAGCTAGAACTTTATCTGTCTATTTTATCTGTTTACATAAAAGACAATAAAATACATTTCTCTAAATACAACAAAAGGAGGGCTAAGGAGCATCTCCATCCTTTATTGTACAAGGGAGGAAATATAGTGACAAAGAACGAGGAATCAGCTGAGGTGGTAGTTAATGCCTTCTTTGGCTCAGTCTTTAATAGCAAGACCAGTTTTCCTCAGGGTACTCAGCATCCTGAGCTGGAAGACAGGGATGGGGAGCACAAGAAAACCCCCACAATCCAGAAAATAATGGTGGGTGACTTGATACACCATTTACACATGCTGGATGTCCATGGAGCTGGATGTGATCCACCCAAGGGTACTGAGGGAGCTGGCAGAAGAGCTTGCTGAGCCACTTTCCATCATTTATCAGCAGTCCTGGCTAACTGGGGGTGTCCTAGTGGACTGGAAGTTGAAAACAGGATGCAATACCATGTTGAGTGCCCTCACGTGACATGTGCAGGATCTGGACAGGCTGGATCAATGGGCCAAGGCCAACAGGATGAGGTTCAAATAAGGCCAAGTGCAGGTCCTGCCCTTGGGTCACAACAACTCCACTCAGTGCTACAAGCTGGGGAACGGTAGCTGGAAAGCTGCCCAGCGTAAAACATGAGCCAGCTGTGCCCAGGGGGCCAAGAAAGCCAATGTGCCTGGCCTGGGTCAGCAATAGTGTGGCCAGCAGGACCAGGACAGTTTGATCGTCCCCCTGTACTTGACACTGGTGAGGTCGCACCTCGATTGCTGTGTCCAGTTCTGAGCCCTCACTACACAAAAGACATTGAGGGGCTGGAGGGAATCCAGAGAAGGGCAATGAAGCTGATGAAGGTCTGGAGTACAAGGCTTATGAGGAGTTGCTCAGGGAGCTGAGGGTGTTTAGCCTGGAGAAAAGGAGGCTCAGGGGGACCTTACCCCTCTTTACAACTACTTGAAAGGGGGTTGTAGCAAGGTGGGTGTCAGTTTCTTCTCTTGGTAATAAATGATAGGACAAAAAGAAACTACCTGAAGTTGCACCAGGGAAGGTTTATATTGGACATCAGGAAAAATTTCATCACAGAAAGAGTGGTCAAGTATTGGAACAGACTGCCCAAGGAAGTGGTTGGGTCACCATTCCTGAAGGGATTAAAAGACATGTAGACATGGCATTTAGGGACATGGATTAGCAGTGGACACGGCAGTGCTGGGTGAATGGTTGGACACAATGATCTTAGAGGTCTTATCCAATCTAAATGATTTAATGAATGCAACCCCCAACACAAACCCCTAGGCAAGCCTGGCAGGGATTTCCCCTCAAAAGTCACTCCTGAAAAGTCTTGATGTTTTGTAACAGCACTCATTGAGGTTGGGTCACATATCCCAAGATCCCAATGAATTCCCACTCAGGCAAACAGCTTAAGTCCAGGGTCATCTCACAGATTCCCCAAGTCTTTCTACTGACTGGTAGAAGGTATTCAAAGCTGAACATTACTAAATTCCTTCAGAGAAAAAAAGAAATCCAGTCCCAATTGTAACCTGCTGGGCATTTCTGAAAACCTGCCTGTTCAATTTTAGCCTGCTTTGAAAGCGCGTAACAAATTAAATGGGGCTCATTTGTTACGCAAATGATAGCTAGGGTTTCAAATAAAATAAGCCTAACCTTGATGGAGATTTCATCAGGGCAGGCTATTATTTCCCTCTGCTAATGGCTAACGGCCTAGTCATCTTCACTGAGCAGCAAGAGGTCTCCCAGCTGCCTGGGTGAATTATGGCTGGAGTAAGTAATATTAACCCCTCCAGGGTAAGTGTGTAGGTCATAAAACAAGAGCTGCACACAGCTGCTAATGCCAGCAAAGGCAGCCTGTATTCATCAGCTCGCTGGGTGTACAGCAGGAGAGGGACAGAAGGACCACAGGCTTTGTAGTGCTGTGCCATATCACAGCAGCCCCACATCAACTGACATTTTCCTTTGTGGAGGGATGGGTGTAAGCACAGATGAAGCAAGATTGGGATGATCAGTGCTAGCAATTCACAGATTATTAGGTCTCAGTTGAGATGGGGGACAGAGAGGAGAATGTCCAAGAGTCTTGTCTGTGGGGTGACCCCATCCCACTGACCAGTGAGCTGTGGCTCTTTGGGAGTGCCGTGTCACTCTTGTGCAGCAGCACAGCTCGTTTGCAATGCCAGGACTCACTCACTCTGGCTAAAGGAGTGAATAAATCCCCACAAATTGCTGTAATAAAGATTCAGCCCACAGACTCCATGGCATAAACACACATCTGGTCTCTGTTTGTAATGAAATCAGCTGAAAGCACCATTGTGCATTAATAACAAAAATGCTCAACATACTGCTACCAAATAAGCTCTGCTTGTCTTGAACTTCTATTGTCACATGTTAATGCACTTTTAACACTGATAAATGATGAAGTGCTAGAAAACATTCATCAAGGGACTTAAGAGTCAAAAGATAAGCATTACTGCAGCATTGTTTTCTATTCCATCAGTTCTTTTATAATTTGGGCAGAAGTTAAAAACAGAAAGTCAGGGGCATGAATCAAACATTTCCCATTGAGCCTGCCTTTCTTTGGTAAAGATTTCTTAACTATGGGGTTTATCCTGTGCTTGCATGACATGAAAAATCCTTGAGGATGCATGAAAGGGTGTTTCCTTTTTCAACAACTCAGTACTTTCCATATGTCCACCCACCTCCTCCTCCCTCTTCTTCCTTTTCTTGCCACGAACAAGAAATGTCATTCACTCTAGTTCAATTCCACTCTCCAGTCCCTCTCACTTGCCTTCCCTTATCCTCTTTGCCTTAATTTCCATAAGACACTTGCTTTCTCCTTGCAATTCCTGGCTACTATGCACGGCTCATGCTTTATGTGTGACTGTCAATCCTTTGAGGTTCCTTGTGTGAGAAAACCAGGGAGCTGAGCAAGGTCACTGTGCAGACACAGAGCAGTCAACACATGGGAAGGGTTTTACCTTTTGAGTGATGTGGTTGATCCAGGGTGAAGAGCAGTTGCTCAGATCAGGTCCTTGGGGTTCCCAGATACCGTCAGGTGCAAGGCATCGGAAAGTTGCAACACCTGTAATGGGAAAGTCGCTGTGCTCAGTGTTACTGGTTGCATTTTGTCCTCAGCACCTTGTGTCGAAGGCTTCTGGGAGCTTATTAGTGCTCGGGTCTTGAGCAGGACACTTCTGAGTCATTTCAGTGTCCTAGTGTCTCATCATCTTGGTCCTTTAAGGCCCAAAGACATAAAAGACCCATGATGTTGTGCAGGAATATTATTTCAAATTTGGCGAACAGAGATTACAGACAGAGGACTTGCAGAAAAGCTGCCAGGTACTAAGAAATGAGAAGTAGATCTCAAACACCAAGCCAGCACCTTGAATGCTCTGGCCCACCACTGGTGATTTGTGATCAGACCCTGTGCCTCATCTTCCTTGCTGCTTTATGAAGATTTTATGGCTCTGAATCATCATTACAACATTTGGGTGGAAACACACAAAAGTTTGAATGCTACAAATGCCAAGATATAATGCTGGGGTTTACTGTCAGCCCCCAGCTGTCAAGAGGGACTTCAGAGGAGAGTTTTGCTTGGGAAGAACTGCCCAATCCCTGCTGGAAAAGACAGCAAAATGCCTGAGATCCTTTCAGACAAAGAGAAATGCATCACTACTAATGTATCACAGCTTTTAACAAGTTGCATGAATCACTGAAATTAGAGATGGGAAAGGCTTATGGCCATCCCCTACCCATAAGTTGGGCTATTATTTTTTCCTTAGTTATTTTCATCCAATCCTTAGCTCTTGTGCTCAGGAAAGGACTCCTTGCATCCAGCCTTCATTTTCCTTTTTCATCTTTTTTTTTCCTTTTCACAGCTTTGGTTCAGAATATCCTTTCCCCTCTCTGGGAACCACAGCATACTTTTTGCACTAATTTTACCAAGTAGGGCTGGGAAAGACAGCAAATACGTTCTTTACCTATTCTCACCCCTGATGCCTTTCCATGACCCTCATACTTTAACACGTTTTATCAGTCTGTCCTCACCAAATTCCAGAGTGAGTCAGTATTCATATACACAGGTGTGAATGGCTCTCCTGGAGGGGAGAATTAACAGAGAACCTCTCCTCTGCAAGTCAGATCTCTTCAGCCCTCATTTTCAGGCAATTTCCTCCATTTTTAAGATTTCTTCTTTGAAAGCTAGCTTTTGGAGCTGGACACCAAGACTAGCATGAAAAATAACTATTTTTAGAAAACTGCATTTGTTGAAATGCAGCAAAATGAACCATATGCCAAAACCCATTCTTAACTCGATTATGTTCCAAATTGAACAAAAAATTTCCAAAAGCAACATTTTTCAAGAAAACAATTGCAGAAAGAGCAGAAGAAAAGGAGCAAAATCCAATAAGCAATAAACCATTTTGAAAGATTTGGCTTTGCTTCCCCCCCCCACTTTCCCAGCTGATCACACTGGATGCTGGCTGCAGTTTGAAAAATCACTCACACGGATTCAGGAGCTCCAAAGTACAAGTTTTGTTGATTTCTTCCCCTGTCCCCTCTCTTAGCAAAACAAGGAAAGAATTAGCCACCAACATATCAGCAAGCCCAGGGGCTACAAATACAGGCAAAACCAGGTAAGGCACATTGTTCACAACTTCTGGAGGCAGAGGCTCTTCCAGCACATCACGCACAGCCCCACAAGGTTTTTAGTACTGGCTGCACACTGACAAGGTGCCATAGGAAGTGGAGACAGCCTGCTGTGTCCCCCCAGCCCTCGACTCACCTATGGAGCCCAAGGGACACGGCTGCTTCGCCACCTGGCCCTGCCGAGTCCGAGACCACATAATGTCGCGGGCCTCCATGGGGTCGCAGCTCTCCGCTCCGGCCGGCGGCAGCTGGGAGGAGGCGGGCGGCAGGTGCGTGGTCATTTCCTCGGGGACATCGGCCATGGGAGACGGGGTGCTGGTGCTCCTGTTCCTCCTGCCTGAGGCCGACGTGGTGGTCGTGCGGCCGGTGGTGCTGGTGGCCACCCGTGGCGTGGTGCTGGCAGTGGTGCTCCCCGGGCCCAGAGCCCCCGATGTCGATACTCCTGAAACAAGGGCAGAGCTGGTTAGAGAGAGGAAAGGAAAAGGACTCAAGTCCAGGTCCTGAGGATGTCCCCTCTGATGGCTCCAGTGGCCTGCAGGGTGTAACTGGAGCTACAGCTAAGGCAAGGCTTTCTGCACAGCCACCTTTCAGAGAGAAGCTGGAGCAAACAGTGAGAGAAGCACACAGGGGGGTAATGACCACTGGAGCACAACTGATTTTCCAAAAGCACTAGCATCTAATGAAAATAAAGCAGCACTTTATGCCCTCACCATTTTTCTTTCTGGCATTTTAATGTAAAAATCTTATTTTCCATCTTTTAGGGAACACCTAGCACAGAAGTGCTTTTAATTGTTAAGTGCTGCTGAAGACCCAGCTGATTTGGACAGAAAAACATTTTCTGTGGTGTGAGAAAAAAACCCCAACAAAACCCAAAAATAGATCCATTCCCAAACCAGAAGTGCACAGAGGGATGAACACAAGGCTGTACTCTGGAGCAAGCCATCAATTTTATTGGAGGTTCATGCCTTGCTGCTTCATCCCAAGAGCAATGCCTGGCCCCTTGATCTGCAGGCCATGTGACACAAGCAAAGGTGCACGTCAGCCCAGCCAAATCCTTGAGACTTTAATGCTCAGTGGACTAATTCCTTGAAAACCTGAAACGAGCAGTCAAGCAGGAAGAGATGGGGAACTTGCTTTAAAAGTGCATTAACCCACTGTACATCCTGCAATAGCCACACTAAGCACTCAGTGTGTGGGGAATATTGAGGGATGCCCACCTTACAATTACCTTATTTAGCCTCTTATTTAGATCAAGGTGCTTGCGCAGACTGGAGCTTCATGTGGATTTGTCTATGGCTTGACCTGAAATACCAGGTGGGGAAACTGAAGCAGGCTGCCCCCAGCTGTTCCCCCATCCCCCCTGTCATGCCACGTCCCACACAGCTCGTGGAAAAGCCTTCTGCCATCTCCTCTACCTCTCTCAAAGATAAGCACCCTCCAGCTTCTCTCAGCGTAAGACTTTTACTCCAGTTAAATACCAGATATTCACAACTGCCCCCTTAATCTCTGCCTGAGAAAATGTTGGGGCTGACTGTGAAATGCAGGTAAGGAAGCAATATGAAAAAGCTTGTCTGATCCATTCTCACTTTAATTTCCATGCCATAACACCTCACTACCATCCCACCTATTCCAGCATCCAAAAAGCCTTCCGTCACTGTTGCTCCATGTCCGGCATCAGGAACTGGAGTTTCTACACTAACTCACCTGAGCACCAGGACACTGGTCTGAAACAGTTCTGCGAAGCTCACTGATCAGATTTTCCAGCCTTCTCCTGCCACCTCCCTTTCACTACGAACCCTGAGTTTAAATGAACTCCAAAAATTACAATTCAAAAACATGCAGACTCTGACAGATTTCTTCCAGTTTCTGCTCAAAGCTGTACTATGTCACCATGCAATGATTTTCCCCTGATGGGGGACAACCAAAAGTTGTAGAGAATTTCAGCAAATACTACATTTTTACTACAGCAGGACTTGCCACAAGTACGTTTTATTTCTTCATAATATAGATTAGCCTGGTAGATAGCAACCTGCAATTTTTTTCCCATTTGCTTTTGAAATAACAAGTTATTTTCCTTCTGCAAAATTACCTACACCACACACGGAGGAACTGAGTAGATACAGTGGATGCTGTTTCAAAGTCCAAGCTAGCAAACCCTGTTTAAAATAATTCTTACAGTCATGTGTGAGCACACAGAAACATCCACCGAGCACCCCGGAGCTCCCCCTGATCCACATGCAGGAGAGCTGCAGTTTTAAGCCCAGTTTTCATTGTAAATCATTGAATATCCCACAGCATGCTGGTTTTGGAATAGCTCTGGCAAGTTTACTGTAGCAGTTAGGCACAAGGGATTTAATGGCATTTTCCTTTAGCCATAAAAAAATGAGCTGTTTTATCTTTCATAAAGCCCCTGGCACCAGTGTCAAAATCTCTTTGAGGGCTTGTTCTTCCAACTTTTTTCTTGTTCCACTGGGCTTTCTTGCTGCTTTTGAAAATAAACACATCCACCATTTCCATAGGACAAGTTGTAAGATGACATGAAAGAGCTGCCTCGAAGTTGCCTAACGGAGTGAGATGGATGGGATACCACCGAACTGAGTTCAAAGGTTCGATTATTCAAAGAGTCAATTTGGTAATGAGCTCCAGCAATCATGATCACCATGCTAACACCACCCAGTTTTTCACCAGGAAATTTGCCAGTTTTGCTCACACAACTGCTTCAAAAACCAAGTTAATTGGTAAGGAGGAAAAGAACAGGGGATCAGGATCATTTACATATACATGATTCCCAAATCCAAGCAAAACCACGAACAGACTGCAACCTGTGCAAAAGCACCTAAATCCTACAGCACTGAACAGAGATCAAGCCTCCAGATTTAACTCAGACTGCCAATAAACTGTGAATTTTTAACTTGGGGGAAAGCAGCATTGCAGCACTGCTTCAACAGAGAGATTCTTCAGATAATGTTTCACAAGACAATCTTTGCTCCAAGAGAAGCACCTTTAAAAATCACCAACACTATTACAACTAGAAATGTATAAACCTAATTATTTTATTTTTACTGTTTGTTTTTACCATGCATTGCCATATCAAGACCTCAAAATTTTTGGGTAAGACTCAAGTTTTCACTCCTTTTGAATCCAAGACTTTGCAGACTTCGATTCCACGAAGCACAGCACTAGGATAGGAATTTTCAGTGCTCCCAAGAAAGCAATTTATGGCTGTGGAAACATTTCTTCCCCAGAAACACTCCAAAGTGATACTTCACTTTTTTCTTTCCTGCTCTATCTAGAGAGCTGGCAGTAATAGCAGAAGACTAAGTTTTGCCATCACTCAGATTAGAGCTGCAGTCATAAAAAAAACAACCCCCAAAACATTTCCAGCATCCACAAGGGAGCAATTGCAACTCCCAGAGGAATCTCTCTCTGCTCAGGGCACATTTGACTTGCAAGAAAATAGAAATTTTTAGGTTTTTCCCTTCTCTCTTTTATTTCTCAACCTTTACACAGAGCTCAGGTTTGTGGAGGCAGATTTTTCCTTGGTGGAAGGAAAATCATGGTAGGGATCTGCTCATAGGGGAAAAAAATCTCATATAAATAATGGAGTGTCTTTTCCCCCATTTCTGTCTGTTCCCCTTTCCTTAAGTAGTGACATGACAAGTGACCAGCACTTTGTATTTGCCATGAGGAAAGTCCACCACATGTCATCTAACCATGATGTGATTAGATGCTCTGCTCACCTCTTCCTGGTGCTCCCAGACATGGGAGACTGCTTTCCCAAATGACTGACTTGTATTTTCCTATCACAAAAGCAGCTTTGATTGCAAGAAAGGCTATTTGCTACCTTTTCTCTCATTTTTTAAAATTTTGGCACCTAAGTCTCTGACCCTACGACCCGGTGTACTCAATAATACTTTTTAAGAGATGTCATGCACTTTCTGCCCCATGAATGAAGATAACGGGGTGCCCCTCGAGCAGAAATTGCAGACAGGATTTCCTGGGTGAGGCTCACTGGCTTTGGTGAGGTAACAGATGACAGGAGCCATCCATCAAGCTCTCCCCCTGGGTTCGCAATCCAAAGGCTCAGCCTGACGGCTGCGTGCTACGAGCCAGCACTTGCTCACGTAATTGGGAGGAGAGGCTGCACTCCAAGTTCCACGCTCAAGGTCCAAGCAAAGCATGATGACTTCACTCTCTGGCGAGTTCTGCATTCCTGAGCCTGATGCTCAAGGAGATGGGATGGGGCGCTGGCAGCCAGGAGGCCCTGCCTGCTCCCCGTGCTGCACCTAATGCAGGGCTGGACCCAGTGAGGTACAACTAATCCAGCAGCTCAACAGCAGCAATCCCAGGGTTCTCTTGAGCACGTCCAGACTCCGTGCACAATTATTTACACATGTTGCTGCTGCACGAAGGCAAACGGAGCACTGCAGGAGTCGGGAAGGTTGCGGGAAGCACAAAACCTGGAGGTTCCTCCCTTTCCTCCCTCCCTGTAGTTCTGCCCTTTTCATATTTGGCAGCCACATCCTTTGCTTACAGCGTCCCTTTTATAATTTCTTCTTCTATTGAAAGATGGTGCAAGTCGTATTTACATAGCAAATAAGAAGGTTTAGGCATGCCTTGAGAGAAGCAGCACGAAACCCCACAAACATAATACAGTTGGAGGATTACATCACAGCTGTTTTTCTCTTCCCTGTCAAATAAATGCATCTCATGGGAATTAATTTTCCACAGGCATTTTCAAATGCATTTCAGAACATCTTCTGAAACTCCCTAGAAAAACAATAATATTTGAAAGTAAATGTATTCCTGTTTTCTTTTGCCTTTTTTTCTTGTTTTCGTGTGGTTCTTTTTCAAGAACTCCATGTGAGGTGACAGAAAAGGATGATGAAAAGAAGCACTTACACAGACAGCATCAACTCATTAACACACTGGTGGATTGCAAAGTTATACTGAGTCTATTCCACAAAAGACATCACCCTGCAAAACCTTCTCATGGTAAATGTCTGCTGGAAGACAAAAAGCCACATGCTAGCGCCACTCAAGAGCCGTGGGCCAGAGAATTGACAAGGTGAGATTAGCCCCTAAATTGTGTACAGCTCCTTCCACGTGTTTGAGAGCAACTATGATTTATTTTTACTGCAGGCGAAGGCCAAGTCGGCCTCACATCAAACATCTGAACAGTTCTCCCCTCTGCTCACACATGCCATTATTTTGGGAAGCTGAGCCAGAATCCTGTGTGTGAACATAAGTTCACACGCTGCTTTTGGGGCGGTTGGGATTGTGGAGCTTTATTTACTGACACTGACAAAAGGCTTGAAAAACCCATTGATGGAAAGATTACATATGCAGCGGCCCCACAGAGTTCAGCGTGGCACGTGGTCTTCAGGAACACAACTGCACACAGCCCTGCACCCTGAAAAAGTCACATGAAGTATGATACACAGCTCCTCCCTTTCCTCCCTCTTAACTAACACGAGGTAACAAGGAAAAGCAGAGGAGGAGAATGCTGCATCTGAGAGAAGAAAGATCCATTCCCTTGTGGACAGCTGACAAATGGAAAAAAACCACTTTCTGGATTTTCTTTTTTCCTACCTCTTCTAGCAGGGGATAAGTTTTTGTGCCCAAGGTTACTCTGCCCACATATGAGTAGTCTGCTGGGCCTGGGCAGATGCTGCAATGGACATGGGCCATATGCTGAGTTCCTGTGCTAAGAGGAAACCCACAGCTGTGGTCCAAGACATGGTGCAGACTCAGCTGTTTCAAGGCACTTAAAGCTGGAATCACTTAACAGGCTGGGACCTTCCTCTGAGTCTCAGTCTCAGCATTTAACATTAAACAACAAAGAATGAGAGCCAAAAGTGGGCAAAATCATCACAACAGGCTCAAGTTCACTCAAACTGCCCCAGCTCGTCCTTTTTCACTGCACCACCACTCTCAGCAAGACAGTTAATGCATTCAAAGCAGTCACCAAATGCACCGATTTTCAACAGGCAAAAAACACGTCTGTGAGAGCCCTTTTGACTCAAGACTCCACATTTCTGACAATGATCAACAGTTCACTGCACATGCTGGATTGCTAGAGAAAGGTTGTTCTGTCAAAAAACATTCTATCTATTATTGAAAATTTTTAGGAGGTTTTGCCTGAGAAAATAAGAACCCAAACAGCAGCCTGACTGCATTTTCGTGAAATATCAACTTCTATGCTTCTGTAGGACTTCTGTGGGGGTGTGCGTGTGTCAGCACTTAATACTTTTTCTGTCTCCAAACAGCTCTTAATGTCAGGTACCCAATTTAGCTGTCATCTGAATAAAAGAAGATACTTCTTTATTTTCTTCTTTTTTTCTCTCTGACCCATTCTTCTCCAAGAAACTACTGGATCCTGCTTAAAATATGTAACTTCAGAGACATCAGACAAAATGTTAACTGTTATTTTACAGCACATACCTAGCAATGCCAGGAGATGAATGGGTACAGCACAGGGGCATCACCTGTTGTCTTCACCATGGTCCTCTTCTGTCAGAAGACAGTTCCTAAAGTCTTATCTCTGGTTTCCTACCCAGGTCCTCTGCGAAATCCACCTTTGTGAACCTCTTGTACCCTTTGGCAACCATCCACTGAGAGTATTAATGCCCTATTGCTTGTTCCAGACTTTGTAACTGATTCTGAATGCAGAATGCAGAAATTTAACTGGACCGTCGTGCACAAGACACAAAAAAAATTTGAGCATTTCTTTCAACATCATGCTGTAATGCTTTTAGAAATGTAGATGAACTATGCCCATAGGAAAAGATTACAGAAGAGATGATCTAATAGACAGTAGATCAGGATTTATTATAAATGGCCAAATCTAATAGTTTTTAGAGTTCAGTTCAAGGGCTATTTTTAGGCAATCTAGCTTCAATTCGCTCTAGTTCTCAAAAATACTGTCAGATGGGGTTTCAGTTACTTCGAATTTCTGGATTTGAATGTATAAAATCTGAATTATTTTTTTTTCAATCCACATGTGGTTTCACACAGGGGAAAAAAGAAGCATACAATCTTTTTTTAAGGACATACCAGCTGCATATTATTACTGAATGTATGGAGTGAACTTCTAACCTCCTAAACAATCACTGTCCCTTGGCATGATTCACATCCATCAGAGCCAGTGGTGCAGATCTTTTGCACTGTCTTCCAACCTGAATCCTTCAAATCCTATTAAAGAGAAGCGTGGAAGGAATTCCCCAGTATCCCATTGTTAGAGAAATCACTTCTGATTTCAGTAACAGGTGCTGTCAGTTTTTCATTCAGACCGCATTAGAGTGCAGACACGTGAGCACTACACACTTACAGCTTTAAGAGATTTACTGGAGGCTGGGGTTGCCAGGTTTTTCGTGGGTTTGGGGTTTTTTAGCTTTTAATTAATTAAACCATGTATGCTCTATCCATGCAAGCTGAAACATACCTTTTAGTTTCTAGGCAGAACAAGCACATGTGTAGCTGATTAGAGGGAAACCCAATTTCTTCCATCTGTATGGCAACGGATGTAGCTTCACCTAATGTGTGTTTCCCACTTTCTGCCTGCACTTCTGCATCTTTAATCGAACAACTTGCATGCACTGTGCAGAGGCAGTGCCAGATGGAGCCAGTCTCTCTCCAGCAGTTCTCCACCTCTGCATTTGCAAAGAAAGGAATCGAGTGCAGGAATCATAAGTGACTGTTCACGCCCCAGCATTTTCCCATCTACCCAATCAATGTGACGAGTCCTTTGCAGAGCCACAGGCAGTCAGCTTATACCACCCTCCAAAACATTTCTTCAGTTGCAAGCTACAAACACAACTTTAATAACAGAAAACCATCACCTTCAAATAGTCTCTGTTCAACTGTGTGTGTAATATCTCCAATCTACATGTTAGTCAGCAAGATGGCCAATTGCATTCGGATAAATGCCTTGGACTTTCTTAAACATATCATAATCTGCCTGTGAAATGGCTGGTTAGTTGCTTTCCAATTTGTGAAATGGTTCAAATGTTGTAAATAAAAAAGAAATTGGACAGCTTTCAAAAAGGACAGATTAGACTTTTCAATTCTCAGTATTCCATGCTTCCAAGCTACACTCCTGTGATCTCCATATTAATATTTAAAACCTGATTGTGTTATGCTGTTATCTTGAGGAAGAGGGCACAGTACAATCGAGCCCAAGGAGACAATCCACTGAAACTACAAGAAATCAGCTCCCTGGCCCCACAGCACATGTGTGTGCAAGAGGTGTTGGGGAGAGGTGGATGAGAAGTTGCCTGGCCCCACTTCCTCCTGTCCAGCTTGGCAGATTAAAATCACAAAGGCTGCTTTTTGCATTCAAAATTCCCTTTCCTCCACTGTCCCTTGATCCCAGCTGCTCTGAGGCTCGGGATTTGAGGTGCCTCCCGCATTCATGTACTGGGCTTCCAAATCAGCCCTGATGCCCAGTGTTTGAAGTGTAAACACACTCTGTGGGTGGGCTGGTCAGCTGAAATCAAAGAGAGGAAAAGGAATAAACCATAAATTATCCAAGATGGAGTTACAATTGCTTACACCCTTCTTCCTCTAACCCATGTTAGGATTGACTTCATTAGCATGCAGGTCATACTGCATTCCCAGACAGGAACTGGAGACCTGACAGCAGGCCCTGCTGTCTTGCACAGTACATGTTACATCCTGTACTCTAGAGCAACAGGAATTATAAATCTGCCAGCAAAACCTCACCTTTTGTCTTTCACCAAACCCATCTGTTTTCTCCTCTTGCTACTCACTAGCTATTTCAAACCGGTTTCAAAATCCCAAATCCTTCTCCAAAGCCACCAAAGGTGCTTCCTCTGTACAGGGCATTTGTTCCACTCAGTCTCTGACTGCACTGGCTTCTATTTCACTTATTTGTTCCACTTACTCTTGTTCCTATGAGGAAACCAGCCTGAACTGTGGAGAGAACTGACCACTGAAACCACCAGAAATACAAAATGCTGAGAAAGCATTGCCTTTTCTAATCCTTTGAGCACGTCCTGGTGCACCTTGGTATGGATGTGCTGTCAAAACTCCTCCTGAAAATCACAGGGCAGGCACGACCTCAGCCTCTTGGCCATATCTTGGTTCGGAGCTCAAGTTAGTTCAATCCCCTCCCCAAACTTGCCAATGGTTTGCTTTCTGCCCCTGGAAACACAGATGGAAAGGAGGGAGAAAAGAAACAAGCCTATGCTAAAAAAAAAAAATCAATCCTAGGAAGCTGACAAAATTCCCTTGTAAGAATATCAGTATTCAGCTACTTTCAGAAATAAAGCAGTTTCCCTGAAAAAACATAAAAAATGCTGCTCAGCTCCCTTTCTAAACTCTTTATTACTTATGTAGAAACGTCAATATATTGTAAAGCTCAATTCTAATAGCTGTATTCATGTTGGCTCAGGGATCTGCCTAAACAATGCTTAACTACAGCACTGGCATCTAAATTTGTTTTATAGATATCTGACTTCTGCAGAGGGATCCAACAATGAGAGCACCATTAATATCATGAAAAACACATTTACTTCAGCAAAGCAGATTTATAACAAATAAACAAACTGTGCAATATACAGGGTGTTTTAAGGTGAAATGAACCGAGTAGCACTTTCAAGGATCTCCTATTTTCTTGACAGACTTCAGTACTGGACACAGGCAGCTTGGTGCACTATCAAGTCCATGCTGATATCCTAAAAAGCCTGGCATGCAAGCAGCTCTCACGCATGTCCCAGAAGCTAGTTTTTCTTTTGAAGGAGGCCACTGGGGTGCTGATAGCAACAGTGAATATTCACTCATATGCTCAGCATCTCAAAGATCTCCACCCTGAAGGCTCCAGGGCTGGAGGCACTGCCATGGCCAGTCATCTCAGCTGAAAAATCACAGCAGGAACAGCATCCAAAACATCAGAAAGAGATGTTTTACCTAATATTTTTGGCTCTGAACCATTAAGAGCTACAAATTCTCATGCAGTCAGCTTTGGTCAAGATGTAGTTTCGGACTCTTACCCGAGGGGTTGATGACAAGATGACAATACATAATCCCAGGGTGGAAAAACTTTCAACACTGATTTGTAGCTTTACATCTGTCAGCTTTCAAATTATTCTTGTTAATGGATAGTTCAGACCAGCATATTGCAAGGTGATAGCATTTTTTCGTGTGAAGCCAAAGAATATACCCATTGACCTTTTAGGACTTAGAACTGGGCCCACAAAAGAGAGACATAAAAAAAAAATTAAAGTGAATAGGAGTGCTGAAAAGCAATTATTTTAGGTCAAAGCTGTACACCTGCTTCCCCAGGTTTGGCGTGTGGTTTTACACACAGTCAGGTGCTAAAGTTTACATGCCCAGGGGAATTACTGGTCCAAACCAGAGGCACCAAACGCACAGAACAATGTCCAGGTGCTGCTGTGCCAGACTAGGGATTTTCCATAATGTACTCTTGGCCTAGAAGCCTAAACTGCACCTGATCCACTTGGGCTACCAACAAAAGCATTGCAGATCCTCACGAGCAACAGCGGAATCTCAGGAAGTTGGGAACTGGTAAAAAAAGAAATCAAATAGGATGACACAGAAATGAAAAAAGCAAATTGTATCCTTTAGAGACTTTTAAGCTGTGTAATCTCCTTGCCTTTTTATAATACATACATCTATAAAATTAAGTACCTGATGTCACTGCAAAGCATAAATTTGATACTTTGAACAAAAGAAGCATGTGTCTCATAAGGAGAAAAAAAAAAAGATACACATATTCAACATGGGAAAAAAGAGGAGAGAGAGGAGAAACGAGAAAATCTGACTTGGTTCAATGCACATATCTTAAAAAACATAACGGCTAAATAGCTACATTTGTTATATGGATAAACACGGACATATAGACTTAACTAAATGTGAATGCATCTCCATGGGATTGCATGATTCAAAAGCATAACAGAAAAACAGGAGGCGAAAAAAAAGTAGTCCAGCAGTATGGATCCAATTCTGAAATACAGCAGAGATGCAAATATACTTACAGATGTTACTTCCAATCTAGGATAAAACGAGTGCTACAATACATGGCAAAAGAGCTGCTATATGCTTCTAGCACACAGCCTAAACCTCATTTTACAGCTCTCACAGGTAACATAAAATAAATGCACCAGTCTACAGTGATTCTTAGTTTTCCCTCTCTTCGGTATCAAATATGTTCAAATGTTTTTGTTTTGTAAATTTTTTGCAGCAGACCTCTCAGTACATGTGTTGAGACCTGTAATGTTATTAGCCCTGAGCCTTTCACATTCCATACATCCATCAAGAAGTTTCATCAATTTGCAGGGAAGAAGTATATTAGTTTTTCTAGTCATTGCAGTGCTTTACAGGTAGTAAAAAACTCAAAAGCCCTAATATTTTACATTATCCAGCCAGAACTCTCATTTTATAATAATACTAACCAAAAAATCTAGCTCACTTATGTCATCAAAAGCAACTCTTCTTCCATTATCTTAAATATGAATGAGAAAAAGCATGCAGCTGAAGCAGACAGAATAATTTATAATGAGAGGGGATCTGTCATGCCAGTAATACTAAAAAAACCAGAGCCTAATACTGAACTCATCTGGTATTAAAGGAAAAAACAGACTTTCTAGTGTGGTGGTCAGGCTCAGATGGGAAGGGAGGAAGAAGGTCACCTGTGATAGACGTTCATGGCCAGCACTAAGCAAGTCAAGAAATGCTTAAACCTTCAAATAAATACTAGACACATTTTGTTGGTTTTTTTTTCTTTAGAGGCTAAAGCCTTGATGACCACAGATCAGAGACATGGCATTCAATGGCATGGCATTCAACATGGAGGTGGCTCAGCAAAATACAGATTCCAAGTGTAGGCACAGCAGTGGCAAGCAGCTCATCCACTCTGTTCAGCTGCCACAGAGACTGTTCCAAGGCAGAGAGAAATGTGACTTTGCTTGAAGAAAAAAGAAGAGCTTTGACTTAGGAATCTGAGTCAGCCAGTTTATAGACAACAAAAGGTAGCATCAAAAGCCATTCAATTTGTCCAAGACTCCAGGTGCTCTTCAGAGGTGCAGGAGCCTACAGGTTGGTGCAATGCCATTGCTTTCACTGTATCAACATCTCCATGCCTGAGCCTCAGCTGAAAACTGTGCCATCCATCAGCAAGCAACTTCTGACTCTGTGCCCTGAAAAGCTCAGTGTCTGTTACAGCAAATCTCTGGGCTACAAAAGAAACTGCAAGCATCTCAACTATTTGCTTGCCTGTCCTTGAGGTGTTCAGTTGGTGCTGGGGAAGGCTTAAGCCTTTCCATGGATAACCAGAAAATCCAGAACTACGGCACAGATGCTAAGAACAGAGTAGTGGGGAGAGGCAGGGGAATACTCTACCCCAAGCAGCCAACTCGAAGTCCTTATTTCCTTCTCCTCCTGCAGAGGACATAATTCATCACAGTCCACAACACACTCCTGGGAAGTGCTGAGACGTGCCAAGGATTACAGTAAAACAAGAGGTGAACAGGGAAGGCTTTGATCCTCACGTGTTATTGTGTGAGGAAATTATTCACTAATGCAAAGGAACAAGCCCTTCTTTCGATCCAGGTTATTCCATGAGGAATCTCTTTCTGCAAAGTCTGAAGCTCAGACAAGGTATTGGGCTTGAGGGACCACTCTTCAGATCTCCTGCGCCAAGCTCAGCATGTCCACGGTACATTTCTGAGCGCAACATACAACTCCCTAATCCTCTTGGCAGCAGTCACTCCTACAAGGTCAGTCCCCCTGGCCTACAAGATGCCTTTCCAAATTAAGCTGTTATTTTCCCTTATTAAACATCATATTTGAGCTAAAACAGCATCACTGATTCAGTTAAACCCCCACTGTCTGCAGCTCTTGTTTGGAGCAGAGCACACAGAAATCTCATAGAGACCGAGACGCCTGGTCAAACAGACTCCAGTAAGTTGTGACTAAGGGAGATGCAACTTTATTTTAGCAGCATGAATCATTTCAGGTCCAGGGACAGCAATGTGAACTGCGCTTCCTGGCTGAGCTTTTGTCTTCAGTAATAGCAATGTGCATCCTGTACTGAAAACTCAAGAGCATCTCCAAGAACAGCCTATAGACACTGCTGCCTACCAGGGCACCCTGACCCGACACTTATTTGCCACAGACGGCTTTCATCCACTGGCAGCTGCTGGTTTATGTGAGGGTAGGGATGTTTGGCTCCAAGAGAAAGTACTATCCACTGCCACTTACCACCTCAGAGGGAAAAGGGTAGAAATAAAGAGAACAGTCAGCTCTAGACCCAGCCAGCTTTTAAACAAGAGCAAGCAATCACGGGATTTCAAATCTCACTAGGCAACATAGGCTGAGTATGTTCTAGTAGAAAGGAAATTTTAAGTGTGTGCAAAGCAAACCAAATAAAACACATGAAGAAGGGACTGAAACTAAAAGCAGATATTAGATTTCTTTTCTCTCTTGCACGCAAAGCAAATATTGTTCAAGGATGTTTAACAATCTGTTTGCCAGCTGAAGCGTGCATGACTCCACTAGCAACAAAATAGAATATTATCTGTCCGTTTCTGTCAAGCTGAGGCAAGTCCACACTGTGTTGTCTATCTAAATGAAAAACAAAACCACGAAAGAACTGACCCAGGCCAGCCTGAGAGTATGCTGGATGAGATGGGACAGATGAAGAAAAAGGGAAAGAAGATGCAAAGGGTGTAAAAGGAGAAAGAAGCCAAATGCAGGGACCAACCTGACTTAAAAATTCCTTCCCCCTACAATTAACTGTTGGGCCTTTCTAAGCTGCTTTTGCCTTTTTGACAGTATCTAAATCTTAAAACCCAGCCTGACTAGATGAAAGCAGTACGAGTTAAGCCAGTGTTACTGAATATTTTTCCTTTGGAGACAATTTCTTTGCAGGAATCCTCCAAGTGGTGAACGCAGCGTTATATTTCCCTCATCAGCCAACAGAAACATTGCACTGGTGAGGCCAAGCCCTTGCAGATGATAGGATCCCTGCTAGAAATTCAGCCTAACATTCAGAAAACCCCCAGTCTCCCTCTTATCCAGATTTCTCTCCCTGCACATTGAATAAAATCTCATTCATGTGGAACCTACATTACAGCTCTCTGGGCACAGTGCTGGCTCACCTCCACTAAAAGGGATCTTAAATCTCTATTTTTAGTTTTTTCCCTTACCCCAGGTCAGTTCCAAAACTAACCCCTGCCTGTCTCACTTGTCATTGCCTACAAACCACTTCTACATCTGCCCCTTGGGTAACAAGCTGCTCCTTCCAGTTTTATTTCTCCATTGTTTTCCATTCGCTTTCCTTTCCCAGAAAAGCCTCTACTGCAAACACATCCCGACGTGGAGCTTTCCTCAGCCTCACGCCCGCTTCTCAGCTCTCTGTTTCTCTTAATCCCAAAATGAAGCATTTTCTCAAGGCCAACAATTTTGGATATCTCCTTGACTTGACACCTGACACTACCCCACTGTCCCCCCTCAAAGTCCAGTGGGCACGACTTGCAGTGTGGGGGGGATGTGCTACATCCCAGTGGTAATATTTGCTGAATTACCACTTTCTCCACCTTAGGAGAACCATAACCAGCAGGACAGTATTAGAGTCTGATGGCAGGGTGGAAACTTCATTCATTTCCCCACACCCAGAACTACCTGTGTTTGTGTGGATACGTCTGTATGTACTCTTCTTCCTCCTCCACAAAACAAATTACAACTAGAGTTAGCTGCATCTGATCAAACAGCACGTGAAAAAGGACATGATAGTAGATTTACACTCAAAACACCTTTCTCATTATAACTGGTATTCTTTTAAAGTGTTTTTTTTTTAATAGACAAATTGAACGAAAATTGATACCCATAAAAAAATCTGTGATTTGACCTTCTTCAAGTTATTTGTACTCTATCAGAACTGCAGGCAAAGACCTGCTTTTTACAATGATAAGCAAGCATACTAGAAAAAAAGAAGTATATTATGAGACACTCAGTCCTCTAATAACCCAGCTTGAAGTCAAGGGCATCCTTCATAGGCCAGAATACAATTTATTGAACAAAACTTTCTAATTAATTGCTGACAATATAACAGCTGCGTCAGCAAAATTACCACACTGCCTGTCTCTCCTTGCCACTCTGCCATGCAGCAAGATGGGAGCACAACAAAGCCCTGTTTAAACCTTCCTTGTCGCAGGGCATCCTCAGTTTTCTCAGTGAAATATGTGTTCAGTCCCCACTGTCCTTGGTGGCTGAGGTTAGCCCATCTGCAGCAGGCGTGCAGCTGGCACGTGGCAATGGCATGAGTGATGATAGATAATGATTTTGCAAACATGACCCATCATTTGGGCAGCCAGTCAGAGACACAGATAAGGATTCGTCTTATTGCATTCATGCACAGAAGCTTTAGGATGCAGGAGGAGCAGCTGGATACTTATTCCAGGCCTACAGTGTTGGAGGTAGCATGAGGTGCTGGGGAAGAAAACGTCACCACACACCTGACAATATCACAGCATCCTCCAAGAGCTCTCAGGTAAAGAATGGCTCATTTTATTACCAGGCTTGCAGGCCAAGGATGGAAAGAGCTATGGAGAGCTGGAAAAGTATTTAACCTTTAAAAAGTGGGACAGCTACCCAAATGGTGTCATGAGAACATCAGTAAGTTGAGACAGAGATGTGCCGAGAGAGAGAAAGTCAAGTGAGGTGAGTTCTCCCTGCTCCATGGGTCAGTGAAGGAGCTTGTGAAGCAGTCACAAGATTAGGTGCTTTTGTTGCTTGCAATTAGTCCCTTTGAAATGTTACAGTCCTAACCAAATAAAGAAAATTGCTTGGGCACTGAATATTTAGGAAACCACTTTTCCACTGAGAACAAAACGTCAGGGGGAATGCAAGGGGAATGGGCTGTGCTCAGTACAGACTGAGTCCTGTGCAGCCTGTGCCCTTACGAGTGGGTCAGGCAGAACTTTTGTAGACTTCCCCTTCTCTTAATTTTTTGTACTTCATTATTCTTCCCATAGGAAAAAACAACGCAAACACAGTGGGTAAGACATTTAGGTCAAGACTTTCATAAACAGGATCCCAATGTTAGTCTCTAAACAAGTGACCTGATTTTTAAAAACACTAGGAAAGCAGTATCTCCCACTGCCTTAAACGAACACTGGCCTTTTGAGTATCAGGTTATTTAAGGGTCTCAGCCTTACTTTCAAATCAAGTTTCATCTTCTCATATCACAGGCTCAGTACTGACTCAAAAGTCCAATCTAATGAAGCTGCACGTGGGAGATCAGATCTAAGATGAACCCTAAAGAAAGAAGGCTCCCAATTCACTCAAGCCAGCTGGGAAATCCTGAGCGTGCCTTAGCAAGCAGTGACTGCTGTATTTACAACACACCTCAAATACCTATAATTTCCAGTAAACCACAAACATCCTCTTCATCCACCTAAAGGAATGCTCAGTTTTGCAAGGTGCTTTTCCTAATCTCTGTCTGAAGGTGCTCCTCTTCCCTGGTGGCAGAGGGAGCCCAATGGATGGTTTAGTCCATCAAATTTTAAAGAGCTCAAGACGGCTTAAATCCCTCCCATGGCTTGCTACCTCTGAATACGTCTCTTTGCATTTGCTGGACAGAATTAGAAGCAGGGATAGCCTGTATTACGGTCAGGTTAGATCAGTGCTCATGGTTAGAACAGTGTCTCAGGGCTAAGGAACATCTGCTTCAGATTTGCTTTGAAACACCCAAAGAGAGCCTGTTCTGCCCTATTTCTCCCTACGCTCTGGCAGAGAGCCCTGCACCAGCCTACGTGTACCTTCTGCCTCCCACGTCACTGTTTGAGTTCCAAATTGACTGCCTTTGGTGCTCGGAAAAAAAATTTCTCCTTTCTTATCAGCTTTTGAACAAGTTTCACTGCTGGAAATAGAATTTCCATCCATATATTTCTGAATATAGAGGATATACTCCATAAATCTTAAAAAAATAATATGTGAAATGGAGCATTGATGGGTTTTGCATCTGAACTGAGATTGACACGCTGAAGCATTTTGCTTTGCCTTTTTAAAATAAAAACTGTATTAATCATTAGCAATAATACAATACATAACTTAGGACATGGACTACCGCATACTAAACTTGTTAACCTGGTACTGCAGAGCATGGCAGTACATAGTCCCCAGTTCAGTACAGCTTTTATATCTAGACTTACACTTAAGAGCCAGGCATGGATTTAACTCATTTCACAGCCAGAGACCCAAACTCTCAAACTCTCATTCACTCATAAACTCCTCAGGAGATGGAAAAAAAAAGCCAGATGGGCACCAAAAGATGAGGTAGGACTAACAGAAGGATCCAGCATCTCTCCCAAGCAGTGCTTACCTAAAAACAAAGATCTGTCAGCCTCAGGCCACATTACAGAGGATGAGAGCATGTGAAATGCATTCTGCTATAGACCAGAGAACAAATGAAATAGTATATTAGGGATCAAATGCCGCAATAGCACAAGACCAATCCTAGTCTATCTCTGCGCCCATCAGCTCAGCCCCAGCTAGGGCTGAATCTGACTTAATCTTTCACACAAACACCACCAAATACTGTTTCAATTGAAAAAGGCTTAAGGTGAGATTTATTTTTTTTCCAAAGAAGTTCCTGCCACAACCACTGTCAAAACACTTGCATGCATTAAAACATGACAGATACTAAATGATGAAGTGTGTTATATTTCTTTTCAAATGCAACTAACTAATTTCTTTGAAAAATACTTGCATCATTCTAACCTTTAATTCAGCTCCTGTTTGTCTAAAACAGGCATCTTGTTCCTCAGTGGTCTCACTGTGCTGTAGTTGCTGAGGTTTTCCTAATACTACACACAGACAAGTTGATATATACTTACAAAAAGTGGATCAAGCCTTTTCAAACCTTGCTAGCTACTCGTGTTTGTCCCCTCCTTGCATCAGGAGCACATCCTGGTGAAAAAAAGCTACGCAGAGCTGAAGGTACAATGCTACAGACAAAGAACAATTGGAAGGAAATACGTAACAGAGATAAATTAGTCTCTTAATGAACAAGGACCCTGCTTCTGAATAAATGTCCTCAAGAGGAAGGAAAATCTGCAATGAAAACACAAGTTTTATAAAACACAGCTAATTTGCTAAATTGCCTCAGAACAGACTGATTTTTTTTTCTGAAAATTTCCATGGTGATACCAATGTTCCACACATAAAGCACTCCAAAAACCAATAATATAGTATCTGCTGCTTTTACACCTCACTGAGACACCTGGCAGACAGCACTTCATGACCTATGCTTGTCTTCCAGGTGCTGGAGGTGACGATCCAACTTTTTGGCTGTTTGATGAGAAGAGATCCGTGTCCAGTTCTTGCTATTTCCAGTTTTGTGATTTTTCTTTCAGCTGCCAACAAATTTTCAAACATATGATATGCCACAGATCTTGTGGTTTGGACTTCCTCCAGCACTGCACTAACATCTGCCAAATTCCTGTTAAATCCAACACTGGTTGATGAGCACTTTCCAATGGTGTGAAACTTAATGCAAGTAACTAGTGGTAGCTTGGGAGCAATTAAATTTTAATCAGAGGTAAGTTCAGTTTTCAACATTGTGAGTTATCTCTAGTGTCTAAATAGCTAATATCGATAATAACCCTCTTCTCCTCTTGTGATCAGCAGCACGTAGCCACAGAAAGGGAGAAAAATAACAGCTTCAGAAGTGCCCTCCCCAAGAAAGCCACTCGGCATATTAATAACCTATGCAGTCCTTCTCCCTGACATGCCATCTGTATCCCAAATTACTCAGTTGTCTTTTCCAGGCAGGTCCAAGCATCTGCCCCTCTCCTGGCTGCCTCTCCTCAGCCTCCAGCCCAAGATGGCCTCTCACGCCCAACTCTGTTAGCAAGGCTTTTGTCTCTCTGCTCTTCAGCCTGTGTCAGGCCAAAGGAGGAGGGCTAATGCTACCTTTTGAAATCCCACAAAGCTTCTTTTCACCCTCCTTCCAGCACACACCAGGTCCTAGACTGCGAGCTGGCTTTTGCATGGTTTCCTGGCCTCTTCCTCCAGCTGTGCCTGGAGCAGTGGGACACCCCCAACACTGCTCCAAATCCCTTCTCCCTATAGGCTGTGAATTTACAGATCTCCTGCCAAAGTCTGCCTAATCCACAGCCTTCCCCATCCTTGTAAACATGCAGGACAGCACAATGGTTTCTCATAAAATAAATCAAGCCTTTCTACCTCTCAGTAAGCGACGCATGCAAGTTACAGTCCTTTTACTATGCTGCCACAGTGGGCTCAAAGCTTTCCCACTGCTCTTCCAAGTTCAAAAATCCCCTGTTGCCAACCTAGAGCTATTTCTTTATGCACTCCAGCAGGACCAACATAGCAAGCAGAGCTCAGCACCTCCCAGGCTGTTCTTAATGGAAAATGTAAGCCCCAAAACAGAGGTTGGTGGCTGAGGTCTGGGAAGCATTCAGAGAAGCAGAAGGATCCCTGCAAAAACCACTCTTTGGTATGAAATCTTTTTTAGAAGGTGGCCACGCCATCAGAACCAAGCTTCAGCGAAGCACAAAACGCAGCAGTGGGCTCCCTGGCCTCAGAAGGCTCCATAGAAACCAGAACAGATAACAGAAGCTGGTGATTTTTTTTTTATTTCTTTGTAAGTGAAAATATCCTAAACACCCTCAGCATGTGCAGCCTGGGGAAGTTAGATGAACAGCTGCCTGGAACTGAGCACTAATTCATCCATTTTGCTCTCTGTTAATGAATACAGACAATGGAAAATCAGTAGATGCAAAAACCCCACAATTTTTATGGATTTACAGACTGATTTTCTGTACCTCATCTAGTCATTTTTATGCCTGTGCAAAGTGATGGCACAGTTGGTGTAAAGTACTAACAAATTATCATAGGGATATTTTTACCCTCCATTTCCACTGGTGCAGCAAATGGCTACAGGTGTCAAAGGCAAAAGAAAATGTGCCTTTTAGCAGAGAAAAGGAATATTCAGAACAACAAAAAATTAAATGAATTTACTGTCTCCAGTCCAGATAATATGCATGGATATGTACTATTTCATCTACAGAAAACCATATTTACCTCTCCACCTCTGCCTCAAATTTTTCACGTTTAAAGTGGTGTGTGACCACCAGGACTTATTTAAAGAAAGGCAGGAGGAGCATCAGTCCCAGCTGCAATCCTTTGTTGGAACAGCCTCTTTCACATTTCTCACCTGGTAAGACATGCACCCTGCTGTGCATTTCTCTTCCTACATTACAGCCTGCAGCTCAAATCCTGCTGGATTAGTGACGAACTGCACTGGGCTGAAGGGGGGATTGAGCACAGAGTGAACAAACCATGTTCTGACTTGCACAGCCTCTCCTGGATTCCAGTTATAAATTTTTTAACCAAAAACCTCTGTGTAGGGTAAGACAAACATCTTCATAAAGCGTGTGTGCAGCTATGAGACAATCTTCTTTTTTCAGTTAATGGCAAATTTTGAGGCCACAGTTATTATGACAAGACAAATATTCCCATTTGCAAATGCAAAATCCCTTTGAAGCTGAATATATACACCAAATCGCAAGTACTGCTAGGAGGAGGAAAGGGGAAATGTCATTTCCCACCAAGCCAGCAAGGATAATGCAGCCCAGCACAAAGCCATTACAGTATGCACAGTTGAATAAACGACCCCTCTTAAAAAATATGCACAGAAACTCCCTGCACTGGTTCACAGCCTTTTAAAGCAAGAAGGCATCGAGAATCATTCACTCTGACCTCTGTGGGAACCAACTGGTAACGTTTCAGCCCCTGTGCCAAAAACTCAGGCTCTGGGGCTTGCATCACTGTCAGATCGGTCTAACTGCTGAATCTGCCTGCTGAGAAAGCAGCGACTCTCAGCCAAAAATTGGCTTGCCACCCTTTATCCTCAATATGGGCACTCAGTGCACTGAGTTACTACACACCTACGCCAGCTAAACCTCAGCATTATTAAGCAGAGCCCAACAGACTCACTATCGATCTTATTTGGTGTCATTTCTGCACACACACACAAAATCCACACAAAAACAAGCAGCCCCACAGAAACGATAGGTCAAGAACAAACAGACAAAATCTTCCCTTCAAAAAGAAGAGAAAATCCCACCACTCTTCCAGGTGAAATTAGCTATGTCTATATTCGATATCTAGAATGCAGTGAATACCACAGTCTCCAAAAACCATGGCAACCTGAAAATGTGAGCAACACCTTTTTTTTTCCTTTTTTTACTTCGTTTTTTTTTTTCTTTTTTTTTTTTTTTAAATAGTTCTTCATACCACTGAAATTCCTGCTTTGTTTTTTAAGATAACAGTGTGGTGCCTCGGAGGCTCCAACCTGGAACGTGGCTGCTGGATGAGCCATTAATAATTTCAGGGCTTTGAGAGATATTGCACCATGTTTCTTTGGTTTTTTTCACTCAACTGCATTTAATCAAAGACTGCAGCTATCCCTCACTCACAGCCAGTATATCCATCTGTGTGCATTCACCTTTGGAAGTTTTTTCTATCTCAGAAATAGTCACATCCAGCACTACAACCTTTTTTTTTTTTTTTTTTTCCCCCAGTGCTATATAACTTTCTTTTCCCAATAATTTTTTTTACCTTTGTCCACTTAAAGGTGAAATACCATCAAACAAAAGCCAAGCAACAACCTGCATTAGGGCAAGAGCCAAGAGAGAGTAGCAATTTACAGCTCTCTGCCTGAAGCAAGGGTAGAGATTACTGCCATTTAAACCCACTTCCAACCTTGCAATTTCCACCATTTCCTGCTACTTTGCAGCCTGGTGTATTACAAACCAAGACACCAGAGCTGAGGTCTGACTTGAAGAGAAGCCCATCTCATTCTGCTTGGGAATTACATCATATTTCAAGGCAATGTACATCTTGCCGTGGACAAAGTTAAGTCAAATAAAACCAATTTCCGCTCTGACATTATTTAAATATGGCCACAATCAAATAGAGTAGAAAGCCAAATGAAAAACCCAAACCCTAAAGTGATTTCATAGATGAAGGCTGAAAAGCTCCACTGATTTGAACCCCTCCTGCTAAAGAAGGATGTCCTGCAGTATATTATGGTCTGTGCACTGTAAAATTCTGTGACTTTTTAGCTACACTCGTCATTTTAAGTGGATCATGTACTCTACACTCCCTTCTGCAACGGCTTAAATCCCACCATGTGATTATCTTTTCCTGTAATACCACACTTTTCAGAATAGCAGCACACCAGTACTGTGAATAAACCCCAACAAAAGAAATTTAAGGACAAAAGAAGCATTGAGGAATGCAGCCTCAATAACTACTCTGTGGTTCATTCTTGCTTGCGGCTGTTGCTGTAACTGTGTGAAGTACCTCTGCCTTTTGAATAGTGCTGCTGCATGAAAAACTCTCAGTTACCCAGTCAGTAATAGCAGTTTCTTTAAAGATTTCTGATAAACTGCATTGGTCTTTAATTGGACACAGAGAAAAAAAAAAAATCTTACTATCTCTGGACCTAGTAAAAGTTGCCCATATATTTGTTTCTTTATTCCTCACCTACGTAGCTGCCCACAGAAGTCCTGCCCCATTCCCTGAGGTTGCAGTAGAGTGGCAGAAGAAATTTTTGCTAAATCCTTGCTGATCTGACAGTGACTTGCAGTCCCTGACTCCAAACCCTCTCATCTTGCACGGTATCAAAACCGCCCCCTTTGCTACTCATCCCGGCAGCCCTGACAGAGCTTAAGGAAACAAAGCTCACGAGCAGACACATCCACGTCATTTAAATGCAGGGGTGTAGGTACAACAAACCTCCAAACAGCAAATTAAATGTTAGGATGTGCTTCCTCCTCCCTGCCAGCCGGGCAAGGCAGTGCACAGGGAAGCAGTAGCTGCACTACCACCCTGAGGACACAAAGAGCAGAGCCAAGGCTGCATCTCAGCCCAGCCTGCAGATTGCAGGGAGTGTGTCCAATCCTATTCCTTTTTTTGTTTTTCCTTTCTATTTCTCCCTCCTTCCCTTTTTTTTGGGTGGGGGGTGTGTGTGAACAAATGATAGCTCTGTGAAAATCAGAGAACAAAGGGAAGATCAAAGAAGCAGGTAGCTAGATCATTAGGTATCCCAGCTGGGACAAGAGTTTAAGCCTCCGGAGCTTACTTGCCAAGTTATTTTAGAGTTATGCCAAGAGAGCTGTGCCCTCTGAAGCTTTCTGGCATAGGAAATGTTGTGAGGCAAAGCAATGAGGTTTCCAGTGCTGCAGGAGGGATGTCAGGCTGCAGGAGCCATCAACTACACAGGCATCTAGTTAATTCAAGTGCAATTACGGTCAATAAAAGTTGTTAATTACTTACATTTCTTTGGTGTCCGGGTCCAAGAGATGCAGGTTTGTGTACTGAGGCCCTTTGGGGTGTGTGTGTGAGGATTTTGGGACAGAAACTGGGTTTGCTAAAGATCCAAATAACAACTTGGTGTCTGAGGCGCTCACAGAGCACTCTCTCCCTGATGCTGCACCACTCCAGGGACAGTCAGTGCCTCTGGGATAAGGCTGTACATGGACAGTAAGTTGGAGCATAGACTGGAAGTGTGGGTCAGGAAAACACCCTCAAAATACCACCACATCCCTGATGGGATCTGGCTCAAGAAAAACCCCAGGACTGTAAGTGGAGCTTGGGTTCTTCACTAGGAGCCCCTTCTGCTCTGCTTTTTCTGTGTTTGGAAATGCTCAAAGACACAAAATTTTGGTGGATGGGAGAACCTACCTTGCACAGCACGCACCTCTGTCCCTCCATCCTCACTGCTCACACACCATGCTCTGTGTTTTCCCAGCACCTCTTGCACAACTGAATGCAATCTGTATTAATTAAGCTGTTCGCACAGCCCTTTGTTTTCTCCTGTGTTGCTTTTCCACCCACATTTTTCTTCTTTTCCTTTTCTATTAAATTTTTTTAAGACTTGCAGCTTTGAGCCACCTACAAATGGGGGTAAAATGCTCTGTGCTAACATGATTTCCCTCCTTCCCATGCCAGTGTTCTCTTAAAACTCAAACCCACACCTCTGGGAGCATGTTTTCTGGATCCAATTTGTAATTGTCTGCACAAAGAGAACAGAAGGAAGATGTTAATTTCACTAGCTACTGATTGCAAAAGTCAATACTCCTTGAGCCATTTGTGCCATTTCTCATCTTGACAATTCTTCTAGAAAAAAAAAAAGTCAAAAAGTGCAAAATGTTTTACCCATGTGTGCAGGTTATCAACAATGGTGCCTAGAGAGCACAACAAACAAAAAGTATTTTAAAGGATAATCCCATTTCTTTTCTGCATGAAAAGGACAGGACACATATTTCTATCATTAGCTGCTGATTTTGGAAATATCTGTACATTAATTACACTGTGCCAGCAATAATCGACCAGCTCTGCAATTTCCTTTTCTCTTTTCCCCCAAACCCAGAGCTTCTACAGAACCAAAAAGACTGTTTCCCATTACTCAGAATAGTACACAAAATAAACTGCCACAAGGTTAGAGGGTGCCACAGTTAAAAAATCACTTTCTACAGAAACTGGGTATATGTGTGAGTGCAAGAAATGACTAATCACACAACCAGCACAAGGAAACGTAAAATAAAATCTGGTCTCCCAACAGCAATCAATGGCTCCTAGGCCATGCCCAGCTTTCTCCATTGTTTAGAAGGAGCAACCCTTTATTAAAACCATGCCAAAGGAAGGCGAACGACTGTGAGGGCAGAGCAATGCCCAGAGATGGGGCTGGCCACCTTGTCCTAACAGGACTAGCCAAGTAAAAGGGATCCTGCTTTAACTACTGGGGCATTCTGTGATTCCTTTAGGAATCATAGGCTTTATCCCTCTAAAATGTGTTTTAGCACTTTCTCTTGTGTTCAATTCCATTTGCCTGGGCAAGCAAGAGACACAGACTGACAGCTCCGTGGTGGGCTGGTCCCTACTCCATCACTGTTAGCTGCTCCCCAGCACTGCAGCTCAGCAGCAAAATTTAGCATCGCTCCCCAAGTTTCTTGCAATATAAATACTTTTATATGATTAATGTGTGCTCTGCATGTTTTACAAAAACTACAGCAAAACCAGAGACTTCAAGTACTCCAAGCATTGTGATGCCAGCAAGCAGGAGAGCCTATCCTGAGCAATGAGGACACGCTGTGACTGTGCGTGCAGGAACTCACTGCTCCATGGGGATTCAAGAAGATCGCACCGGATCTCATTAAATGTTTAGGATCTTAATTTTTTAGTGGTTTCAGTGGGCAGGTAAGCATCAAAAAGAAACCAGTGGTCACTATAGATAAGTCAGGTAAGAGTTTAAGTGTCTGCCTCAGCACAAAGGGGTCTAATTAAGTGCATTAAGTGAGCAGACAGGACAGGACAGCCCTGGTGCTGCAGCAGAAACTTCAGCTCCCCCCAGGAACCATTTCACTGAAAGCAGCAAGCAGAGGAGAACTGACACAGGAGCCCTGCATCTGAAAGCGGGGCCTCGAGATTTCGCTAGGAGCAAAAGCAAAATCTCTTCCCACTAAATGAGGCTCAACAGCTGCCACTCTCCCATCTCCAGCCTTTGTTCGCTCCAGTAATGAACACCTTTGTACAAATAGCTGTAGATTAGAAAAGGAATTAACCTCCAAACAAAGGAGAAGCTTAATTAAGCACTGCACTAAAAGAAAACAGAGGGGAAGTACAGGTTAAAAAAAAAAAAAGACAAGACAGCTGCACAGACTTAATTCCATTTTTTCCTCTTGTAGGTCATTTTACTCAATGTAATTTCCTTTCTGTATTTGCACGAATTTGTTGCTGAGGCACTGCCCATTAACAGAAGGGTTTTTTCTTGCTTTCCATTCACTTGTACCTTTTTCAGTGCTTTGCATTACAAGCCCTCCATCAAAAAAAAAAATTAAAAAGCAAAACAGATTTAAATTAGACTTTGGGAGTATGCCATTTCATACACTTCTCCCCAGAGAGCTTCAGCTAATTAAACAAATGATTGCAAAATACTCACAATGTCAACCCTGTCAGCTTATATGCTAAGTATCTACACCAAGCCGTGGTTATTTAACCAAACACAATGTGAGGAGCAATGTCCTTTGAAGATAAGCACAAACCTTAGGCTGTAAGGAGACACTTTTTAAAACCATGGGTAGATTATGGGGAGACCACAGACTCTGAATATCCCAGCCCACGGCCTTGGGAGCCAGCAGGCACAGCCACATCAACCTGAAAGGGACAGGAGCCGAACATCTGGGTGGCCAGGATGAGGAGACTTCAACACATTCCAAAAATGGATGAGCACACTGAGCTGCTCTTGACATTTAGGCTGAGCTCTGTATTACTGCTAAGAGGACAGGGTAGGAGTGGTTAATGATGATGAAGGAAATATCTGGGTGTTTGCTGTTAAATTGCAGCAGCTCAGAGCAAAAGCTGGAGAGAAGCAAGCAGATAGAAATAGGTGCCTGGGGTAGGAAACCAGGAATATAAATGTTATGTGATTAGTCTGTGCATAGATGCTGGAGGCAGTGAAAGTCTCAATTGTCTAAACCTAAAGGGTTTTAAATCTCTATATATATTACATAAAAATCTTCTTAAAATCCCCCCTATTTTTTTCCATCCCACCCTTTCCATCTCATCTTGCCTTCCTCTACTCTAAGCCATGCAGCTTGCCCAACAAGCTCTCTGTGCCCATCCTCTCTGCCCAAACCCTGCTGCCTGTTTCTACCCTCTGCTACTCTTTATTCCTTCCATTTTCTTCTTTACAACACACACCTCCAGTATGACTCTCAAGACTGACTACTCCTTTTCCCTCTTACCCCTCCAACCTGCTCTTGTCTCACACTATATTCAATTTGCCCAAGCAAGAGACACTTCCCAGGCCAGGCACCTTAGCTTCCAGAAGAATTTCATGAGCAGGTGCATGCAACAAGGTCTAACATAAATTATTACACCCTTAACTGTGAAAAGGTAATATTAACTTTCCTAAAGCCTTGTTAAGGGTCACTGTACAAGGCTTGAGCAAAAAGGACAGTGAGGAGGGAAGGCAGAGGATAACGGAGGAAAAGTTGCTATGCTCATCATGGCAAGGTCAGAGGCTGCAGTTTAATGTTAAAAAGCACTAAGAGAGTTAAGATGCTGTCATGCCTCCAATGGGTTTCCCAGTCCTACTTGAGGACCGCTGCTTGCTGAAGCTAACAGGACTGATCTCAGCTGGGTGGACCTGCTTGCTCAGCACCACTCAATTTAGGAGATGAGATTAGGAGGGGATAAGCCTCACCCCACCTGATCCAAGTGCAAACCCAGCTCTGTTGCACTGAATGTTTGAAAGTGTGAGACAGTAGTACAAGGCAAATGTTATCTGTTCTCAGGTGCCATGACCATGATAACCCTGAGGATACTCCTGAGGGCATTGTCCTGGCTCAATCAGAGAGGTGCAAGGCACAGCAGGATCGAGGCGAGCTCCTACCCATCCAATCCTCCTTCTCTGTGGTTGCTTCATGCCTTGGCAGCAGTATTAATGAGAAAACAGTTTTGAAAGGGGAAACTCAGTTCAGAACGTTCCTTTAGGAGAAATGCCAAGATCCTTCCTTGTTTATTTTACTTGTTGTGTAAACATTTTCATAATGCTTATCAATACAGTCTGTAGAGTGTATTTTTTAGAATAACCAGCATGGACATTGGTATCTTGCTCATGACTCTGGCCTTTCCTCTGACTCCAAACACTGCAGATAATGCACCATTTGCCATTTTACTTTGTGTATGGTGCTGGCCACACTGCAGGCTCTTAGTGAATCAAGCTAAATGAATGAGAAAGTAGCAAAATCACATAATAGACACCAGCACTGGAAATGGTCAGGATATAGGAATTAAGGATGAATGCTTTGTTTACATGATCCAAACACATTAAGGCGTGAGGAAGCTGTGAAATTCTTCACTGTACGTGTTTGGTAAAAGCATTCAGCTTGCTTCTGCCAGATTCCCTCTTAGCAGTACTGGTTCCAGATTCCAACTGCTGAGCAATTTTAAAGTTCAGTGAACAAATTGTTTCAATTGTTTGGTCTTCTCCCATTTTCTATGTGAATTATTCTCAAATTCAAGCTTAGTTTTTGCTTCTAAATGTGAGCAACAATCTGAGGAGGCTCTAATCAAAAATGGTGCATTAACTTCTCCCCTTATCCCCAACTTCTTCAATGTACATAACCCAGCCTGCACAGTTATGATCACAAAATATTAACATAATGTACCTCTTCCTTAGCAACAGCTATAGTGTCAGGGGAATGCAGCCCATAAGAATACAGCTTGATCTAGAAGCACAATAAAATATAAATAAGCTTGTTACACTTCAGTGGCACATAGGATTCCATTGTGAAGGGCCTTCATGAATTTAGAAACCTCATCTTCTTTTTACTCTCCAACACAGATTATTCAGAAGAAGATTTATGGGCACACATTCCCTTTTATTCCTGAAAATGAAATGTAATTGTTTACTCAGTAACAGTGTTATTTTGCTGCACATCCAATACTAAATTTGTGGGCATAATACAGTCACACACACACTCACCTGTGGAAAGCAGTGCTCATAATGAGGTAAACACGAAAAACCAGGACTTTGAGAAAATCTAAAGGGGAGACTGCCATGAGAGCATCCATAGTTGTAGTAATTTTCTAATGAAGAAAGCCCAAGCAACTTTCCCCAAAAAATCAGCTGCAGTGAATTACTACTAATTAGCATGTTTAATCTGTAAGACTTTCCCTGTACCTATCTGCAAAAAACCCAGCACCTCTGGCTGGATAAGGGCAAAGTCGTCTTCTTGCCCCAAGTCCAGCTGTTCTTCTCCATCCCTGAAAGCTCCTTGGCCAACAGCCCCACAGCTGCTGCACCTTCATGCACGCTGGCCCTCCAACCCTTATAATTACAGCTAATCAACCTTGGTATCTGTTCTTACAGGCAGTAACATCTCTCAAATACTGCTTCTTGTGAGTTTTCAAGGAGAACAAACTACATCAAGCCAATCTGAAGGCAGTAACAAACCATTTGGAGCTAAAGGATAGCAGTCCTTCTCTTCTGAGCAAACACTGCAGTTTTCAAGCCAAATTTACTTGGCTGAAAGTCATAAAACACGAGGCCTCTTATGAGGGAGCCAAGTTACAATCTTAGCATGGTGTTCCATAATCAGTAAATCAGTATTTAGTATGCATTTATTAAGGCTGGGATTTCCAAAAGCACTTTTTAAGAGTGAGGTACACAATTCACAGGTATAACTTTCCCTCTGAATGGATTATATTGCATCACTAGGGTTCCCTGTAACAAACAAGACACAAAGAAAAGAATCAAAATTCAACAATCCACTTTCAGGAAATTCAGGGGCCAAAAAATCTAGAGGCTCTAAATCCAGACATTTTATAAAGCATCAGATCACTGTCTCTGGTGGAAATCTCTCATTTCCAACAATATCTGATTCAGCCAAAGATGATTCCAAGAGCAAAGTGCTGTAAAAAAACCTGCTTACCTACAGAAAATCCCACTGCACAGCTGAAGAGCCATCAAATAAACACAAAACTCTTCGACTCAGTGCTGTCAAGAGTAGTATGTCTCAGCCTAACATGATTTTCTTGTATGGGAAATCATCTGCCTTCCTTTCTAACAGCACTGCTGATGAACTTCTATGAGAATGTGGTAAACTATATTTCTACATTTAAAAGGAAGACAGACAGACTACACCACTGGATAACCCTGGTCTTTAGAAGTTGCTGTTCCTAACTTTAACTAGAACATTTTTTACATTTCTTTTGTAAAGGCGATTTGCCTTTTCTAAATACATCATACACACAGTGAAAAATAACAGCAACAGAAAATCACAGAATCATAGAATAGTTTGGGTTTGAAGGGACCTTCAGGACCATCTGGTTCCAACCCTCCTGCCATGGGCAGGGACACCTTCCGCTAGACCGGGTTGCTCAGAGCCCCATCCAACAAGGCCTTGAACACTTCCAGGGATGGGGCAGCCACAGCTTCTCTGAGCAACCTGTGCCTGTGCCTCATCACACTCATAAGTAAAGAATTTGTTGCTAATATCTTTCTCAGCCTAAAGTCATTTTCCCTGGTCTTACTGCAAGGAGCCCTGCTAAAATGTTTGTCCTCATCTTTCTTGTAGGCCCCCTGAAGGTGCTGGAAGGTGCTAGAAGGTCTCATGGGGGCCTTCTCTTCTCCATGCTGAACAACGCCAATTCTCGGCCTACCTTCACAGGAGAGGTGCTTCAGACCCCTGATCATTAGACATTATAACATTACTACATATTATAACATTAATAATAAAAATGTATAAAAGGCAATTTGTAAAGGATCCTAAGCTAACCTGGTCCTTTGAATTCGTATCTAGTTGTGAATTTACACAAGCCCTCCACTGCACAACTGGGATCCTATGTCCCACTCCAACACACCCATACGTTTCCAGAGGAATCCTCTAGAAAAACAGGGTTTTCATATCCTCCATCCTTCCAGGTGATGATGACACACTTCACTTATGTCATGGAGCACTTCTATAGATAGGCCCCACATGACACAGCACGAGAGAAGATGCAACACACAGCAAAGGATGCCAGCAGCATGGCTGCAGTGGCAAATCCTGCCTTTCCAGAGGCTAAGCTGCTTGTGGCAGAGGGCTCCCACAGGAAGTGCTACTTCACACTGTGCACCTTTTTAACATCTCTGGATGTGTAAAATGAAGGCTGGTTATGCCTCTCAATCAAAGCACTGCAGACCAATGCTGGTCTCATTCACACAAGCATATGGCTTAGGAAATCAGTGAACCTGAAATTTGATCTCTCATATGATTTATTTGCCATCTTCTCCCATTACACAAATATAAATATAACAGGCATTTTTCTGCAGCCCTGAAATGATTCAGAATTAATACCAGATGACAAAATGGACCATGTACCAGGAGGGGAAAAGTTACAGTAAAAGCTCCTTCCCATTAATGGGGCCATTCATTCATATGCCCACTATTCCACAGGGGAGCTGGACATAAATTATGTATTTGACATCTAGTTATAGACGATTATATCTGACATAATGAAGTTATAATGGAAGGAGTTTGCACATTGTTTGGTTATTAAGTGCCCATTTCTTGTCCCTGCACCAGGTGCAACTGTGATAGGCCATACAAATCATCCAGAAGAAATGCCAAAATGGGCTCCCTTACTGATAAAGCACCACACATGTTTATTAATTTAACAGCTTGTCTTATGTCTCCCCCATCTGCTCATTTAAAACAGTTATTTGCCCTATAAATATTTCAGGAAGAGAAGTGTAGCCAAAAATTAGTCTGGCAGAAAAGGGAAAAAAAAAAAAAAAGTTTGAGAAAGGGTCTCATGCTATATGCAGCACTACATTCTTTTTTCCACATTGAACTAGTTCAACAGCTTTTTTTCAAGCTGGTAATAGGACATTCACTTTAGATTAGTGATGCTCGAGGGTGCGCCGCCATGGCTGACTCTACTTTCCAGCTGTTACCACTGTCAGGTGGGTGAAAACTTCCACCACTGATGGCGAGTGGCAAAACTCAGTGCAGCGGAAACCGAAAGCCAGTGTCAAAAGAATCTCCTGGGTGCATGTCCATGTCCATTTTGAGCTTATCAGGTCATACGGTGGCTTCAAACAGCCTACAAAGAGTAACATTTCAAGGCATCTTCAAATCACAGTTCATGCTGATCTCCATAGCAAAACTCTTTTACTAGGAGTAAAGCTGGTAAAAAAAAGCTTCTTAAAAAGTGCCTTTTAAAATTTTTTTTCAGATGACTAGGAATAATGGAAAAGGTGTTAAATATCACTCAGACTGTTCTTCCCCCCTTCCCCAAAATCCTTAAACATTTTCAAGTGTAAATACTTTGAACAGTTTCCACCAGCACACAGGAGTTAACGCTCCTCCTTGAGAGACTTTGTAAACTCCAGCTTTCTGCTAGAGCAAACGCTGTTATCCTATAAATAAACAGCAATGCCCTGAGGTGCTCCTCTGCAGCGAAAACACACATTCCGGAGAAATAAGAGCAACAGTTCAGCACCACAGTGAAAACCAAAACGGTGAACGGCGTGCAGTTAACTCTTTCTGACTGTGGAGAGCTACAGGATGCAAGGTGGGACCTCACTGATGGTAACAAGCAAACAGGAGGACTACAGGTTGGCTGCAAGATTTCCAGGAGCTCTGGCTGCTCTGGTTGTGATATTCATTAGCATCACCCATGATACCTAATGAGGAATTAATAAACATGGAGCACGGCCCATGTTCAAAGCAGCTGACTGCCTTAGGAACATCAGTGCAGTCCAGAAAGGTGGACATTTCGGTACAGACCTGAGCCACAATGACAGATTTTCAGAGAGTTCTGCATAAAACTGAGAAAAGCATTGTAATCAGACCTCATCCATCCCTCCACCATCTCCAGGACCCAAACAGGCCCCATCCCCGGCAATGCAGTCTCCTGCATCTGCATCTACCACTCTGCCCAAAACCCACCCTGTTGCAATGTTGTCCTGTTTGAAGACTCACATACAGCCTGGAATGAGGCTGCTTATCACAAACAAACACAAACAAAAAAACCACAAAACTCAAATGAAAAGCAAACAAACAGCAAAGGAACACAACAAACAAATCCATGTAGAGAGATTCAAAAACAGACTTAGAAACAAGGCAGCTGCAAATTCACAGTACACATGAGGCTTGTAGTCACTGCAAAACCTTTCCTGTGACAGTGCAGGTGTGGTGACAGACATCTCCCACCCAACTGGTGCAATATCAGCCACCTGCGTGCCTCTTGCATGCTGCTTGCCTGGAAAGCCATGTGGGATAAAAAGAATGGTGCTGGCTTGCTGCAATGAGCACTCACACCCCCTGTTGGAGTGAGGGAGATGCTCTAGTGGGCTCAGGCCAGCCACAAAGGTGAAGCCCTGAGATATCAACCTTGAAAAAAGCCGGAGCAAAACCAAAGTACATGGCCAAGAAAGAGCAGGACACAATACAGCATCTCAGAATTGCATAGGGAAAAGGGAATAAGGGTCCTGAGCACAGGGGACCCCAAATAGCATCCACTGCACGATCCTTTCTTGGCTTAAAAGCATCAAATTAGCCTCTCCCCTGGACTCTTCCACCTGAATGATGTCAGGAGAATAACATTGCCTTAAGAAGCTGGAAACGTATAGCTAACTCAGGAGCAGGATGAGTATAAGCAGGACCTCTGAGAGCAGCAGAGGGACACTTTAATGGACTCCTGAGCTGAGAGAATGCCTTCCCCAGGGGGGCAGTTCCAGCAGGAAATGGAAAAGCCTGGAAACAGAAGGTGCCTGGCCACCGCTGGCTCACAGCAGGGACTGCTGAACAGCACCTCTCTCACAGCACTGGGCCTGGGGAGGGAGAGGCAGAGGCAAGCTGGTGTCTCAGGGCTGGGTGAGCACGGGATACATGACCCCGTGTGTCAGCTTGAATTAAGGCAAGAAGTGCTACTGGGCCCCGCTGCCCAGCACTCCCCTTTCTCTGGACCTGGGAAGGAGGACTGGGGCTGTGAAATAAGCCCAGCTGTCAGATCCTCCTACATCATCTGCAAAGCCATCGACCCTCTCTGGGACCTTTGGGAGGGAAAAAAAAAAAAAAAAAAAGACCCAGAATGCATACTTACAAAAAACCTACTCTATTTTTGGTTATAAGATTTCACCGTGCTTCTGCTGTTCAGGAAAGGTTCTCCCTCAGACATTGCAAATGCAAAGTGGAGAAAAATGGCAGAATGGATCCAGGTTTTGAAGAAAGAAAGCACAAAAGGACATCTTCCACTGAGATGGAAAAGAAAGGAGGAAACCCAGAAAAACCTCTGTCTCCCTGATGTGCTGTCTAAGGACTAGGGCCAGAATCTGTGGAATATGAACCTGATAACTGAGGTTTACAGGAAAACCTCCCACAATGCCTTAACATGGTGCCAAACAACCTCCCTGGCTAGAGAAATCTGCACAGAAGGATAAGAACTTCCTGTGCCTCCTTTATTTATTTGCTATTTACTTGAAAAATTGGAGACTGATACCGAGTTTTGCTTATCAGCTAATGTTTAGGAAATGTACTGACTTCAAGCATATCAATCTCCAAGATAACTACTCTCTGAACTTCAACTTAGAAGGAAACCTTTACAAAACATCAGCTCAACAGGGGAGGAGACTTTCTCAGGCTGCCTAGCTTTAAAGTTTCAAGTTTAATATGATTCCACATATATGCTAAAATCTGCTTCTGTACAGCTTTACAAATAGTTTTAGTGCACATATTCGGTGAGTTTAATTCACTTCTTTATTGTGTTTTAGTACCTGGCAGAATGTGAGTATAAACATTTAAGTTATTGCTATAAATGATAATTCCATAAAATACCTTTCTAAGCCAGAGCATCAGTGTCACTCTCATCTGTGAAACTCCATGCTATTGTCAGTAACCAGTGATCCATTTTTAAACACAGGTTTCCGTCTACGATATCACAACCCAAGTTCTCAGCTATCCCTGGAATTATTCTGCACAAAGATGATGTAAACACTTGCATAAAAATCATGTAGTCATATCCAGATTGTTGGAGTGAAAGGAGGTGCAAAAATAGTGGTTAACAGCGCTTCTTAGATGGAACTAATTTTACAACAGCCTCAAATTAAAAAGGGGGTGGGGAGTAAGAAGCATCTTGATGAAAAATGCTGATTCAAGGCTTCATTTCTATTCAGTGATGTACAGTGTCATTACTGGGTGGCTGCACAGAGTAGTGGCTCAGAGTAATTACCCTGTAATGCACAGTGACACTAATGTACTAGTAAACTACTGCAGTTTATACTCTATTCACCACCAGCGTCAGGACTCTGAAAGGCAGGTAAAAATCCCCTGCATGCATAAACAATGTGTGTAAATGTCACCAGTGATAAAATTTTTAAAAAGGAGAAGGAAGAGTCAGTTACAAATAAATCTGTCAGTGGAGAATTGCAACTGCATAGACCCACAGGAGCACTAAAACTGTATCTTTTTTTTGATAATACAGGAAGGAAAGATGCTCCTACTAAAGCATCCTACCCAGGCTATATTTCCATTTATTACAATTAAAATTGTATGGTTGCTGCTTTTTTTGCCACTCTAAGTGTGAGGCTGGCCTGCACCTGGTGTTCAGCTTAGTGCAAGGGGCAGCATGGAAGGGCAATGAAGAGCATCAAAGGAGTAGCCAGAAGCATTAGTGGTTTATGCTGACTGTCACAATGCTGCTCTGGTTTTAGAGATCCAGCTACAGGAAACGTGGAGGAACACAAACTTAATGATAGGTGGTTTTGACTCCTTTGTTTAAAACAGCTCTTGTGGTTACAGGATGAAGCTTGGAACATGAACCAAGCATGTCCAAAGGTGTCAGAAAAAGCAGACAAATAAAAAGGAATCGTAAGCCTAATATACTTAGGGAAAAAAACCCAAAAAGATTATTACAATAGTGGATTTTGGATGCTGAGGCTAGAAATGAGGCAGCAGAACTACACATCCCACATCCCAGGGCCAGAGGAAAGCCTTGCTCTTCCCCCAGGAGACAGCACTACAACCTATGTTTTTAACAGCCCCTTGTCACCAGCTAATAGATTGATGCCTCCAGAGCTGGCTTCCTTCCTGTCCCTCTCCTATTAAGTTATACAAGAGTATTCAAGTCCTTTTACCAGCACACAGCTTTAGTAATATCAGTCCTTCCACCATGAGCAGCTCCTTCTTTAAGATCTCTCAACTAGGGGGGTGGAGGCCCTGGTGAAAGCCGTCATTGTAGCAGTTTATGCTGGATAAACTCTATTTTACCCTCTCTGCAAGCACTGCAACTGTTCTGCCTGACCCACTTTGCCCTGCTCCTGGTGGCACTGCCATTTATATTGCTGAGGTAGCTCTGCCCTCATGAACGGCAGATCACTGAAGAGTTTTGTTAGTCTTTAGCTCTTTCAGCTTGGAGAAAGCAAGACACAGGTTCTCTCTCTGCTGCTGTTCCAGCATCCTCCAGTCTCCTATAGTCTGTTCAGATGCCAAGGCAAGGATTTACATTGACCTATTTTAAGTAAGCTCTGATTCATCACCTCAATGACAGACTAAAGCAAGAAGGTCCTGCAAGTCATAACTGTCTCTGCCTCACTAGAGTGCTCTACTGTAAAAGCAAGGTAGTAAATTTTACCACAGAACTGAAGGTTTTCGAATGACTTAGAAGAAGTTGATGATCTCAAATGCACATGTCAAATCCCAGGGTAGCTCGCTTAAAGCTGAATGGAGGTTGTGGGCCGCCAGGAGATTGCACACAACCAGCCTGACTCACGGCAAGACCAGATTTGGAGAGAGGACTGTGAATCTGGCATCCTCACATCACCCAGCACTCGGTTCCTTGCATTTTTCAATTAAGAGCAGTTAGAGAAACATGTGGTGACACAAACACACCAACAGCCTTACAGTGTTGTGGGAGAATGGTGACAATCACCATGCAGGTCTATTCCGTACCCTTTCTGCCACTGTAGCACCCTTTGAAGAGCGGGAAAAAGGGAAAAAATCCCAAACCTAAGGTATAGAGTATCTCCACGCTATCACACTTCTGCTGCCCTCTTCCTCCCCTTCTCTTCTTCCACAACATTTCCTAGGTTTGATGTTCATATACACTTGCAGACTTGACCAAGAAATTCCTTCATATTCCTCTATGATTTTAACTTCGCTATTATCTATTCCAAGAACAAGAAGCTGCTAACTTTGATGCCATACCTGAATATTGACCAGCCTACCGAAAAGGAGCAAAGGGAGGTGTAAGAAGTCTGTATCATCACATATGCTTGCTCTGGGGACAAGTTCATTTGCTCAGGCCTCAGGGGCAAACACTGGGGGCTCAGGACAGCACAGCATGGCCTCGGAATGATCCTCCAAACAGGGCAGAGAAATCAAGGGCTCACCTTCACATTGCTTTATTTGCACCATTCAAGATAGGCACCTGTCTTAGCAGGGCTATTCTGGACTTACTCTGTACATATTGGCTACCGGCATCACTCCCAAGGGCAATCAGCCTGCCTAAAATTCGAGTCATCCTCTATATTGAACATCTCCTCACCAAGTCTAGAAAAAAAACCCCTCAAGCAACAGCAATGAGGACTGAACCAGGCTTGAACTACTGTACAACCCGTTCTGTATCCTTTACTCACCCGAGGGGCAGCTGAAATCTGCCTCTTTGAGTTCTGCCATCAGCTCCCTGTGCCCTTGCGCTACCATTAGGAAGGAAAGGTGCAAGACAGAGGGCAGGACCTAAGGTGTACCTGTCCCTGCAGGAGTAAGCTAGTGGGGAGAGCAAACCACCTTATGATGTGATGTCATGTTCAAAGCTATGCAATGGGACACATGGGACACGGTCATCTCACATACGCCTCTCTTGCAGGAATTAATTTTCTCCCCAGAGTGTCCTTGGATGGAGGGTGACAACTTGGCCACGGAGGCTCTGTGAACAAGTGAGCGATGTCCACCCATGCCTGTGGCTGGTTTGGAATGCAAGTGAATGGAGACTGTCTCACTGACTCACCCTTGGATGGCGGTCTCTCCACATCCGAATCGAGGTGGATCGGTGGGGCAATGTAGGAAACCTGCCCATGGTGAGCCTGCCCTGTGGACAAATAAGTGGTTTAGTTCTGCTGTTTCCTACAGAGATCTATCAGGGCTATAGTCAAATACACAGCATTTTTATGGCACTGGGTTAAAAACAGGTTCGCAAGTATTTTGTTCTGTGTGTTTTTCTCAACGAACGTCCATTTTGTGGGGACATCTGGTGAAAACCTGAAACCACTCCCATCTCTCACTTTTTCCTTGCAGACACGGGCACTCTGCTGAACTTTAGTTACAACTGCTTTACCACTACTACATACACTTTGCACCACGTTCTCTTGAAACCTGTTCTCTCTCTCTCTCTATATATATGCTATGGAAGAGAACCCAATTTCACACAAGCCCATTCAATCTGTTAGCCTCAGTTTAAGAGGGAAGCAAGCATTCCTATGTCACAGCAATTTTTGAAGGAAGCGTGGTATGAAGCACAATCCCACCTGTTGGTCCCACCTGCAGGAGACACAGATATCATTTTTCAGAGCTCAGCATTGCTTTCACATGGGTGGAAGTTTTTTTGGTTCCCAACACCACCATGCAGTGTCTCAGTTGCTAAAGACTCAATCCTTCTCCAGCAATTTGGAGTAACTATATTGAGAAACTTCTATTTATACTAAAAACATTTTTTATAATTCATTTATTTACTGTACCAATTTACAGGGTTGTTAATCTCTTATTCTAAACATGGAAAGTTAATGACACATAGATTATGATAACAGTTAGAGTAACCTTCCCATTTCAAGTAATATTCGTTCTGCAATAAAAGCAGCTGATTCCTCTTAAGAGACACATTCCAAATAATTAATACAGCTCCCTGTTGACACTTGCTGTTGTTGCTCCAAGCAATTTCCAAGCTAGCGTCACAGGCAGCGGAGCAGCGGTACAGTCTTCAGGCTTCTTTGTAATGACATCCAGGAATACCACAAGCACAGTATGCTGGTGCACATAATATGTTGAAAACATCTCTTCAGGGAGATAAAATATTAATGGAAAAAGGGAGAAAAAAAAAAAAAAGAAGTGTGGCTGGATGTGCAGGTTATATTTACTGCTTTACACTGAGGGTGACTCAGATAATTTGCATTATTAGCCATTACAACAACTGGACGTAATTCAGGTTTAAAATCTACTGACACATCATAAATTCTGTATTTGCTTTTAAGTGCTTTAACATGGGAAATCTGCTTCAGGCAAACCCATAGCAAATAACAAGTTACTCTGCTTTCCTCTTCTCATTTACATGTTAAAAACCCATTTGATGTCATTAGTAAGCAAAAGCCATCATTTAATAGCAGCTTGGTTCTGCAGCAGAAACAAGCAGACAGCCTGCTCTCACTCCGAGCTGCTCGATGTGCAGGATGATCAGTGCCCTTATAACCACAAAACAGTCTCCCCATTTGCTGCATCAAAGATATCACTGAAATGTAAAATAGCTGAGCTTGGCAGGAAACTCTGGAAATCACCTAGCCCAGCTCAAGGGCAGCAAGAGCCCATAGCAAGTGTCCAATCTGATTTCCAGTATCTCCAAGGATGGAGACTCCTCAATCTCTCTGGGCAATCTGTACCAGTGCTTTGCCACCTTCACAGGAAAAAAACCAGAAAAGCTTTTCCACTATCTGCCTGTAAGAAGAGCCTGGCTCCCTCTTTCCCTGACATCATGTACTTATACATCTCAATAAGATCCCTTGGACAATCTGGTCCAGGCTGGATACTCACAGCTCTTCAGCCCATCCCCACAGAGAGATGCTTCAAGCCCTTTATCATCATTATGGCCCTTTTCTGGACTTGCTCTGGGCACACTGATGACATATGGGTTTTGGGTTTTCTTGTTCGATTGTTTTTTTTAAAAATCATCTGGTCTTCCTGAGAGCAAACCAAAAAGAATGATTCTGCAGGCTTAAAGGGCTAGGCTGGAGTAAAGAAGATACATCCACATTATATGAAAGACTAAAAAACATCTGTGAGTTTGTTTAGACATTCATTACAATTCAGTACTAACTATGGAAGCTTATTACTGCTTTATTAAGGCTTTTACTTTATATGGAGGAAGCAGTAGCATCAGATACTCTCTAGTGATAAATGAAACAAGTTGCAGAAAGCTTTTATCTATTTGGTGCTGATGCAAAACACAGTACTTCCAAAAAAAAATCAAACTTCTGTTACTACTACTATGTACTACTACTAAAAAAACCAGACTTCTGTTAGACTGCACACTTCTCACAATGCTAATAAATCAAAATTCAGGTTTTAATATTCCTTCTCCAAAAAAAGCAATGCAAACAATTGTTGTGATTCATTTTCTGGGCATGAGTACCAGCTCACTTGTTCTTCATCAGTGTTCACACTGGAGAAACAAAGGGTCTCCACTGTTATCTTATAAATCTTGTTAATCAATAGAATCACATTTTTGCTTTGGTTTTACTATTACTTCCAGTGGTGACCTTTGAGAGATTTGAGGGAAGGGAGGCAAGAGGAGGTGTCTGAAGCAAGACCTGGCAATGGGACTGGTACACAAGCACATGGTCTTCTTGGCTTTAATGGCATTACTAGTATTGCCACTGACTCCATTAAAAACCAAAATTCTACCCAATGGACCTATGAAAGGTTTTGAAACTGATATCATTGGTACAGTTCAAGTTGATCTCAAAGACTGACAGAACCAGCTTTCCCAAGTGAGGCCAACTCCCACTCCCTTTTGAGTGAGTTTTGCAGTTTCAGATGCTTACTGCAAGCCCCAGCCCTAGGAAGGAAAGACTCCTATCTCCCTCTCTTCAGTTCTAGCTGCGGCAGAAAAGCACTTGAAAAGATGGATGTGAGAGCCTTAAAAAAAAAATAAAAGGCAGAAACACTCCACACCTGTCTCTCCAATCCTTCAGCTGTTTCCTCTGCACATTGAGTCTGAGCTGACAGTGGTACAGGAAAAAGAAAGTAGACTTCTGACAAAATACCAAAGGTCAAGATGTCTCTGTTGGTGATGGGAAGTTGAGCACGCCTCGTATCGGAACAGCTTGCATGGCCTTCTCCCGATCCCACCCTGCCTATAACCATCTGCTGTTTCTGCAGCCAGCTCCCAGGTAAGAAAGTAAACAACAATCAAATGTAATCATCAAAGTAGCGTCTGACGAAGTTGCCAATTTTGTATCTACTAGCTCAGGTCGTGTTCCATTTCCCTTCTCCCTCTCGCTGGAGAGGCCTGTGCCCATGGCTCCCCGTGAGTGGCACAGGCAGAGCAGGGGCAGCAACAGGCAACAAAGGCTAATGCTGGAAGACAACTGTGGATCATCCCTGCCCTGCTTTTCTTGCATCATGACACAGGGATGCAGGTCTGGCCAACACTGCCTAAATATCAACGCCATCTCAGGTGAGACAGGGCAAACAGCACGTGTGGCACAGGTAGCCACAAACCGCCTGTCTTCACAGCAGCCAGGCCACGTGCTCGTGCTGGGACAATGTGAAAAAACCCCCCATGTTTGGTAGCAACAATTTTGGGAGGAAAAATATGGATATGACCTTGACAGTCTATCTGGTGACATGTCCTCTACCTTCCTCAGGTAGAGGAAATGAGAAAGATGTTTGTGAATTAGAAAAAGTGCTTGACTGGCTATTATTTTCAGGTCTGACACGAGACACAACGCATTTTAAAAACCCAACTTAGAAGAACAAAGATAATGTTTTCTGAAGACTGAAGGAAACATAATAGCTTGGCCTAAGGGATTTTTTTTTTTACTGTTTTTTTAAAAAGTGATCTGGATGCTCATAGACAGAAAATAAACATCCACACATCTTCAAAAATCTGCCCCTAAGTGATTTAGTCATCTACAGATGCAATGATATAAAACCACAGAAAAAAATCTGCAAATGCATGGACAAACCAAGAAAAGCAGCAACAAAGAAGTCTCATCTGTGTATCTATTAAAACCACTTCCTCCTGGTCCTTTTTAGAAGCATACCCACTGTTTGTAGCACCTTAACAGGACAGGCCTTCCTCCTGATCCTGGGCCAAATTTCCAGTGCTGGTGACATTCGATTTTTCTAGAGTATAACACTATCATCATGTGTGCATGTGGGAAACATTTCTGCCTGGGTCTTGCTCATTTTCTACCCGAGATTTTCCAGTGCACTCTCAAAGAAAAAAACCTGAACAGAAAACATAAGACTGATTCAAACCCCCAAAAGCAAAGGAAAAAAACCACCAACATTTACCAGACTAAAAATAAGGCTTTTTAAAACATCTGATGTCTTGTCTCCTAAAGCCCTGGTGATGCCATGAAGATAACCACAATCACCTGAATGGATGGCTCTCCCTTTTCCCTGCTGCTCCTTTGCTCAGTGTCCATGGAGGGTATGGACAGTTGTGCACCTGAATTGCAGTTCTGCCCCACGCCTGACTCAGATCCAGCAGCTGCAGCGAGAAGCCACCAGGAGATACATTTTTTTTTAAACAAACATGCTTCAGACTTTGTTCTCAAGGGGTGAAAGTCCCCTTTCTTTGCTCTCCTTATCCAGAGGCGATCACTGCACCACATTTTTTTGCTGTCATGTCAGATTACTCAGATTTCCACCCACTTTCCAGCTTCTTTTAGCATTCTTTTGTCTTCCACAGGTTCACCAGTTCTCAAGATCCTTTTTAGAGAACCTAGTCAGCATTTCATCCAGAGGGTTTAATTTAATTTTGTGCTGGTATCTCTGATGACCCATGTTCCCACGTACTGCCTCTCCTACACCCTTTCTTGTCTGCACCTCTGAATGCAGGCACCTCCATGGATTTTTAGTCCACTTGCTTGGATTATTAATTAGTTAATACCCATGAAACTACAAATCCATTCCTGAGCCCTTGATTCCAGCTCTTTTTTTTTTAATAACACAAGGATGGGCACATACTAGGTATGAACATACATATTCTGAGGAAAAGTCTTGGAAAACATAATGACAATTTTACCAACACCCATATCTGTATTACCAATACAGATAAAGTATTCTTTGCATGCTGTGGCCTATTTTTTTTTTTCCATGTAACTGAAAAAAATCGTTCTGAAAAGCAGTCCAGTTTGCCTGTGATGATCTGATCTATAAAATACAACATTACTTTTTGGACACATTTGTGTAATTCTGTAAATGTTAACAGGATTTTTTCAAAAATCCAATTTATTATCTAGCAAAAGATTACATTCACTTTGTTGGATTGCAGTTTCTAGGATCATCGCTCTCATCCTCTTTAATTTTCAAAACTAGTAAATGTTTTTCTTGTCCTTTTTTCTCCTCTCGTGAGTCTTTTTGAATCCCATAATATGTAGGCATATATAAAAACATATGAAAAGAGAAATTAAAAAGCTGGTGAGGTTGTTAACAAACTCTTTTGACATGCCATTAAACAAATTTAATTCAGACCTATTACTCTGCATATATTCAGACTTCTCCTGGCAGCCTTTTTTTCTGCCTTCCATCAATGACTACCTTTGCAAAACATCATTCCCTCACTGCCCACCCTTTTCCATTTTGCATTAAAAGCTTTCTTTTTAAATAAAGCTTTTATAAAGCCATTCTCTTCCTCAGACATGTCAGAGTTAGCACAGATTCCGTCCACTGCTTCATTTATTCATGGCCTTTTATGGAGTATCTCTCTTTCATCTGTACATCTCTCTTTCATCTCTCAATGCCCTTTTAACTCCTTAGGGTACCAGCAACTCACGCATTCCCTCTTCTTCCCTCGCTCCCACGGTCATTTCCCTGTCCTTCCCTCAAAACTGTGGATGCTTCTGAATACAAGAAAACCCTCTTTTCCAAGAGGAACTCTCTGACTACATTATCTCTGCCCTCTTGCCATTTTGCCTCTTGTATTTCATACCGGGAACTATCACAAGCTTAAAGCCACTGCAGCAGGAAAAAGCAGGGTACCTGCAGTGTGGCTTCCACGAGGGACAGCTGGCTCCTGGTCACGTCTGCCTGCTGAAAACAGAGGTTACCAACACCAGCAGCCTCAATGGGCCATGGCCAAGTTTCCCAGTACAAAAGCAAACTTCAGGCTCAGTCAAGGCACCTGCCAAATGCAAAGAAGACCTTGGATGCAAGGAAGAAAGTTCAGTGAAGAATGCAGGGAAAGGGGTGAACTGGTAAGATGTTTGGCTAAGTCCCTGTCACAGATGCACCTCGTGTTTCAGAGTAAATGCAAATCCCAGAGAAGCACCTGGCAGTGTGCTTGTGTGAGCAGGAGGCGGACTAGACTTTTCTGAGGAAGTACTACTCCTGTTTTTGATTTGTCACAACGAACAACAGCCCTAACCACGAAAGGAAAGAAATCAAAATGACCCTTTTTGATGACCAAGCTGTCCCTCATGTGACAGCCATTACCTGGGAGGACCAAGGCTAGGTTTGAGCTACAGGAGAAAAATAAGGACAAAAAAAATGCCAAAGGAGTGGGTTAAAAACAGTATTACAGCAGGCAAAGCAACTGGAAGTTTTTCACTAGTGACAGATGTGTATTTTCCAAGGATTATTTAGGACTCAGAAACTCATGTTCCAGCTGAAGTCAGAGGTGAATGAGCTTCTTCAAGTCACACCAAGACTCTTCATTTTGATGTGCAAACGTCGTCATTTGTGGTTTTAGATGAACCCCATCCTTCTGTTAAGCACTTAAAACATTTGATTTAGCAGCACCTTGGCTCCAGTGATGCTCTGCATGCTCCAGTGCACATCCCAAAATCTACCCTGTCGTACAAGAGCCTGGTATAAAAGCTGGGAAGAAAGAAGAACTAAAAAACCTGGGAAATACTTCACATGTGCCATGATAATTAAACTGTGTTAAAGATTTCCTATCTCCCCCCCCACATATGGCAGCACATGCAGGAAGGTTGTATCCACGCCTGGCTTTCCCCAGTGCCCAAAGCAGGGAGCTGACCTCCAGAACTGCACATTTTTTGAGCTTGTCTCCCCAAAGGCTTGCCCAGCAGGCCAAAGAAACACAACACATCATATTTTTCCTCCCCTCCCAGATGTGCTTGCTGTGCTATGAAATACAAGTTACCAGTCACCTGCACTGAAAAACATGGGAGAGGAGGAGAAGGATTTTGGCACAGAGGAAACAGAGGGATTTGGAGCAATGCAGTCCTCAGAGCCCTGGAGCAGATGACAAATATTGGTCAAAAACCACCCAAAGTGGGTTTAGCAATGGTGAATACAACAAAACCCAGCGAGATTTTTTTGGCCACACCTCAGAGATTTAATCTGATATGAAGAGTGTTGAGCCAGTTCCTGCTGTCCTTACTCTGCTCTTGTCCCAAAAGTCAAATAGGATGTTTCCAACCTCCTCAGCAGGTCAAGGCCAGCCTGTTCTGCTTTAGGTGTGCCTGAAAAGACTTGGGATGGAGAAGTTTAGGGAAAACCCAGCCAAAGCCATCCAGTCTATCTCCTGCAGAGGCAAAATCATTTCTTACACTGCTTTGAAAGGTGTCTTCTTGGGGCTGTCCACCTCACACTATCAGATGCTGAGCAGCAGATCTCATCATCATAAGATTTTGTTTTAGTTTTCCCTTTCTTTGGGGGGAAGGAATATTGCTGACTATTTCTTGTCACCCCCATCTCTTCTAGCTGGGTGCAGCTCTTAACCAAGGCTGTGGTCTCATGTTAGAGCTACACCATTTCACAGCAGTCTCCTCTCCCCTGAGACATGGCCAGGCATTCCCATCCCCACTCTTGCAGCAGATCTGGCAATTAATGCAAGCACAGAGCGAGGTAGAGCTGATCTGATGGAAAACGACCCACCGAAAACAATGACCAGTTTTCCACTGGCTCAATGAGCAGAACCAATTCGGGCTGCTGTGGCAGCAGTGCCAGATCTGAAGCAAAGGAAAGGGCAAGAATAAAAGAGTCAGGGGTGGGATGGGGACAGCTATCAGTTTAACTGTAACATAAAGCCACACCTGGGAACAGTAGTGGCATTGTGTCCGGACAACCCCTCCACCCCCCCACCAGACTCTCTCCTTGCCCCAGGGAGACTCTCACCAATTGCAACCTTCCTTCTCTGCCTTTCAGACAGCTTTAAATTCACCTGCCAGCACAATTTAGAGAGCAACTCCAGGTCAAGGGGTTTAATGAAAGCCAAATGCGCTACAGCACACACTCCTCACAGGCAGAGCTTGCGACACAGCCCTGTCATTCTTTCACTTATGCCACTCTTGTTCATGCAGAAAGGGGAGCAGTGGGGGAGAAGAAGAAATCAGGCAGTAGCTCTTGCCATGCTGAGCTTAAATTTCAGTGGCAAAGCATCCAGGGGCGTTGTCAGAGAAATCAGCCGAGATGCAGGATTATGAGGTAGGAGACATGTCCAGAGCAGACAGGTAGATCTGTGAGTCACCAGCCTGGAGACGGTAATTGAAGCGCCTCGTGGTTTCAGATACTGTGTGATGTGGTCCAAGAATTTGTCACTCTCGCCTGCCTCCATTTGTGATAGCCTACAGCAGATGTCCCCTCCAATTCTGTCTTTATTTTCCAACCTTTATGTCTCTGCATGTGTGTCACGATCTCTATTCCCACGTTGTACCTCCCCGGTACTGCCTGTACTTCTGCTGTGAGCCCCCATTTCAGCAGAGGCCTGATTCTCTGCCTGCCAACCTGCATCCCCCTGTCCAGGTTAATCAGCTCCATCTTCCACTGCCATGTGGCCAATACACTACGCAAAACTGAACTCCTATCTACCATGGGTTTCTGCGACTATTCCTGACTGCGACTGCAGCCCAGAAAGGGCTCTCAGACAATAAGGCATTAAAGCATCTTCTTCATTACAGGTATTTTTATCAACTGCTCTCATTAGGGAAGTGCAAAGAGATGAGTAATCTGTTTTCCGAGTGGGTCAGTGCACCCTAACTGCATCCATCACTTCTTCTGATCTGCATCAGGAGGCCTGAGACAGGCACTGCTGCCTGCCTGGCTCTGCTTCCTGCCTGCTGCCAAGCCTCAGCTGCAGTGCACTGGGACACGGCAAGAGGGGACAGACTCCATCTCAAAGTGAGTGATCAAGCAGCAAATGAGATTAACACGACGCGATTTGAAGAAGTGAAACAAGAAGGGGTATTTTCTCTGTGACCTAAAAGAACAGGAATCTAAGCCATCTTGTCTTCTTTTTTTTCTTTCTTTTCTTCTTTCTTTTCAAGATAATATAAGGTATTTCTCAGCATGAAGGACATGACTGCCTGTAGAGAGATTTTGACAACTCCCCTCTGAGTGCTAAAATGCTGTCAGCTGAAAAACTGAGCTGTTTGGGCAAATTGATCCAACTCTGACAGACTTCCTCTCTGTTTTCATGTTTTCTCTCTCAATCAAAAGCCTCCTAAAGAATCCATGTTTTCAGTTCAATGTCAGGGAAAGGAGGAGAAGACGGGAGATCGCCTACTTTTGCTGCACTGTTCTTCATTAACCTAGCTTGATGGAGAAACCTGGGAGAGGAAGAGGAAGGTCTCAGAAGTCTCTTGCATTTCTCCATTGCACATGGATACAGGATCTGAGTACAAGAGTTTCCCTAATTCACACATAGCAACTGCATATGCACTTTCTGACTGCCACTGAGGACAGAGTCAATACGGTTTGGGTCCAGACATGAACAGCACAGGAAGCCGAGCTTATAGGCCTGAGTTTGTCTCCATAACAGGCAAGCTGCTGGATCAGCCATCTGAAGAAAGCCTTACTGGAATTTTTTAAAAATAATCATTAGGAATCATCTTCCCCTTCCTCAGCCCAAAGAATATGAAATTGAAGCATTTTTAAACCTTGTTCTCCTAGTTGTGAATATATCTGTAACCTTTCTGCATCAGTGACAATTCTGAATACAATTTTTGATGGCCAAATCCTGGGAGCACTCTTACCATTTTATAGCAAAGATTAAGCATACTCCTGTCACAGTCAGTAAAAGAGCATCTCTTTCTATCACATCAGTTGGGAACTCCAGAAATCCCCAGTCCTCGAAGGTGAAGCAAAGCCAAGCAGCCCAAAAGCGCTTTGCAAAGACAATTTGGTGCTTTGTTGTTTTTGTACTCTTTTCACCTTTGCATATAACACAGCTTTATAACTTGGTGACTGCTGTCCTGCTTATCAGGCCTTTCTCCAGTTTTTCAAACTAAGTGTCAAAACATTGTGATGTTTATTTTTCCCCTTTACCTGAGGAAACCCATGCTCAATGGGGCCAATTTTAATTATTTTTTTAAAGACCTGTGAATCAGAATTGCTGGTTTACAGATTCAAAGAGATTTGACATCTGTAGCTTACGAATTTTACTTCTGGTGAAGTCAACTACGGACTTTATAAACTTCATAAACTTCACTGTGTCTCTTTTCATTGCTTCACAAAATCAGGAATGACACAGAAGATTCTACTGTATGTTCCATTCATACTGTCATTCTACACTTATTTCTTTCCTCATGGCCAGGGAATGAGAAGTTTGCAATGGGTCAGAAACTGCACCAGCTCACAGATTTCCAAATAACTGCATATAACACAGGTTCATACAGCACATGTCTACAGACCAGATGTTTCATACAAGGTCAAATACCATTTTTTAGTATCAGATATTCTGTATTTGGGACCTACATTCCTTAAGGCCCTTCAAGCGTGTCTCAGGATTATTCTTATCTTAGTTCCCATGATGTTACTGTAGGCCTTTGGATGACAGTTTTGATTATAAGTCTGCACACTGCCTAGAACAATAAGGTCCTGATTGGTACAACTCGAATAATACAAATTAATTCTCGCCTGAGCCTCCTTCACCCTGTATGAATCATGCTGGATGTCTGCCCTCCGCAAGGGCAGCAGACAGGTCTGCTGGGGCACTGCTCTGTCTGCCAGCACTAGGGCAAGGGTCCCGAGGCACTGCCAAAATTCCTGATCCCAAGGACCTAGCTGCATACATGAAGGGGAAGAGGCTGTTACACTACATCGCTTCTGATGTGCCTGCCAGACCTCTCAAAAAACTACAGGAAACGTACAGCATGACTGAAAATGAGCCCACAGAGTCTGAAAAGTACACCCAAAAGGTTGTGTGTTTCAGCCCAGCTGAAAACTCTTTCAGCTCCTTCTGCTTCAGGCTCCTGTTCTTTGAAGTAAAATACGCTGCAATAAATTTAATAGACAGCTTTGGTTTATAGAGTATTTTCCTCTACAACAGACAATATTCAAATTGCCCTTAGTCATACATTCCATCACCTCTGAAACGCAATCACCCAATATCTCAGTGCAAGAGAAGTATTTTTCTTTCCCCTTTAGACTACAACCCTTTAGTTGCTTTAATGAATGTACAGATTTACATATTCATATAAACTAGCCCTGACCACCACTTCAAGCTAAACTTCCTCTAACAGGCTAACCCTTGACTTTGCATTTAGATTTCTTGAATGATCTCTGGACTGAAGAACTGACAAATTCAAGCTTCAGTTCTCTGGCCAACCTGGCCTCTATCAGGGACATGAAGCTCTTTCTTCACCCTCTTGAGACTCGAGCAGGAAAGAGAAAACACCGGTATTTCTGATTAGGTATCTGACCTATGTGGGATTCAAACTCCTGCAGAATTAGCTTCACACTGAGCCCCAGTAATGACCACCTCATTGTTTAGGAGCCCAGGACGGACACATGCTTTTTTTACCTGGATCAGAGAAAGGAGAGAGCAACTCTGTTTAATCCTTCTTTCATAGGGTTATATCTAATAGCCCGTGGTGGTTTTGGGGCCACTCAGAGGGAGGTATGATTTCTGGGTTGGCACCTTGGGATTGAATGCAGTCTCTGTAATATCAGCCATTTCAGCTCTGATTGACGTGATAGTTTCAAGTAACATTGGTTGAATGGCTCGGTGACCACTACAGCAAGAATTGTATGCACGCACGCATATGACAGAAGAATATTTTTCTTTCAGTAACTTGCATTACAAACAAGCCCACTTACTGCAGAGGGATTCTTATGCAGCATAAACTGCTTAAAGAAAAGAATTAAAAGAAATAAAGACACAAAATTTCCAGTGTGGAAGTACTTGTGACACCACCACGGCAGTGACACCTTCAGAACAGCATAAATTCAGGTTTCTGTATCTAGCCATACGTCCTTAGGGAAGCCAGCTGAATATTGGGCAAGACTCAACCAAAAGTTCACCTCCCTTCCACAGCCCCTGTGAATGGAGGGGAACGCCACTGAGGAAGGTGGCTGTGCTGCTCCCTATGCCAGTCTGCCATTTCAAACTGTGTTAAAGCTCCTTGGTACAGGTGACTTCTTTGTGCAAGAGTTCAAGCTTTCATTGTGCTTTCCCTCCAGGGATGTCCTAATTAGAGACAGGGTTTCCTTCTCAAGTTACTGGATTTGAGGAATCACGCTGTTGTTATTTCCAGGAAAATCAAACAGGAATAAAGATGGACAGAGGGGAGGAATAGAGGGGAAAAGGTCCCTCAGGGGGGAAAAAACCAGGGAGATCAATGCCCTGATGCATCTACAAAAAGGACAAGAACACCTTCACAGCAGTTTGGAGACCTTGGCATCCAATCCTGTATCCCTGTGGTCAGGGAGCGAGTCCTCTGAAAGCTTTTCCTTTGCAGGATGCCAGACAAAAATCTCCAATTAGTTTCATAAAGATGAGAAGCCAGATTGGAAGCTGCCTGTTATTTGACACAAAGATGGCTTTCTGCTCAGGATAAGCAGAGGTTTAGAAAACACTGGAAGATTTTCATTAAGGTGTGGGAACAAAAGAAGAAAGAAAAAGTGGAGGGCAACAGAGTATCTGTGCTGTAAATTGAGGGCAAATACCTACACTTTCTGCTTTATAAGATGGATGAGCAGGGCTGCAGGTTATCCCCAGGTACCCCAGTCAAGCTGATTACAAAGGTTACAAATGACTGGAACAAGCTTAGAGCACCCAGGACAACTAAGAAAAAAACAACCTGTGAAAAAGCCTCATTTTTCTGGTGTTTGGAATGACATTCCTCAAAAGTCAGTGCTGGAAGACATTTCACGTTCAATCTCAAGCACGTACAAGTCAGGAGCGGCACCTCCAAATTCTGAGATTACATCCTAGGACTTTTAAGCCAAAGGAAAATAAAACTCACAAAAAATAATAAATATTAACAGATTTAGGCTTTTCTTTACTGTGCCTCAAAGTCTTCAGGACCTATACTTTAAAAGCTTCTCTTTCCACTTAAAAATGCAAGATGACTTTTATACTTTTAAACAGAACTGAAAATCCTGTGATCACAGAGACTCTAGAAAATCCATCCCTGAGCTCAATAACGCAGTCACTAGCGCTGACAGCCCTGAAGTTTAACTTCAGAGGGCAAATTGTAGAACTGTCTTTGTGAAAATTTGTATCTTCTGGAGGGCATTTATAAAATGAAAGCAGAGCACAGTCCCAGAAGCCCAAACTCCCGTTGATCTGGTAACAAAGTCAGGCTGTGGGACTTGGCACTTGAGCAGATGAGTGCTCATGTGCTCTGTCCTATCAGCTATGCTGGGATAACCTCTCGAGGAGGTTAGTGATGAGTTGGGAACAGGAACATCACTCCACAGCCACGGCACCTGGGCAGCTGGAGTGTGGTCGGATTCATGGCACCCTGAACCACAGCCATACGTTTCAGCTGCTCGTGGTGTGCACAGGACACACACAGAGACACTGAGACAGCTTGAGGTGTTCAGCGGGAGAAATCATATTTGAAACAGCATGTCAGGTTTTGATTAAACTGGCAATTAAGCAAGCAAGGAGCAGCGTGCCCTGCAGCTGCAGAGATGACAAGACAAAAGACCAATTCCTTTGGTGGTGCAAATGGCTGCAACTTTGCTGCCTTCAGCAGGGCTGCACCTTTCCATGTGAGCTGCGGAGCCAGCCCTCTCCAGCCTCAGACAGGACTGTGATTTAAATAGTAATGAACTGCATTCAGCTGGGAAGAAGCCATGGTGCAGGGAGGAAAAACCTGACACTTTACAGGGATTACTAATGCAACACAGGGATGGGCAGCACCCATCTTCTATGTCGGCTTCCTCTCTCAAGCTGTTGGTGGACTTTTTTACTAGGGACAGCTGGGCGAAAAGGTAGCCAAGCAGAGAGTTACCCTCTGACCACCAGAAGCTGGCAAGGGTCTTCAACCCTGTTTATAAAGTTTAGCCCATTCAGAAGCTTTTCGGAACTAAAATAATCCTCTTCAGTGAACTGATGCATCTTACATTTTCAGTGGGCACAGGACAAAGGAGAACTTAGAAATTCTGTTATAATCTCCCCAAATCAATGATCAACTACCAAAATTTCATTGAATAGGAGGTCTCTGAGATGAAGATCTTAGGGTCATTTTAGGTCAGCCTTCCTGCTGCTCAAATTATAGCTAAGAAAATTGTCAGAGACACATTAATTCATTGGAAACATCAGAACTGATCAGTATGTATAACCAAAGGATAGGCTGCTGACAGTGATTGTGTAGACGAACTTTGATATCAGCAAACCCTTTATGCTCTGGTCCACATCTAGTTTCAGACCAAAGGTCCAGAATTCAATTTAAAATACTAAAAATGCAGCACTAACATGCACAGAAAAAAGCAGGTGATAACCTTACTGTGGGATGCAACGAAATGAGAAAATATCCTGACTGTATGAAGATGACTTAGATGACTGGATAACAGAGAGCATCCAAGCACTCAGGTGAGACTGCGGTCAGAGGAGAAGGACCCCACAACATGAAGTGGAAAAGCAAGTATGCTCTTAGAATGCCAGGAAACTCAGAAAGAAATTCAGCCCATCTAAAGAAGATGCAGGGGCTGGATCCATTCCTGTCTCTTACTCAGAGAGATACACTGGAAAGGCACCAAGGGTGATTTTTAACCAAAGTCCTCTGTGCTTAGCTCTCACAAAAAAGGCCATGCTGACAGTTAACTCCACTGGCCATCTCACAGCCATCCCTCTGCTCCAGGCATTTGACATTTTCCTGCGTGTTTCAGCTCCCCTTGCTGGTTTGTTGTTAGCGTGACGCACCCGACCATCAGAAAACCTGGCACATGGCTGCACTCCCTGCTAAATGCCAACCCCTCCATTCCAGCCAGAAGCTGAATCTCAGCCCGTGCATCCAGCAACACAGATGAAACACAGAGCTTCATCTCAGCAGATAAATAAACAGTGGACAATTCTAGTTAACTCTGGATATCAAGCACAGCTGGGGTGAAGCACAGAGGGGTCTGCTCCCTGTGCACAGCTAAGGTGCTGATTTTTATATAGACAAATATATCACCACTGGGCACAGTTACAAAACGTATCCTAACATGAGATTTATGAAGATAAAGATTCCCTCCCAGAATTGCAAAGAAGTAAATCACCCAGTAATTTGCTTGGCACACTTGCTCCTTTTTCTCCCAAAGCAAAATGCAGGATTCATCTTATTACCCAGTGGTCAGCAAACTTAAGACTCTCCCTGGTCAGTTCAGCAAGCACTGCTCAGTCTTTCCAAAATTTGCCACCTGCAGGTGAAAGTTATGAGCTATGGGAAAGGGCAGAGTATGAAACAGACATGATATAGCTATAGGGATAGCTAGAAAGGCAGGGAATATTCCTTGTTACATCCCCTCTAGGTAGATAATCCACAGTTTCCCTGCTCTGTCTAAAAATGCAATGAGTTGAGGATACAAGGCTCCAATCAACAGCACACTGTTCTGGAAAGGCTGAGGGGTCATAATGTCAGTCCATACCAGAAAAGAAACAGGTAAGAAAAACCTGCTCACCAAAGGAAATTATGATGTGCAAGGATCTACTTTTATTGTGACCTGGAAGAAAAGGCTGAAAATTATAAAGGATAGTGACTTTCAAACAATATTGACTCAGGGACCATCAAACCTTTCATTTCCATAGAACTGGTTTTTTTTTCCTTGCATAATACTAAAATGTTCTATGTTTAAATGTACAGTTTTCTACATCTAATCCCCAGGGTGGTATAAAAAACCTTCAACCTTAATAGAGAAGGAGGAGGATGAGAGCAGCAGTGTCCCAAATATTTGCCACCCCATTTGCCACCTGGGTGACTCCTCTACAGCCTGTGAAAATCTGTCTCTGAATTTCCATCAGGCTGATGCTCTTTCCTCTTCAAACAGTGTCTGTATGTGGAAACATCAGAAGCTGGAAACTACTGATTAACAAATCCAGACAGTCTGCATCAGAGTTAGATCCGAGTCTTTGCTTCACTAAAAAATACAGGAAATTTGCCTAATTCAGGAACCTCTCCATTTCCTCACAGTCTTGCTGCCCCACTTTGGTCTAGTCTAGGTCATTTTTCCTCTCCTGCTAAGCTTGGTATTGGCCAGCTGATGTTGTCTGACAGAGCCAAAGACCTTCACTGCTCTGCCAAAGACCAAGCAGTCTTGCCCAGAAGAGAGGATCTTATCAGACAGAAAATAGATAAAGGGATAGAAATACATCAATTCCCTATATTGCATTTGGAGTGATGTGCAAAATCAAATTAATTAGGTCTGCATAATATCTTGATGTCTGAGTCAGGGAAGCCTATCAAATGTTTGTATCTATCAGAACATGTGAATTGCTTGGGACAGCTTCATCCAAGGAGAAAAAACCCTCCTCTATCCCCGTCTTCTGTGAGAACAAAGGTGTATTTGGCGTGAAAATCCCACTTTTTCAAATATATCTAATCAACATACAAGTATCTATCTGTACATACATCTAAAGTGGGCACAGCACTACTGTCAATAGTGCTCCCTGCAGCAGTAGCTTCAGACAAGTCTGCCCTCAGTGTTTGATTTCAGATACAGGAAGATGAACAGCAAATAGGCCTAAATAACCATCTCGGAGATGGAGGCATGGCTTTTACCAAGTCAGCAGCCGCCTCACAGGCCCTCCAGATGCCTGAGAACCTCCCCATAAAATCGAGGCAAGGTTTTTCTGGGGAAGAGTTGCTTCCTGGGGACATGGCCACTGACTTCAAGTAGGGCTTTTAATTGGCTAAAATTCAGAAATAGGGCTAACCTCGACCTTGAAGCACTGCCCATGAAAAAAGCACCAATGTTTTTCAGTAGGTAATTAAATCAGGTATATAAAAATCCAGATAGTCAAGACAAATTTTTTCTTTAATGCTCTGGATTTGCCTAAAAATATTTTCTTTTTTAATAATGGGATCCAGTTTTCAAGCATTCAGTACAACAATTTTTATGTTGTTAATAAACACATTTGTCTAATGAATATCTCTTGGTAAGCTTGCCTGTAATTCAGGAAACCCAAGTGTAGCCAAGATAAAAATATGCACATACTAAAAGCTCAAATTGAAGAGAAAAAAAAATCAATTCAAAGTTAAATTACCCATCTTAAATTTCAGTATAAAGGCTACTAGAAATACTGAGCTCTTGAACTTCAATTAATCTCTAGCAATTAAGCCAGAAGGGAAAAAGATTCTTCAGAGTACCAGGAAGAGAAAAAAAAAAAAAAGGGGGCAAAAAAAAAAAAAAAAGCTGCAAAGAGCTCATATCAGCTTTAGTAGGGACGTCACTATCACTTTAACTCCCATTCACAGCTCTGTTGGGCTGATTAACTCATGCTTGTCTTAAGACTCCTTCGGGTTTCTTTTTTCCAGGCATCCATGTGTGACTGCCTGCTTGCGTGTGGCATACATTTTCCAGCTTCACTTCTCAGGGATTAATTGGCAGAAGTGCTTGTCATGGTTAAATAATTTTATTTAATTTGCACTGTGTGAAGATATTTGGGCAAAAGGAAAAAATAATCAAAATTTAATTACTTTTCCCCCCCTTTATAGATGAGAAACAGTTGCATTCCTTGGAGACTCAGCTGGGAATAGAACATTACTTAGTTTTATTGTTCAATATGCAATAATAAAAAAATAATAATTTTTAAAAATCAATAATCAATCTCTTGCAGTAGGAGAGTGACAAGCCTAGCACAGGTAAAACAGATTTCTATAATCAACAACTGAAGCTTATTAAAGATACTAAGGGGACAAGATAACATCAATATCACATCAAGAAACATCCAAAGGACTTTCTTAAAGGTTTCTAAACAAACAAGTAAGAACTTTTACTAAATGGCTCAAAGACATCTCTTCAATGAGTCATGCCAGCTATGGGAATTAGAACCTTTAGTGACTGGGCAGAGTCTCTGCCTTGCACATTAAAGGATTTAATAAAACTTGACAACCTCTCCTTTTCTCTAATTTCAGGCAAAAATATTAGTTTGTTTTCTGTGGATTCCAAGTGGAAAGAAAGGCTGCCTTAGCCCTCCTCTTCCCTTGATGTCATCTTTCCTTACACATGCCCATCAGAAAAGGGTCCAAAGGTTTCCAGGGAAGATGAATTAGAGAAAAGCACTGATGCATGTCATATTTTTAATGATTATCCCTTTGGCATATTAAAATCAGCTTTCAGAGTAGGAAGAGGACAGTCAGGTCACTGTAACAAAAGCTTCATTTGGAGAGGACCTGCTTTTGCAACTCTGGATTTACCCTCTAAAGAAAAGACATTCCTCACTACTAAGTGTTAACCAGCTGTAGAAGGAAACTTTTCACATCATTTCCCCCCACCTTAGAAGACATCACAAGGAGGAGATTTAATGAAACATATTAAGGGCCATGGTTCAGCAAGGTGATGCTTCCCACGTTCAACGTGAAAATCAGGTTGCGTGGAAACCCACAGCCCAAAACTCCCACTGGCACTACCTTGCACCAGCTAGCCCCAAAGAGATTTTGGAGTAATTCCGGCTAATTCCAATAATTTTTCTTTGGTTACAGCTGATGCATACTCTGCCAAGAACATCGTGGCAATGACTTCCAAAAGTGCACAGGACCATTTTAGTCACAAATTCTGCTGTAAAGGGGAAGAGAGCACTTCCCGAGCCTTCCTTCATACATGTCCATTTTAATGTTCCTCTCTCCAATGAAAAGAGGGGGAAACACGTCTGCTCCCACACTGCTCTATCTATAGAAGCCACAGCCTTGATAATGCCTCTCTCAGGTGGTTAATAACCATAAAGAAATGCCTGAAGGTGAAGTTTATCCAAAATATCGCAAACATGGTGTTTGAAGTAAAAAAACATATTTCACTTTGAATTAAGGCACTTATTAGTGCAGGAAATTTATGTTTGCATATTAAGAAAATGACAACCTCTTTCCACCAGAATTTGCCAGTATATTTTGCCATGAAAAAACTAGTGGAAAGAGACTCTTAATACAATTAATTAATACAATTAATTACCCAAATACTCTATAGTTCATTTCCTTGCATCATCATCTTTTTTTACCCACTATATTCTTTTAAAAAGAGCACGGGAAACAAAAGGGGAAAAAAAAATAAGCCAACAATCAGAACACCCATTTGGAATTAAATCATTCAATACCTTATGCAAAAACTGCTGGAACAAGTTTTTGCCCTTTCCCATGGACAGATGTTCTCATTTCTCATCAAGGAGAAAATTAGAACTTGATGACAAACTCCAAGGTTTAAATGTCATTCCCTAGCAGTCTGGTTCAAATAAAAATGGAAGTGGCATTAAGAGAGCAGTATGCAAGCTCTGAAGACTGGTAATTTCTTTTACTTAGAAAGCAGAGTTTACACACACATTTACTAGCACTCATCATAAAGTACACATCTGAAAGTAGAAGGCTTTCTTGATTTTAGTCCCCAGAAAGCTATTTTCTCATTGCTAGTGAATTATTTGCTTTCTTGGTCTATTCAGGAATTTCCCACTGCAGTAACAAGTTTCTCAGATCTTAAAAAAAATAAAATAAAATAAAAAATCAGACCTACCAGTAACTCCCACAGAAGGCAACCTCCACAGCACTGTCTGAGCAAGGTCCAAAGAGTACAACTCAAGAAACACATCTTTACCTTTTTAAGTATGATGCAAATAGGCACAATCAAAACATTTATAATGAGAATGTTATTTTACCTCTTAAGTGAGGGACAGAATATCCAACCAAGAAAAGCACTGGGTGAAGTGAGGCACTGATTGCCTGGGTGCCTTTCTGGAAGGTACACTTCAGTTAAAGTCAAGTCATTAGGCTCAGCAGAAGAGGAAGCGGATGAAATCCAATCGAATGCATTACAGAGGTCAGACTAAACGAGCTAATGGACCCCTTCTGGTCTTAAAAAATCTATTAATCTAATTTAATTCTCTGTTCTACTCCTCATACCAGAGTCAATTTGAACTCATTTATATGAAAAAAACACATTACAGCAGCCTTACACAACACTGTGTTCTGACCATGCAGTTTTAGGCTACCCAAAAGCTTCATTTACTCCCCACCGAGCTCGGGAGGAGGCTTTATTTACCCATGCAGAGAGCTCACATTTACAAGCAAGGCACCAGCCACAGGCACCTCTCCCAGCAGAATATTGGATGAATGTTCACCTTAAACTGTACAAATCAACCAGAAACTTGCCAGAGCACTCTCCACCTTGGCTTGGTTTTTCGGGTGCTGGCATTCTTCACTCAGCCTGATACTTGCCATAGAGAAGAGCACAACGCTTCCATCAATAAAATCTGTTCTAGTCATTCCAAGGATATTTCTTGTGAATGACTTGTAACACACTCAATATTGCACCAGGAAAATACTTGGCAGTTACTGTCCAGTGAGAAAAGCAAAGACTTAGGAGGAGAAGGCCGGAAATATTCACTGCTGTTAATCCCTCCAATGTACGCAATATGCTCCCATCAAGCAAATACATTTTATTACCTCTCCTTCTAAAAAAAAAAAGGAAAAAAAAAGGAAAAAAATTCCCTTTTTTTTTTTTGTTCTTCATGCAGCTTTCCCTCAGTATTTCTCTCCTCCTGGAGCCTCAGTGTTCATATTAACATCACCAGTCATTTGCTTAAGTTGGCAGTACAAGAATGCAAAGCATCACATGAATCCAGGCTGATCGACCTCAGTGAGCCACAGCATCCTCCAAGCATGCCTTGGATAGAGGGAATAATTTAACACAGAGGGACAACTGAAGGCCAGTACATAGGGGCTCACAAAAGCTTTTCTTCACATGCTAGTTTGGAAAGATCTTAGGAGTGGGGTAGGGACTTCATCTCTGCTGGCATGTCTTTAGTTGATGTCACCTTTACTTTTTCTCTCCGCCTGCAGCATAGACAGCCCTTCCCCTGTCTCTGTCCCAAACATCAACAGATGAAAAAGAACTGCAGAGCTGCCTGATGCCTCATCTCTCCAGTGGTTTTGTTAATTTATTCCAGCTATTTGAGGGAAGCATGAATGGCACCCCAGTAAGCCAGCTCAAACTCGTATAAAGGCAGCTGATCTTCCCATCTTCTGTCATGACCAGTGTATAACTTTTATACTTTTCAGCTCTGATGTTTCTTTGCTTTTTTTTCCCCCTCCCTTTTGAGTCTCAAGCAGGTGGTACTTTGTGAAAACAGACCTGAGGAGCTACGTAACATGAAACAGCCGGTTTGCCTACTCAGTGACAGTCTTTTCAAACTGAATCCTGTATTTCAGTGAAACTTGCCTTAAGTCCTGTTTCCTCTCAGCACATTTTAATCAAGCAAAAATCCTATTTGCAGTGAAGAAATCCCATTACAGCGAACAATCACGACATTGTTTTCTTGGACAGATCTCGTTCACCTAAGCCTTTATCGTCTGCTTTGCCCTCCAATCATGAGCACACCCTTAAAAAAGAACCTTTTCAACATAAAAATGTAAGGCAGATATTGCAACTCAAATTCATATGGATATTTTGCTATCCATTCCAGCTTACAATTTATTCTCTTTGGATGCTTCAGACACAAACCAGGAGGTCAAAAAGCCTCTCAATGGCAAAACGCAATTCCTTCCAGGGCAAACAGCAATCCACTGCAGACTCACTCCTGAAGCCTCTAGCCCAAACTCCCATTCCAAATCCAGCCTTAGTGGATTTATCTGAATGAAAGCGGAGCTGAAACTTTTCTGGGATTTTGTCCCAGAAACTTTTTCATTGTATCAACCTTTACTTTTGCACACCTGGTTGACTCACCTGAAAGAAATGGACACCTCAATTCTTGATTTTTTCACAACTCAACTCTCTTGATTTAGTGTAGTTCCTAAAAGCAAAATGCACTTTGAGAAGGGCTGCTTCAAAGTGCTTACTGCCTCTTTCTTTCCAGAATCTGTGTTCCCCTTTCAGAGGCATTTCACAACCCATTGTGGCTGGTCCCATTTCTACCTGAACATGGAGATCTTCAAACTAGCTACCAAGATTATTTTTGCTCCTTAAACCTAAATTCCCTTCCTATCAGTAACCGATCCAATCCAACCCTACCGTGAGAGTTCAGCTGGATTTCCGAGGATAATGCCGACCCTTCCATTCCTCATACATGCCTTGGGTACTTTTTATCAGCACTGATAAACCTCTGGAAAGTTGACTTCTGAAGTATGGGGACCTGCTAAGGACATCATCACAACTGCCTGAAGTCAAGGGAAGGCTCTATAAAGCTTCCCCTTAAAGGGTCAGTAATTTTGTTGCTTACTCCTAAAGAGCTTCTTACTCCTCTTTAACCCGAGTACGAAGACAGAAAGAAGAGCATCCAATACCTCCCCCCTGCTTGCTCTGATTCCAAAGCAGAATATGTCAGGACACCCATATCTGCTTTCTCAGCTTAAAAAAAAAAGAAAACTTGGCATAGAAGCACCACAGAGTGCTGGCGGCATCGAAGAAGTTAATTAGCAACATTGAACTAGACTTTAGGAGATGAGTCTTAATAAGTGTTGCTAAAAATATTACACTAGTCATTTCCAGAACAAACACAATCAGTGGCAGACGAGGGAGGAGAGCAATCCAGACTTGTGAGCTACCGCGGTGGAGGTATTTTCAGTGGGGAACAGGAATAAAGGCTGCTCATTTCAAAAACACGGTAGCAAGAGAAACAGATCCAGGATAACCATGTCCCAAGCCAGGCGACTGGCTCTGCAGCCAGGCCACAGCAAAACCACAAGGAACAGAAGGTGTTTGCACCACACAGGGCCTTGAGGTGCCCAGATATAACCTAAACTGAGAGGGTAATGCCTTGAGAAAAAGCCTGGCAGATTATAATCTTGTTTTGGGCTGGGAGGAAAAGAGCAGGCAGAGGCAACAGCTCAAAAATGGAACATCCAGGAGTCTCTTGTTGGGCTAAACCCCCAACCCTGTGCAGACCTCCATCACTGCACGCAAGCCAGATAAATCCACCAGCCAAGGGATAATGATGCACTAATCACTAAAATCATGTTTAAAAACCCAACACTCAAAGGCTGTCTCTAGTACACAATGCAGTCCCTTTCCCCTGCAAAAAGCAGCCTTGGACATTTGCTACGTGTCACCTCTAGCTCCCTGCTGCTGGCAAACAGCTCTAACCCAAAGTGCTGGCACATTCACAGCTGGGTTTGGTGCAGAGTACTTGCACCGGACTGATAAGCCATGGCTGATGTCAGCATGACTCGGAGGTCTCGAACTCAATGAAACAACAATTACTCACTACTCGGGCTGATTCCTCATGTTGAAGAGCTCGCTGCAGAAGAGGAAAAGCCACTATCCTTCATTGGCAGTTAATGCTTTTTTCCCTATGCAATCACCCCCCTATCTGCATCCCATGCTTGCTGCCAGAAACAGCTGTCTCAGCTTTTCAGACACGTTCTTGGCAAGGGCCTTTCCCCCTCACGGTGTTTGACAGGATTATGAAGTGCCGAAGCCTCAGGCCTCCTTTTGTTTTGAAGCTTGAAAGTGAAGTTTAGCTTAATCATTTTGTCTCTTCCTGCCCTTCCCCTACTTCAACCATCCTGGCTGCCCACCAGCCCAGTCCCCAGGCACTCCCACGGGAACAGGACCCCAGCCCATGGACACAGGCAATGGTAACAATGGACCTCCTAAGAGGATAGAGCAGTATCCCAGTACAGCACACAGATGGTTTAGGTCTGCTGTACCATTTTCTCAGGCTGGCTTAAAGAGGTGCCTTGGGGCAGGAGCAATGATCTGAGGAAGAGGAAGACTGATCCAACTCTGGTAAAGTTATCTGCTGCTCCATGGTAGTTTTATTTAGGAAAAGGGAGCAACCACGTATTTATTCATACTGGAGAGACACTGAAGTTCTCCCTGCTGTGCTAACCAAACAGTATTAATATTTATGACATGCTCTGCAAAGGGAGAATTTTGAAGCTGAGAAATCTTGCACTTTTTAAGGGTTTTTTTGTGAGAACGTAGACAAAAGAGCTCAAACTCCAGCTTTCCAGGCAGAAAGCAGAAACCCCTAATTTCAGAAAAGTCTCCAGTGGTATGATGCTTTTTTACCATTTTTTACTCAAACACTGCTTTACAAAGAGGGCAAATTTAAAACGGGATAAAAATTAAGAGACAGACCAGGCCTCAAAATGGGGTACGAATGCAACACTGTCCTCCCGTCCCTCTGAGCTTAGGGTACTGTCTGCCCTACAAATGTAGGCTGAAAGGCCTGCTTTGTTGTAAAAGATGTTCTGGTTTTTCACCTCCAAACTTAGACATCTCTTTTTGTCTAAGATAGCAAAGAGGGACTGAAATATTTATTGAATAAATGGAACATGAATATGTGGGCAAATATTGGTGGATAAAAGCCAGGGCTCCAGTCACAGTACACCTTTAGCAGAAGCTCCTGAAAGCAAGAGCTTATCTCTCTGAAAACCTCCAGCAACACCGTGCAACCAGCAGCTGTCACTGTAAGCAATGAGGAGGAACACGAGTGAGAGAGTCAGGGATGCTCCTAGATGGGAGGAAAGCAACTGGAAAGCAAGAACACAGGAGAAGTGGCAATTAAACACTCGGCAGCTCCCTAAAAATGGCCTTTGTCCACCAGGAGAAGCTGCTCATCAGAAAGGCTCAGTGGCCTTTTAAAATGCAGCCCAGCTTCAACTTCAGAGATAGCAAACATGGCTTACCACGACGGGTTCTTGAAGTGATAGCAATTCATATCCTGTGCACAAGTGGGATTTAAGATTCCGTAGCCCTTTTGATGCATTCTCAGGCAAGGAAGTCGGGCATCAGAGATGAGCAGCACAGGAAGCAGCTCCCAGCTACACACGAGCACATGACAGCTTTGAAAGGTTCAAGTTCCTCTGCCCACTACCCACATTACTCAGCTGTCAAAGGAAAGGCCTCAGATTTATGATGTGAAAATTACATTTTAACGAGGTGTCATATGTGTTTAAAGTCCTTATTCATCACCATACTGCCACATCTTTTACCCAAGACACAAATGCACTTAATTAGCATATTATAAGGACAGAGGGTTCACCTTATCTGCATTGTGAAACTGTTTCAGGAAGAAAAAACACAGAACAGCCCAAACATTCTGACTGAACAAAATCCTTGCAATCACACGTCAAGAGAGCATCCCACAACACTTGACAAAATGTGGAAGATAAAAATTTGACATGCACCCCCTGAGCTTCTTAAAATATCACAGATATCGATGTAATCGCTGCATAACATTTGATTACCAGAATGGCAGGCCACAGTGTTAATATGAAATCTGTGGAAGCCACTTAAGCACATTTAGGCAGTATTAGAACCCCTACATATCATATCACTCTCTTCCTTATGTACTGGGCATATTTATGTATTAACTTCATACATCCATGAAACAGCCCATATGGTAATGCTTGAGTCTGCTGGACATAATTTAAAACACCTTCTCAAAAATAGGAGGTCTGTGTTTCCCTTGTCACTGGGAACGGCTGCCAGGACATCCAAGTCCAAAATGTTCACAAAGGGATCCTTAACTTGGTTCAAGTTCTTCCCTGGACTTCTCTACTACGGGACAGGCTCCAGTCCCCATCTAAGCACTCAAATGCTCAGTCAGCACATCCTGAGCCCTGGCAAGAGCTGCCAGCACTGGGGCACCTCATACATTTAAAAGACAGAACTTCTGGTGTCTGTGATGCCCAGGAACCCCTGGCTGGTGTCCAGGCAGGAGCTGTGCCTGCTCAGGGAGGTGCTGAGGCACAGGACCAGGAGACATGCGTTTGTATGCAGCACAGCGCTGGGAAGCGGGATGGGAGCACTTCACCTTTTTGGAGAGGAAGGTTTGTTGATATTTTCTTGAGTTTATTTGCGCAGAACGTATCATAAGTGAATGATGATTAAAACAGGTAACTCTGGTGAATATCAACTGATTAGGCTGCCGAAAAATTTCATCCTGTCACTTCAGCCTTCTGTTTCGCTCTCTGCATAGGTATAGTAGGACACACTAAAAAAAAAAACAACCTGAACACTGTTCTGGGTTTAACTTCTTGAAGAATACAGAGAGATGCAGAGCTATTCTTAATAAAATTTCAAATTAGAAAACTCAATAGAAGCTACAAAGAAATACTCCAAAAACTCGGGAGCATTTATGAAGAGGCATCCTCCAAAAAGCTTATTTTAAGGCCAAACAGCTCAAAGAAAATACACTTCAAAGGCTTCTGGTATCTTCAAGTTCACTTCTTGAGGGCAGACATTAATGATAGCTTTCTTGGGACTTGCAGGCACTGAGCAGTGTTTGCTTTCAGAACCACTTTTGGGATAAATGAAAAACAACCCCAGACAAAAGATTACCAAAAAAAAAAAAAACAAAAAAA
>VZRV01003485.1:1191228-1222345 GCA_013398115.1 Falcunculus frontatus
AAAAAAAAAAAAAGGTGGGGTAAAACCTTAAAATGCAGCTTTTCTCATTTCTGAGAAAAAATGAACAGTTGGGCTTAATTCCATCAGGAGCCTTGAATTGGTTCTAGAGCAGCTAAACTCAGCTTTTAGCACTTCAAAATATTTTGTTTTCCCTGGTAACTTCAGGAGGTGCAGAAGCTGAGCACAGAAACTCCAGGATTTGACACTCACTCACTCCAAGGAGTAAAAGCCCATTTTTTTAAACAGTAGGTGAAAGATGCTCTGCAACAGTGAAGATCTCAAATATGTTCCAAACCTACATGTCCAAGTCTTTAATTAAAAATCACAGAAAATGCTTAGACATTGTGAACAGCAAGAGGATGTGAGCCCTGCCTGTCCTATAAATTATGCAACTCCTGCCTACTCCCATTTTCTCTGGACAGTTTGGCAAAACACTGAAAATGATTCTAAGTGAACTGGAGTCCCCAGAAGCTGTATTTTATTTTAGATATCCCTGAAATGTATGATACAAGTGATTTCAAATATGCTACTGGCTATTTAAGTAGTTAAATATTTCACTTTTCTTGTTACGATCAATTTTTGGTTTTAAGAGCTCTTCTAAAACTTCACCCTTAATTGTTTTTTAACAACCCATATGCTCAACCCATCAATTTTACAATCCTTCTTTTATTTTCTAATTAAGCTGATATTGTTTACAAATTTTGCTACTCAAATTGTAACACCATGGCAAATGCCTGCATTGAACATGGTTCTAATACAGAGAAACACTGGTGATTTTTGAAAACACAAGAAACATATATGTGCAATCCACTCTGTAAAAAAAAAAAAAAAATCTAAAAAACCAAAAATATACTGGGTCTTCACTGCTTTCCCAGGGTTGTATCAACTTCTGCTCCTGCTCTTTGGTGGAGGAGCTGGGTTTAAGCCAACCAGATATTTAGTATTACATGTAAAGCAATGCAGCATGAAATTCGGTGCTAACCAGAAAATGGGTTGCACTGAACTTGGAAGAGAAAGCATCGCGCAGACCTGGTCTCCTGGCTCCTCTCTGCAAAAAAGCCTGATGTCAAGCAACTATTTGCTCACCTGTTCAACTCAAAAGCAGTACTTCTGTTTCACTGATTCATGAAAAATTGTTCCCACTAATCAGGCTACGTGGGTAATGGAGCAGTAAACTCACTTGGTTTTTCTTCTTCTCTTTGATTTGTCTTGGCCCATTCAAGTTTTCTCATCAAAAAATTCAGCTGCTGTCAGAGCAGACCTCTCAAAATGAGTCGTCTAAACTTTTAAAATAGTGAGGTAATGGGATCCTTATGCATTTCTGCCAGAAAGGAAATCCTAACAATTTTCAGAGAAGAGAATTGCATGTAAAATTCAGCCTTTTGTCCCTATTATAAAGCTTTGTACAAAATTTGCACATAGGGAATGTCAGAGAAGGCTCACCAGATTCCCTGACACCAGATTAACTCTCTCATGCCCACCATTCAAAGCTAAGAACTGCTTCAGCTTTTTATCCGAGGCACTGGGGGATTCTAAATTCTCATCCAAACCAGAGTGAAATTAAAGGGGCTTCAAACCAGAGTGACACAAAGACAAATCAAATCCTTGCACCTCACAGACTTTCAGCCCCCTGCAAGGTTTTCCCCTGGTCTCCCATCTCACCATCTTAGAGACTGTGAAAAAAGGGAGAACAATTTCCTTTTTTAATAGGATTTTTTCCCTTTTTAGGTTTTTCACTGATTAAAGCTTTTTTTTTTCTATTAAAGATGCTATTACTGACAACAGCCACCACATGAAAAAGCAGCAAAGAGTCCGTTAAAATACCTGGAAATAATTCACTAAAAAGGAGAGAAACTCTGTGAAATAGAGGGGATGCAATTGATTTTCTCTCCTTGGGGACAGCCAATAGCTCACAAATTGCTCTGCTTCACTCCACCACCCAGAAAGTACATGCTCATCATTAAGTTGGGAGAATGAGAAGTATTACTTCATTTTCTACTCATCTGAGATCTTGCAGAGGTCAACATCATTGAAAATATCTCTGCTCCTTGCTTAACAGTCACTCAGTTCATGTTCGTCTGCTTTTTCAAGATTTTCTTCTCCCCTTCCGTACATTTTTGTAAAAAAATCACAATTTCAATGCCACTTTACTACTTTTATTCCAGCCATCCCTAGATTTTCACTCCCAAAATTTCTTTCAGCATCCCTTGATCCATTTTCTTTATATGGGTAACAGGCTGCATACAGGAAAAGAAAATCTCAGCAACAGAAACCTTTTCACTTCTCTTTTGCAGTCTAAAGCCCTGAATCCACTCACCCACTTTCAAGTTTCTTATTTACAAAAAGAAATGTTTTGGAAAAAGCCATGTTATGAGTTGAACACTTTACTGCCCAAATTATATTAATTCTGCCTTTTCTTTTACTTTTTCAGCCTTTCAAAGTACACAGTCCACCACAAGAACTACCTGATTATATGACTACATCAGTATAGTAGCAACCATTTAAAATGACTGAGGAAATGCTGTTTGGAAATTCTTGCAATATCATACAAGCCTGACCACAGTGTAGGCTAAGCCTTTTTACTAATAAAGTGGCAACTTTATAACTGCAAAATGATGATGGAGGTGATAAAGGTAAGGAAATATACCCAAGTAACTACCAGCACAATTTCTAGCAGGAAAAAAGGTGGAAAAGCTGGGAAACCTCTGGAGCCCAGATGATCCTCTAAGATAAAGTATAGTAAGTCATAGTAAGTCATGAAATGCTTTAAAAAAGAAAGAGAAACTTTACAGGAAATTAACCAAGAATTTAGAGGATTCTGTTGATTCTCCTCCTGGCTCTAGACACACACTTGTGGGTGCATGCTCACATATTCAATTAGTCTCAGCTTCTCTAAAAAGACAAAGCTCCCCCAGCTTAATGAAACAAAGTAATTTAAACTGGCAGACAGTTTTCCTCCAGCTGTTTGCAACAACAACATCTTCCATGCTCTGTTTTGTCAAAATTCCTGCAGAAGGGAAAATGATCTGATGATGTACAAAAGAAAATTCAATTCAGGAGGAAGGATTTCTCCCCCTGTGAACAAGAGGACAGGCATTTGGAAACTGTTTCAGGGTACTTATGTGTAGATACTCCTTTGTCCGCTTCATTTCAACTAAGACAAAAAAAAAAAATTCTGCACATATTTATGTCTTAATAACCACCATAGGTCTGTGGTGGGGCTTAATTTGCAGAAACTCAGGCAGATCAGTAAGACAGGAGTGTACTTCAGTTTTACAAATAAAAATAAATATACAAGAAAAAAAATAGAAAGATTTTTGGTTTAGTATTAAACCCCTTACCTGCTCTGCTGTCCAGCGGGCCAAAATCCAAGGAGTATTTTACAACGTGATAGTTGTTCCATACATACAGGAGGTTGTCCCGGGGATTATAATCCACAGCAGCAATGTACTGGTAGGAGTTTGGAAAGGGCACATCCACCATGCTATCCTTGCTTTGGTCAGTGTTATATATGTAGTCTATTTTATTCCCTGTGGCTTCATTGTCATCATCTTCATACACAGACTTCACCACATATAAAATCCCACAGATCATGAAGGCATTAGAAGCTGATCTCTTGTCATAGGCAGTATCCCACGTCCCTTCGATCCTTAATGTGTAAGGGTTCAACTGGCTAATGACTATTTTGCCATTATTTTGTTCTGTTGCATAGATTACCCAGAGCCCGTTCTCATCCACGGCCAGGTCTATGTCGGACTTGCCTCCCCAGCGGTAGGGAGAGGTGTCGTGGTAGTTGGCATTAGCTATGATTGCCTCCCCGCTCTTTATCCTCGTCCGCAAGTCAAACTTGACGATGTTCCTGGTCCGCTCCTTGTTGAAGAACAAAGCCCCGTCGTACACCACGAACCCCGTGCCGTCCACCCGGTGCGGGAGTTTGTAGGTCGTGGTCGGCCTGCCGGCGATGAAGTCGTCCTTGGAGGAGTACTCCGTCAGCGTGTCTGTCCGGTACGGCGTCCAGGGCATGTAATAGATCTTGTCAGAGGCCTGCAGAGGGTCCTTGCACCAGGCGCCCGACTGGTGGTCAGACTCGAATAAGTGTTCGCTCTGGTAAACTCCTTTCAGCAGTCCAGGGCAAAGAAAAACTGTCGTAGGGGAAAAGAATTTAAAAGAAAAACAAAGTTAATGACAGTTCAGGGGTGGCTGGCCCAAGCATCTCAACAGCTTCTAGTCCTGGAGCAGAGGACACTTGAGATGAGAGGAAACCCAAGAGCAACGCCTTGTAGCTGGAGACTATCCTTCCTGCCCACCACATCTCTAGAACAAGATCTGCTCCACCAAACCATTTTCTTCCACCCCCCGCTGTTTCTATCAACTGTGGCTCATTTTCTTATTGCTTTTCAAATCTATTTTTACAGGTATACTTACTTGGACCACTTGCTTTTGTAAACTCTGAAATGAATATGTGCCCCCAAAGGATTTCTGGGTTTGTATTTCCAAATTATATTCTGCAGTGAATCTGTACCTACTAGGTGAAGGGCTAAACTCCGAGGGAATTGATCCACATATTTATTTGAACAGCCCACAGAAGAGTGGCCTAGAAATGGAAATAAGAGAAAGAAATTCCCATCCTTACAGCCCAAGTGATATTAAATATTTAAAGGATACCAATAGCAAAGCAGAGGCGAATCCCTTAGCAACTCAGAAGAGCATTTAAAGCAAAGGGAGTGGGGGGGGAACACCCATCTGGAGTATAACTAGAAATGAGACTTTCCAAGCTGCTACAGGACACATGAAACATGCAGTCCACACAATTAAAAACGAATGACATATGGATGCTGAAAGGAAAAGACAAGGAAGAAAGGAAGAAAGGAAAGAAGGAAGGAAAAGAATAAAGTTTGCTGGAGAGGAACCCAACGTCTAGATTTTAATCAGTTAAAAAATGTCCTGTTAAATATAGTAGTAATTCAAACTTAAAAACATATACCTTCTGTTGTTACATGAGAGGAGCACAGAGGAGCAGTTTGACTAACTGGGATGCTTTGCTGCTCAGACTTCGGGGGGGCTGACATGGGCCAGGGCATGCCCAACACCTGGGAGGAGGCTCAGCCGCTGCCCGGCTGACCTCAGCCCCACGGGAACACCACCACCGAGGGGCCGGCTGGCCGGATGGATGGGGAGGCAAGAGGCAGGATGCTGCGGAGCAAATCTGGCTCGCTCGGCCCTCGCCATCCCCGCCAGCACCCTCCTGGCCTGGAGGCGCTGCACACACTTCGGGGGGGAGAATATTGGTTGGTTATTTGGAGCGCTGATCTCCGCGATCCGCGAGAGGTACAATAACCGTGACGATGGGATGGGCGGCAGGGAGGCATGAAGAAGTATCCCACCACGCGCTTCTGGCAGCACGGGGCTGGCAAGATGGGATCCCACATTCACACTTCCTGCTTGGAGCATAATTGATTATTTTTTTGTAAAAGCAGAAATTGGTAATGTCTGGAGAGCAAGACAGGAGGAAAATCAGATTTAATAACCAGTATAAAATTATAGAGATCCATTGGAGTCTAAGTAACCACGCAGAGTTGCTGAAAAAGGGGTGCCATTTCCACAAGGCCATAATTAGATATACTTATGCACATACGTATGTATGCACACCTTCCAAATTCTTTGGGGCAGGAAAATGAGTTATCTAAGCCTTTGAATAGAATTTAATGAAAAAAAAAAAAGGTGGCACTGGTAAAAAACTTTTCAGCAAATATGAGTTATCTGGTGAAGTTGAGCAGCAGAGATACTAAATAAACTTTAACAAAAAGGTAGTGAGAATTAATGACATAGTATTTCAACTAAAACGTTAAACTGTTAAATAACTTAGCCTATACATAAGTAATATATATATATAATTTGAAAGGTATTTAATTACCTTTTTGTTCCACTTCTATTGTAGAGAGAGAGGTAAAGAGAGAAAGGAGAAAAGAGAATAGATTAATGGTACTGTATTGGCCAGGTACTTTTCTTTACCTCTTTCATAAGAAAAGGAAGATTTATTAATTTACTTTGGTATGTGAACATTTTTATAAATATATATATAAACCTTTCCTCTGATATATACACTGGATAATATGCAGACAAGTTGAACAAAATACAGATAAATTTTAACTTTAGAAAAATCTGGCAGAAGAAAAAAAAGCCCAACACTTGGGATGTAATGAGCCCCCTGGACTCTACCTTGTCAGCAGCAACCTTGGACTAGTTTCATAGAGCAAAATGAAATACCCATAAAGTGAAATATGACTGATACAGCTTTATGTATAGACTAAAAATTCCAGGGAGAAACTTTATAGAATACACATCTTCATATATTTTGCCAAAATCCTGTAAAACAGAGATCCCTACCTAAAACAGGAGAATATTCACTTATGATATGAAAAGAGAACTTAGGAGAGTCAAATGAAGCACGTCCGTGGATGTTCGTGGAGTCCTGTCCTTTGTCTTGGAGAAACACACTTTAGTAAGAGTTGGAAAAAAACACTGGAAACATTGTAGCACTTACAAATAAGATCTCAAAGATTCACAGTGTTTACGAGACAAAAATATGTAATCACTATTTAAAAAGCCCAGCCCCAGAACTTGCTAGATATTTTAATGTGAATTATTCACCATGCATCATAATGCTGCTAAAGAGGCTTGTGTCCCTTTGGACAAAGCCCCTTTCAGGTGTAATAAATAAATGAAGTGCAGTTATTAATTCCTAAATACTCGGTACTAGTTTCTATACCTAACAACCTCCTGCAAGAAGGTTTGGAGGTCCTCATCCAAAAGCCTCTTGCAGTTGTGGCACAGGCTCTGACTTCTTCCAGCATGGCGGGGACCCAAACAGCAAACTGCTGGTTCTATGGGGCCTCTTCCCCAAAGGTGCAGGAGAAGACCAGGCCCCATGAAATATCAGAGGGAGAAGCGAAAACTTGCCAGTGAACCAGGATGGCTTTGACAGCTGAGAGATGTCTGTTCGGAGAAGCGAGACAGGAGTGCAAAGGTGCGCACGCATGCTTTGGTTTCGCTGCCCAGAGTTCACTCCAGCCCCTTCCAGACCGAGACACTTGCCAAGTGACTGTCCTCTGGTGCTGGCACTGCAAACCCCTTTGCACTCAAAAGTCTCATTCATTTGGATGGGAAATTGCAGGCTCGGTGGAAGAACGATTTCAGGGTAGGGCTGCAAATGCTCTGGCTAGACATGTGGATCTACACTTCCCTGTCCAGAGAGGAATACAGCTGGAGCCAACTGCAGCTCCCATAATGAGTGTTTCCAAATTTCAACAGCCTTTTTTACCTGGGCTTTGATTCAGGCTCCTTTCTACCTCAAAACAGGTTAAGGTTAAAGGCAAATGTTTTCAACATGTGGCTGTCAGGGCTCCAGGGACCAGAGACAATGCATTTGAGTGCAATCTGATTTTGCAAGGGAAGGAGCCAGCAAGATTAAAAGGCTCCAGACTTAGCAATCGGAGAAACCCACACAGCTATTGTTCTCCCCATCCCGGGCTGTGGCTGGTCACAGTTAAGTAAGGTATTAAGAAGAGCATTAAATGTCTCTAGCAAAAGCAAGAAGGCAACATCCCCAAATGTATGGCTTCACGCTGATTCTCCTGGCTGATGTTATACAGTACCTCTGGCAGCATAGAAGGTAGTAATTTACATTTCCAAATGCACAAAAGCTTTTGTAATGCACTCAAACAACAGCGTGATATTGTAAAGCAGGGAGAGAGAAGCTTCTAGAGGAAATAATGTGTTTGTGACCAGCTATCTGAGTGACCTGAAGCGTTGATTACCCCCATTCTGAATAGCTCACATGTGTTATTAACACTCAGTGCCATATCCAGCTCTCTTATAATTCCAACCACGGATGTTTTGGTGACCTTCTGAATGGTGTTTCCATTGTATGTATCCCCAAATACATATTTTCCCTCTGCTGATTTAAGACTTAATGCTTTTGAATTTCAATAATTACTCAGCTTATAGTAGGGCGCCATATTCTTCAAACAGATACCATGAGAAGCATGGAGGATTTAGCTCATTGAACAATATTAAAAGAAAGGGTCTAATTAGAGTCTGATTACCCCTTTAGTTAACACAACATAACACTGCAAAGCTGTCTTTATAAAGTACTGGCAGAATTTTTTAAATTTTGCCCAGTTACAGACAATTTTACATCTCCTTAATGCCTGTGCCAATCAACAGAATTTAAGTACTGCTTATAGTACAGGGTGCACCTTACTTTCCTACAGAGATCTGCAGAAAAAAACCAGGCATACATAGCTTTTATGGTGAGGTCTTCCATTCCTGCTGTCGCTGTACTGGAGGAGAACAAGGGTATTTCACCTTGATTCCCTACGGTGGTTGCCAGTGCAATTGACTTCAACAGTGCCAGAGGCCAAAAGGAAATCAAGAACCACTTGCTGTGTCTGAGAGGAGTTACAAACAAGACTTTCCACATACACTGATTTTCTCGTGATTCTTCAGATGGAAGGAAAACTGAGGACAACGTGCAATCATGAGCCACTACAGCCTGTCCCCAAGCAGATTCCTGCCACCCATTCAGAGGAATCGTACAAAAGCGTTAATTAAATGTTCTTAGTATTGCTGTGTCGAGGCTCTGAAAACACACTCTGGCACAATTAACACTTGAACAGCATTAACTGCTCATTTTCTTACCGCCACATTGAACTGCATTCAACTATTTAAGGCACAAGTGCACAGTGGCAGCGCCATATAGAGAGCTGTCTCCCTGGCACTGCTTCAAACCCCCACAACAGCAGCACAAAACTCCTGGAAAAAAATTATGCGAGAAGGGGAATGTTAAAAGACAATTCCAAAAGTAGTGCAAAAATTTGTGCCCTGTACTTTGCCAGCTGTTTGTTTCAGTTGGTTTTTTTTTCAGGACAGATGTTTAATAGTGGAATAAGTGACATCCACTCCCTGTTCCTGTTCTTCACAGATCTGATTGACTTAATATACTCAGACTAATAATTAGTACACTCAGTGTTAAACACATAGTTAATGACAAAGCAGAAGGACTAAAAAACCCAGGTTTTTGAGGCTGACCTTAGTAGCACAAGCTGCAGCTTCTCAGCCACGCTGAGAGCGTTTTTCATGCCAGACATGGCTGCTGAATCCCGTGCCCACAACCAGCTTGACCACATGCGTAGGCAGGCGAAGCTGAAAAGCAATTTATGTGCTTCTCCCTAACACACAGCCCCATCTGTGGGTCCTGGGTTGAACAGGGACATGTTTGAGCAGCTGCAAATCTAGCAAGGTACCCCAAACATGCCCATGTAGAGCCTGCTCACAGATGAAGGTGCTCTTCTTTTTGAAGGCATGGTTGAGTCCTGGAATCACAATGTTCTTCTACTAAAGTAAACAAGAGACATGTTCAAAATTTAGGGCAGCAGCAGATCTGAAATAAATATATCTAAACCCAGGGAATGAAAATCACAGAATCACAGAATGGTTTCAGTAGGAAGAGACCTTTAAGATCAACCAGTTCCAACCACCCACCAATGGGCAGGGACACATTCCACTATGCCAGGTTACTCAAAGCCTCATTAAAACACTTCTTTAAAAAAAAATTATTTGCATTTCAAACCCACTCAACCCCCATATATGGTTTGCCAGAAGAAAAGCTAAGAGCACTAGCTCGGCATTTACACGACATGTTCTGGCAACCTGAAGTTCAACATGCTGCAGAAGTACCCATCTCTGCTTCATTTTCTTCTCCCCACACATAATTAAAGTGGCAAAAGAGACCACACAGACAAGTTCAGCACTCACTCTGAGCAGCACAGACACAAAACAAAGTACATGGCACCATTTCTCTCATCCACCCACTCCTTCTAGGAAAGCCTGGGGTCCCATTGTGGTGCAGGTGGGAGGTCACCAGACCCCAAATGCCTTGATAATGAGAACATAGCCACATCCACTGCAGCAAGCTGTAGCCAGAAGAAAGTCAGATGATGTTTTACCTCTAGGCAAAGGAAAACCAACAACAATTCAACGGTCTTTGGGTTCACTTCCTTCATTGCAACTATCCTCTCTACAGAAGACACAGTTACCAGCCTTCATCCCCAACCTCCACATTAAGCTGTCCCCGAGTCACAACTGAACTCCAGTCCTGTTAGTCCCAGTGAAAGACTCGTTTTCTGAGCTTTTTATGTGAAAAGAGTGAACTTGCAACAGGGAAAAACCTCTTGAGTCTCGACTCAGGAAAAGAATGGAAGAATTAGGTTTTCTAAGACTACTTTGCAAATACATACTATTGCTATCTTTCCATTTTTTGCCACCAATTCTTCCTTTACTTTGATTTTTCTTTTTTTTCCTCAACATGATGGGTTTTCTAGAATGCATTTAAATGGAGAACAGACTCCATTAACATTACCAGAATTTGCAGTTCAAGAGCCACCTGACACTTGAATGTAAAGCACTCAGACTTTCATTCTCCAGCCAGAGGAAAGGAGAAATTATTCTTATCAAGCATATCACCACAAATTATCTTTCTTGTGGCTGACAATTTCTCTTATGAAAGAACATTCAACCTCGAGCCTCTCTGATGGAATCCTCCACCAGATAAAAATTATTCTACAGGCTAAGCTTTAAAGTTTGTTCAGGTCTAAACTATTACAGAGGTGGGAGTAACTTAGTCTGTAACGTTATTTTAAGGTTTCAGTAAACAGAGTACTTCCTTCTTCTTGGCTGTATGTAACTATGTGTGCTCATGATACTCCCCCCTATAAAGCTGGGAAAAAAAATTGCCTGGATTTATTGCACAGGAGACATGCTTGCCTTTTACAGCAAATGAAGAGTTAATCCTTTATTTAATAAAAAGGAGGCATAATCTCACTTGCTTTACTTCCATATTACATTTTTCATATAATATCCAAGCATCAGTAAACAAAGGTGCTCTACAAGTACTTTGTGCTACAATGGCTTCATGTAGCACATTCCCGAAATTGCCACCTCCTAATTAATTCTGCTGTGACGTACAGAGATTGGAAATGTCAATAATCTATGCTTTCATGAACCACAACCTAAATTAGATCCTTAAATATGGTATCTATAGATCTGCAGAAATCAAAGCTGTCGTTTCTCATAAGTGGATTTTTTTTTCCTCCTTAGATTTCCATTCATCTGATAAATTTGTGAAACCTTTCAAACCATTAATTTGGGCTTCCTTAAAATGTCAGTGCTTTCAGTCTGCTTTTTAATACATAATAACTAAATTTAATAGATGTTCACTAAAACAAAACTAAGGATTATTAATGTTAAAACACCTGTCAGTGTAACTTAAAGTCATCAGGACCCAGGAAACCACTAATATGCATTAAGTCTTGTCCACTAGAGGTTTCTGTGAGATGAAAAAAGTTATAGCTTCCTACAAAATTACCTTGTGTATTATAGATCAAACTTCAGGGTATTTTGGGAGAAAGCCATCATTTTGTTAAGACATTCATATAATGGATGACAGGTATCAGAGGCCCAAGCTCTCACATGGACTCTCCCACAAAACCCAAGTAATAACAAATGCTTTTCCATGGCACTGTCCCCTCGAGGCACATTTTCTAGGAGCTTAAATGTTATTACCTCATTTCCTAATTTTAGGTACCAAAGCACACAAAAAAATTATGCCTTTAAAAATTTTGTAAAGGGAAAACCAAAAATTTCTCCTGCAGAAAGCAAATGAAACTTGGGAATTCTGAGTCTGGGGATTAAACAGATCCATGCTGTGTGCCTGGCCCTGCAAGAGGAGCACACAGTGACCTGTTTCTCAACAATTTTGCAAACACTTGGATTTCCCGAAATTCTGTGAATAATTTCTATTCTTTCTTTGCCTCTCTCCTCTCATTATTATTCCAGGTGGCAGTCACAGTGACTGGCTTCTCTGAAGAAGCAGACACTTAATCAGCTTCAGCAGATACTGAATGTGATTGTGCTGCACTTCTAAATGTATTATTCCAAGAGATAAATATTTTTTTCTCAAGTAAAGATAATTCACTTAAGATATAATGACTCCTGAAATACACTGCACTGGAAAGAAAAGAAGCAGCAGGAATTGTTATATTCAGAGTTCATCTTCAGAAGGAATATCTGATTTTTTAATGTGTATAAATCTCTTTTGTAGATGAGATTTTATGTTTAGAGCACCATTTCAAAGATAAAGCAACCTGAAAAACTAATTCATCCCTGAATTTGGGAAACAAAAAAGTTGTTTATGCTAGTCAAAGTCACAGCACTGGCCACCACTCACTACCCTCACAAGTAGAAAAGTTGCTCTCAGTTTGTTGTGCACCAGAATTTTCCTTTTATATTCGCCAATTAAAAAAGAAACAGCAAGATGAGCGAGCACGAGAGGGGGGGAAAAAAAGGGCTGTACAAGTACTGTGTGAAATTCAATTAAGGCTACAGGTCATTCAGCCAAACTTTCCCTGGCAGTTGGCCTTGTATTGTTTCCAGCACAACATCACATGAGTGAGCTGCCATTAAATTACAGAAGAATCAGCCACCTGGACATCATTCTCCCATAACGAAAAAAAAAAAAAAAAAAAAAAAAAAAAAAAAGTGATATCACAGCTCCAAAAAGGGAGGTAAGCACTGCATGGCTGACCCTCTGCAGCACTTGTTCTGTGGCTGGCTCCTGCTGCCAATGAAGAGCCTGATGCTGAGCACCCATCAGCCTTTTACAACACAGCCCTGCAGCTAAGGTCAAATGATATGCGGTGATCCAGTCTCCCCAACAGAGACATGAATTAAACCTCATCCAGGCTGTAAGCTCCTTTATAAAATGGGAGAGAAGCATTACTGTGCATTACTTACAGCTCCAAGCCTAAACAAGAAAAGGGAAAAAAAAAGAGCTGAGCTTTCCCCCAGAACACTTATTTAATAGTGCACCTCTGAAAAGGGTCTGGGGGCAAACTGAGTACCAAGATGCTGCTCCTCTCCATCCAGAAAGGCTTCTGCGCACAGAGGTGAACCAAGAGGTGCTAGCAGCAGGGTTTGATCCTCCAGGGCTGCTGAGTGTGGTTTTGGAGGGCATGAACATATACCTAATTCCCAGTGCTGCCAGCTCAGCCCAGGAGTGCTCAGAGACAGGGTAGGGAGAGACGAACTGACAGAATGGCTGAAGACCCACAACAAAACAGTTGTTTGGGAAATAAATAACCTTGTCTGGTAAAATCTAACCCCAGAGAGCTCTTGTAAGCAAGTTTGAGTCTAGGTCTTACTCCCTTTGCTCATTCAGCCACTGTAACTGGGTCAGGTAAATAGACCTGGATAACCACCCCACTCGTTCCTCCTTTTAGGATTTCAAATGCACAGGAAGATCACATGGCATCTAGGCAAATGTAGCTAACTAGGAATAATTATTATTTGCATGGTTTTTTTAATATATTTCTTGCCTCCTTACCTGACTTTAAAATGAAAGAAATCCTGAAGTTTCTTAAAGATTTGTCCTCATCCAGGCAAGAGATAAATCCGGGATGTCAAAAGCCTGACAGAGCCATCGAAGCAAACACTATTGCCTTAAGCAATAGGTGGGAAAGGAAAAATATCTTAGGTGGGGGAGCACTGAATTAAAGCTCCATGTCTTTCAGTCCGATCTCTCTCCAAAGAGGAATAAACTGTTTGTCATCCTGCCAGCTATGAGACTAGCTATAAAATAATAGATTCCACAGGCCCAAATGAGGCTAATCATGATTGCCAAGGCATGTCTGAGCTGTGAGAAGTGAGTGAAATCTGATGCTCTTCAGAGAAAACATTTATTGAAAAGCTCTTTGCTCTGCAATAAGCCTTGGCAGTTCTCTCATGTCTTGGAGTATCTACCATATTTCTCGTTTGATTGCAAGGCATATTGCTGACAGCAGCTGCTATGGCTGAGTTTCCTTTAATAACGCTTTGGTAGGTAAAACACCGCTTCTTTTCAGCTATTGAGAGAACGGTCAGGAAGGATTTTGTAGCAATTGCCTCTGTCAATAGTACTTATTCTTAAGTGTCTCCAACTGGATGCTGTAGTAAAATGCCCATCAAAATCAGAAAAGGATTTCCACAAAGACAAACAAAGGGACGCGTTTGTTTTCCCCTCTCCGAATTGGCTAAACACCTACAAAGTAACTGGAGAGGTGAGATTTTACTGCAACCACTTTGGAGAGCAAGTGAAGAGCAGGGGAAGGAGATGTTAAGACTTCAGACTGGTCCTTTGGAACAGATTTTACAGTCTGGTGTAAATTTTAACAACATCTGCTAGTTAAAAAGAGAAGATGAAAAAAAGAACCAAGGCGTGCCTTCTAGCATTTTTAGGCTGAAGTAATTAACGCAAGTGTGCTGTATGTGTGTGTGTGCACATATGTGCACATATGCAGAGAAGCGACTTCCAGCATTTTAAGATTTAAATAATTAACCCAAGTGTGTGTCACACGCACATACGCTCACATGTGCAGTGCAAAGATACTGGCACAGCTCGCACTTCGAGGCACATTCCTAAAACACTCTAAAAGAAATTATTCTGACACATCCCATCTCCAGGCTGCTAAAGCAAGTATTGCAGAAAACTGCTTGGGAGCCTTCATTTCATCTTCTCTTTTGCTTCAGCCCTCAGTAGTCAGAGTCAACAAAACCTCAGCTGAGAGGCAGATGTTTCAGAGGAGATCATGCGCTGATGAATTGTGAAAGGCTCCCATGCCTTTTCCGCAGCTCACGCTCCAGATGTGCTGGGGGATGGGAGGGATTGTGCGCACGCCTTTGCAGTGCAAGACAGGAGGGCACAGCCTTCTCCTTGAGAGGTACGGGGCAGAAGGTAATGCTGAATGCAGGGTGTCCCCCCTCAGCACCCCGCTGAGCCAGCCCCTCTGTGCTGTGCACAAGCATCCTCCTCACCTGCTTCCCTCATCTCCCCGCCACCCCAAGCACTCAGCCATCCCTGCCTACCCAACAGCACAGAAAGCCCTCAGGTGTTTGGGGAGCTGACCGAGGAGCCGAAAGAACGCCAGGAGTCCCTGCAGTGCTCCGGGGAAGGCTGCGACAAGCCAGCTGGGGCTGCCGCACACGCGGACCCGGGACGGGCTGGCACTGGGGGGTATTTACCTAACCAAGCACGCAGGTAAACCCATTAAGGGAGCAGCTTGCAGCTAATGTGTGCTCTGAGCCCAAGTGTGAATAGAGAGCCCTTTATGGGTTCCGGGATTTGGCTCCCCACTGCTTGAATATGGGACTAAGAAGGATGATATTGTATTTTATGCTTATTTTTAATGAATAAGTACTGATATAAAGCAGGAACGTAGTTGGAATGAACTGTCACTTTAAAGGAATACGTCTGAGACCTTTAACTTGCACAGGTATATTCAGTGAAGTAAAAATATTATTCTGCTTGGGAGAACCACAAATTACAGCAATAAAATATATGCAGTGAATATGTAGAAATTTCGTACTATTTGCAATGAACTGAGTATTAGGCACAGCTAAGACCTATCGTTTCACAAAAAAAAGAGACTACTTTATTTCTAATTTAAAGCATAAGAATTTATGAAGTTTGAGGGAAGTCTTTTGTGTGCTTTTGCAAAAGCTTAACTTCGAATATATTATATATTCAAAAATTAGGATCCTTGAGTATCTTGCACATTATTTACTGTGCACATTACTGGAGCGGTCAATGTGTGGTGCCCTCTCTATTTCATAGCCAATGCAGCTATTTCCCCATGGTATCAACAGATATAAAAAAAGTAAAAAAATCTTGCTAAATGAAAAAAAAAAAAAGTGACAATGAAACACACTCATTTTGGTATGAGGTAATTCAATAAATCTGTCTACTTTGCTAAGGCTCAGTTTTTATGTAAAACAACACTTACTTATCTTGCTAGATTCAAAATGGAAAAAGAATTAAGGGTGAGGTTCAGTTTTCAATCCAGCTTTTAGTAATCTGAAAATAGGAAATAGTGTTAAAAGGGACCCTGAAGAGATCTAGGGGACAGAGCCAGATGCCAAGGCTATGCCTGCTTCACATAAACATGCCCTTTCTCTCTTGAAATCTCTTTTGGATAATTTAGATGATGCAAAACCTCAAAAATCAAATTATCACATTGCCAGAAGTTCCCAGAGGGGCATCAGTGAGGCCATGCTGATATGGTGATACAGAGGACTTGGGCCTTTCCTTTCACTGCATCCTGTTCTCTTCTGCATTCCGAAGGACTCGTCTGACAGATCTGATGGGATTGTGCCATGGCCTGAACCCACAAAGAGCACAAGCACAGCTTACAGCATCTCCTGGGAGAAGAGATTCAGCTTCCCACCAAATTACCTAATAACTTCGGGAGTGAGAGGGAAGGGCTTTTGAGAAGAGTGGGACCAAAGAAAGGCTGGTGAAAATAGGCTAAAATTTGAAGAGAAACAGCTTAAGGAGCATCACCATTAAGACCAGTATGGAAACACAACCTAGAGAGCACCTATCAACATCCATCTCAACCATCAGCCACCACAGTTCATTGCTGACCTGGTCTGCTTTTTCCGTGTTCACCACCCAGAGGTAGGACACCAGTAGGAAAACCACCCACGTTCCTGGCAGTGACCGCACATTATAAATTCAGTTCGTACTCAGGCACAACCCAACAAAGGTCTAATCAACTGTTTGGCCTCAGTAGGCTTGTGAAAGCCTGGGACGTTTTGCATCTCCCTCACAACCTGAGGGCAAAAGCAGTGCCTTCAGTGACAAGCTCTGGGTAGCCTACCCCATTGCCAGGAGCTTGTGTGGGATCTTTCACAAATGCATACTTCAATAAAAATTTAAACAATTTTCAGTGCATTACTATGTTCTCTTTGACCTAATGCACAAAATAGAAGAAATAAGAAGAAAGTCCCCATGATGGCCCTACCTGGGTTGACTGAGGTGGAAGACCTCACTTTTAGCTCCAGAGACGTTAGTCTAAATTAGCAAAAGACCAACCCATTTTTTAAAAAGGGCTCTGATTTAAAGAAGCAGGTACTCAAACAGCAGTTTCACAAAAATGGTGGCCCAAGATATGGGTTAGACACTGATGTTCGTGATAACAGCAGATTGTGTGTGTGACCCGAGACACAGACAGGACAGAAGTGTACACATTACTTTGTCTGAGAGAATGCCCTTCTCTGAAAGCTAAAGGAGGGGGTGCTGGGGGCTCTCGGCAGCTGGTGCTGTCTCTTCTGGTGCCATACTCAAATAGAGAAAGGAAAAAAGACGGATGGGACAGCTCTGGTGCTGTGTGTGTTTTCAAGCCATGGGGAACCTTCCAAGCAAGGCTACGACATTGGTCTTTTCATGGCCAACAGGCAAGAAATGCAAGCTAGAAGCAGCCAGCTTTGCTGGCCCCCAGATCTTTTAGTGGCCTGGGACAGCTGGCCAGGAGTTTAACTCACTGTCCATTAGCGTACAGCAACTCTTAGTTCAAGAACTATCTAGGAATATTATTACTCCACTCTTCAGGACAACAAAAGGGGAAAAAACAGGGATTTTTGCAGTTTGCTCCAAGTATTGCAACAAAACTAGAGGAAAACTGGACCAGGTGCTCATGGCACAATTTGTAGTGAATTAAGCAAAATGAAACTGTGTTTGACATGCACAGCTGTGCATGAACACAAGGACAGGAGAAAAACTAAGATGACAAGTCTGGTACATCAGAGCTCTTCAGAGATCTGCATGTCCCACAATAAACCTCCATTTGCTAAACATGTCTCATTTCTTCCTGAAGCACAAGTGGACCCAGAAGAAAATATCCACAGTATGAAGAGCAAGAGAACATTAAAATCTCTTTCTATTCTCTATGTTTTGGGGGGTAGGCAGGGGTGGTGGTAAGAAAACTAAGTGTAAGTTACGTAAAAAACACCATAAAACACAACCTAATCGGTGTTTTAAAATTGTCCATTATTTTCATCCAAAGCCACATGCCCCTTTGGATCAGAATTGTAATTTTGTCTCAGAAAACCTATCTCACTGCTTACAGTTTTGGTCATCTCTGACTGCATCACAACCAAATATAAAGGGAAAATAACAGCCAAAAGGAACAGGCCTTTTTTTTCCTAAAGAAAGGCATGAAACAATCGCTTCATTACTTACATTAACCAAAAAAAACCTGCTAATTTAAAAACTCCATACATATTCTCAACTTGTCATGCTGATTCCCTTAAGCGAAGGCCTTGAGAAATAAAAAGTGTTTTGTTCATACTTGCCTAAAGTTAGAAAACTAATGCAAAGACTAGATGCAACGTAAAAAATTCCTAAACCACTGGGATTTCCCATGAAGAAAGCTGGCTTTTTCATGGCTGTACCTTGTGTTTTGTTCCTCTTAATCCTATTTTAAACATAAGCAACACAGATGTTGCCAAACTGCTTATCTGAATACTCCTGTTTTGCATGCTGGGAATCATAATTTAGCCAAAAACTGTGGATCAACAAGCCAGTGATAGTATTTCCATTGTGGATGTGACTGCCATGATGGCAAAGATACCAGATGAGGAAATGCCCAATTATTTTTAATGGTACTTATCCTACAGCAATATCCCAGGGCCAGAGAAGAAATAGGCAGCAGTCTACTACTAAGTGAGAAAAGACTCTTCTCCCAATAGCTTGCAAGCTAAACAAACAACATAGTCAAGGTTAATTAAAGATTGATTAATATTTCCATTTGGGAACAGTGGCAGGAAAATATTACCCGCTTTGTCCAAGGAAGCTGTGGCAGAGCTGGGAAATGGTGGCAAAACTGGCTTCCTGTGCTTTAATCATAGTCCAAAATCACGTGTGAAAACCTGCAAGCATAAGGAGCGAGCACGGATGCTTTTCTCAAGGGTTGATCACTGCAAATGCAGCTGTCAGTGTCCTTCCAGTATGCTGTGTGCAGCCCGGCAAGGTCACCTTGCCCAGGTCTTTTTAAGGATGGTTGGCAGAACACAGCATGGTGGCCTCCCTTTAGACAGACAGTAAACAGGTATAAGAAAGAATTTTACTTTTCCTCTAGTCGCATGGGTTCAATGTTGTGAACTTCTGTGGATCACTTTTGCTCAGGAGAGAGGATGCAGGCTTTGAACACTGATGTCTTTTCAATGAACTCTGAGGTATCTTCTCAATCGTGCTACTTGTCTGGGTGCCTGTCTGCCATCAGAAGAGTCTGCTGGAGAATGTCTGCTCACGGGGAGATCTGCTCCAAGGACCTGAGGAGGTTTGTTACTTTACAGCATTGTTTTCACGTGTTGGCTTGCAAACTGGCCAAGCCCTTTCTGGTGACAGCCTCCCCATGGATCTGACTCCACAGCTGAATTCATCAAGCAGCAGGAGGGAGAAAAGTCTGTAAGAAATGCTCCTCTGTCTGCCTCAGAGGAAGCAACATCAAAAGCTGTTTTTCTCCCTTTGAGAGCTGTGCCTGGCCTCAGTCTTTACAAGGTTAAACTCCCAGAACAGGCTGCACTTTGGAAAGCCATCTTTTTAAAGCTGGTGCACAACACAGCTGCTCCTCTGTTACACAAGTCAGGTCCCAAGACGAATGTCTAGAGCACAGACCACGGCCTAAGTGCCCATTGCCTTCTGGTCACACTTCAACCCCCCATGATGCTGGCAAAGGCTCAGAAGCAGCTCACCCCAGCACCCTGTGGTCAGGGCAGCTGTCTTTGCTTGAACCTGCTGGTGGTGCCCATCCCATGAGCAGGGATGGCCAAGGAGGTGACAGCTTCATCTCTACCGGCATTGTTACCACTAGTGAATCACTTTCAATGAGGCCTGAGGCAGCTGGGGATGGGAACAGGGATGCTGCTCAGTGGGCACCAAATACAGGGAAACAGCAGGGAGTTGGAGCCACAGCCCCTCTACAAATGGTCCAAGGCTGTCACCATCCTTCCTGTCTCTAACAACAGAGCACCAGGGCATTTGGTGTTCTCACCGATGATCTTTCTTCCCCATTCCTGATGTCTGCACAGCAGAAGGCTCTTAAGTTGCAAGGCAAAACCAAACTGGAAGCGGCTTTGCATGTACACACCTGCCGCAGAGCTACACTAGACTGGCGGATACCAGCTGGGAAAAGAAACATGCCTCCTATCCACCACCAGAGCTGCACCAGTTTGCAGTGGCTCTGAATAAAGGCCTTACTATTTCCTTTCCTAGCAATGCCAGCAGAGGCCAAGGATCTCAAAGATGCCACCTTTAAAAACACACAGACCAGAACCACAAGAAAGTGAAAACCACAACAGCAAGAGCTGGAGTTCAGCATCACTGAGAGACCACATTGGGGTGGCATTCAAAGCAGGGAAGAGCAAAATGAGATGTTTAGGTGCTTAGAGAAAATAAATGCCAAGATAGACAGGGACCAGTGGGACACAGCCAGTTAAGCCCTTTGTTACGTTCTCAGCTCTCTGTAAGGACTGCAAGGGTAGCCTAATGCGGTGAGGCATGTGACATGCACACAATGACTTCAGAGTCACAAGACCTTCTACTCTGAATATTCCTACTTAAACCAGCAGGAATCTACCCATTAGATTATACAAAAGTCATGTAGTGCAAGCATGCTGTGGGGACTGAGATAAAAATAAACACCAAACTGCCTCCCTGTCCCACTCACCACCCCTTCCAGGAAAGTTCCTTCCAGGAAAGGGTTAAGCAGCTCTGCAAAACACATCTTGCCTCCCCTGCTTGTACTTGGTGTGCAGAGAGGACTCCAGTTCTGAGCAGTGCAGTCCTTGGGGAGGAGCCCCAGGAGTGGCTCAGCACGCCAGTTTTTGTTGCTTTCTTTGTTAATAAATCTAAAGGGGACTCTGGGCTTTGTGTGCAACATGGGCTTTATAGAGCAGGTCAGGGAAAGCTCCCGCTCACAAAGTCAGTAGTGGAAAATGGCACTGCTGCACACAATACCATCACGCCTGGGACCTGAGTGTGGAGAATGCTGAGCTTGTCGACTGTAATCACAATTTCTGCTTTGTTTTCCAACCTTTCGCCACATAACAGCTATGTTTCACAAAAGGAAAACTGGGATGGAAAAGAGAGGCCATCAGGTTTGGGCACAACTGGGCTTCCTCCCGGACCATCAGGATTCATCCAGGTCACACCCAGTCAACACAGCATTTGCAATCATGACCTTCTCTGGAAATTACAGCTTTGCTTCCCTGTTAAAATGTTTTATCCAGCAATGATTTTGCAGCTCCGTGAAGCATTCCTGATTAGATTTTCAACACTGTTACACTTGAGGTCTCTTGTACAGAACAGTATCCACACAGAAAATGTGAAGATTGCCATTCAGCAGTTTTCAGTGCGCAGTTCAAAGGAAAATAGAAAGAGAAAAATCTTATTTATATATAAAAAAATTTAAATTGCTTGGAAACTCTTCAAAAAAAAGGCTTTTATTTTTTTCACATGTGCATTTAAGCAAACACATGTACAAATGAAGCTTTATTAAGAGTAAAAAATATCTCCTAGCACCACACACACTCAGTAAGTCAAAATTAAAATTATCTATAGCACTACCATAGGCTATTTTCCTGCAGTTTTAGGCCAAACAAAGAAGGAGCAAAGAGTTTTCAACTGGTCCAAGATTAGAATTGGAGATGGGAAAGATGTAAACCAAAAATTAGTACATTTCAGACAAAGTCTGTACTGGACATTTTAAAGACAGCAGGGGAAGTGTAAAGAGATACATTACAACCAAGCTAATTTAAACAGGAAGAATGTGGAGTATATTTATTAGCTTTTCTAAAAGTAATATCCAGCAGATAGAGGAATGCAGAGTGAGATCTCATACCTGGGGAATAGAAATGCAATCTGGAGCACCAACATTACACTGTAAAGCCAAGACTCCGTTTCCTTCCAAAATCCAACACAAGGGAGTCAGGTCATCGGCAAGAGGAAAACAAGTCTGATGAGCAACCCTGCAGGTCTTGCCCTCCCTACACCTTATACTGCAACACTCCCAACCACAGTGATGCCTTAGGTTTTAACTTTTATATTTTTAAATCCTGTACTGCTTAGAGTGTAACTCTGAAGTTCCTTGTACCCTGTAATTCCTGCTCTCTCGTACTGGGTAGACATAACAAAGCCTCTCCAGGCTTTGCCTTCAAGGACAACCAGGCTGTTTTTAGGCCCAAAATGTTTAAACTAAAGATTCTAAGGGGGGCAAGCTGAGGGGCGTTACATCGCTAAAACTGGGGCTTTAATTGGAGAATTAACCCTGATATGCAAATGGTTCAAACCTATAAAAGTGTGAAGAACTCGTGACCTGTCGTCCATCTTGGGGTCCAATTTTGGAAGCAGCCTCTGGCTCCCCCAGGGTTTACCTTGAAGGCCCTTCAAATAAATACCTACCTTTATTCCCTTACTCTTGTCTAGTCTCTGTTTCTAGGTGGCTGGAGGAGGCATCAACAGGATGAAATATCTAATGTAGCTGGTCCATATAACCTGCAGAATCATGGAGAGCTTGCCTTTCTCTAGAATGCTATATGGCAAGTCACAACATCCCTTTACATATTCCTCATCAGTATCAATGAGCTCCCTTTTTTTGCACGGAGGATTAGGATCAAGGATTAGCTCTTCTGGATAAAAAGAGAAAGTGTGTTCAAAAATTCTAAACAATTACAACTGAACCCTAAACTGAAGATTTTTTTTTCCCAGTCTGTTAGTCCCCTTGCAAGGCTTACATGCCAAGCTTGCTATTTTTCTCACTCATCTTTTTGCAGTTATGGAGTTGCCTGAGCAGCCAGGAACAGGGCAGGCAGTAGGCAATGTCCACTGCAAAGCACCTCAAGCAGGATAAGCAACAAACACGGCTGCATTAATCAACTCTTGCAGACTAAGCCTTACAGAGACATGACTGGGTTTTTAAAAGCACTTAACTCCTTCTGTGTACCTAGCCCAAAACATTCCCAGCTCTTAGATCAATTGCATGCTGCAGGAGCACACAACAGAGTATGCGTATTTCCAGCAATTCCTTGGTATCAATTTTTAAGTCCGGGTCAATTAGGTTTAGGCTCTGGCAGAACATGATGTTGGAAAAGCTCTTCCCTTAGGTACAGGGCTGCTAAGAAAACTTTGTCTCTGAACAATCTGATTGAGCAACTCCCTGACAAACTAAATCAAATTTAGTTTTGATTTAAGCTAAAAGTATGGTTACAGGCAGTACTGAAACTCTGTTTTCTGCTCCACCCCACTTTAAAAACCTGCCCAAACGGCCCAATGGGAGCATCCACTCGTCCGAAATTCAGGCCCACATAATGGATTCTTTCTCAACTAGAAAGACAAGTGAGTGAAGCCAGAGGTTTCTCTGCATTATGTTCAGAGCATCACTCAGCCATGCTTTTTTAGAGCTGCCACATATCACCACAGAACCGTCTCCACTGCAACACTGGGTGAAGAGAGACATCAGGCTGCTGCTACATTTCAATTAATGCATGAAAGAATTTATGTTTTTTTCAAATAAAGTGTGCTTTAGAGCAAGAGATATTTGCATTTTTCATTTCTTTAAATGGAACTAACAAGGCACATACACAATAAAACCTAAAATCAAAGGAAAAAACCCTGTAACATTCATTTTCTCTTAGGCACCTTCAATTCAACATGATTGTAGCACATTGTCTTTGGAGCTTTACTGCCTACACTTCTATAGACCAAACCCAATCACTGCTATTTTGCTTGAAAGAAAACCTGCAGGCTGTGAAAAGAAGGCTCTAATTGACTTACTTTGTTTTATGAAAAACTGTGTCCCCAAATTCTTTATGCAGTAAATTGAATTTTCAAACTGATGTTTATCATATGTCCAATTGTTTCCGGAAATGAATTTTTAAAACAATGATACTGGACAGACCACTCAGGCAAAGAGCTTGCCTGATGTTTTTAAAAATAATGGTTGCAGCAAAAATGCCAGTCTGAAGAGGAAGTAACAATTTTGTGTTCTACTGCTAATTACATAGGTTTCAAAATGATTGTTAGGACAATCATTTATGACCAGCGTTAATCAGGAGTCATATAGCTGTAGGTCAGAGCAATTACGTGCATTTAGAAGCAAGTCCATCATTTCTGCATATGGTTTTTCTTTGTTAGTTAGGAACAGTTTTGCAGTGAATATATATTGTTGGTCTCCAATAAAAGCATATTTCTCCTTATTTTTAGATCCATTACATACACACGGTTCATTCTGGGAATGTCTGAAATTCAGCACGGCAGGCTGTATTTAGAAACAGAAGTTGTTCTCAGTTTGATGCTTTCTTACTGATCATTAACTACCACACAGCTGGCAATGAAATCAAGCCCCCAGTTGTCTTTTAAATGCAATAAATACATAACTGGGTCAAATTATTTCTGTGAATCATCTTTAGCCACTTTTGCACCACGTAATTTAATACGCATTCGTTGAAGAGCTGACACTACCACTCTCTTCTCATTCAATATTGGAAAATTTAATTGGCTACCTATTTGACTTCAGGCAAACACTGATATAAACCAGACAAACCCTCGCCTCTTGACCCTATTGATTGACCAAAGACAAACACACCACCGGTACCACAAAAGCCATGTGAGCCCTAAGTTAGGCTAATTCTGCATTCCTGAGAGGGATCACATTTTAGGACTCTCAACTGGAGTGCTGAGAAAAAGGTATTAAAAAAAAAAAAAAAAGTTCAAGTTGACTGATTAACAGTAAATCCAATGCTCTACAAGCCAATATCCTCCTGCATATTCCAGGAGAGCCTCTGCTCCTGAAAGGTGAGGTTGCCTGCAAAGAACAGCATTTGGGTTTAAGAGGCTGAAGCTTGTAAAGCCACAGTCACAGCTGTGCAGGTGTATTTATGATAGAATAAGCGGGAACGAGAGAAATGAAGTGGAAAGAATAAAAGGGGAGATGAGAGGTGAATTTTCAATAAAACCTCCCTGAATTCAGGCAGAGGGAAAGGAAAGTGATAAATAATCTCTCTGGAGATAGCTCTCATCTTGACACTACTTAATGGTATCCACACACCCAATTTCCATGGACTGTGATATCATGAGAAAGACTGCAAACCTTGAGTACCTGGGGCTCCTTCCCACACATCCTGAGCTTCAATGAGACTGTCATCCTGCTCAGATTTATGCAGCCCACAAACTGCATGGCAAAGAGAGCCAACGTCACATTAAATGCAGTAACTCAGTGCTGGGCCAAAACGATCACAAGAAGGATGATCACAAGCTGGAGTGAAGAAGGAGAAGGGTGCATCTCTTGTGCATCTTCAAGCAGCATGATTTGGGTAGCAGGAGGTGCAACTCTTGCCAAGGTGGCCATCAGTACCTAAGTCTACCTTTTCTTATCCTGAGCTCCAGAGCAAAAAAATCCCTTAGGCCTTGCATAACTGTCACCACACTCCCACACAGGACCCATAGAGCATCAAATTCCATCTCAAAAAAAAAATCGGCTTTTACATTGGAAACTTTTTACATACAGATCTGGGCACAAAACAAGGAGTTTGTCCCACTGTCAGCAAAGAGCACTGTAGAATTCCTCTAGTTTAGCCTGACAAAAGTGACATAAAGTTGATTTCTTCCCATTAAAATAAATATCAAGAGTACTGCTTTAAAAACTTCTTGGTTAACTTCAGAGCTTTGTTTTGATTTATTTATTTTCTTTGCCTGAAGAGAGGGTTGTGCAAATGCTGCACTGTTAAGGGAAAGAAGTTCAAACTTTACATAAGGGCTTTTTGCCCAGTGTCTCTTGGCATGCTTCCTTGAGTTTGAGATTGCTTTGTATGGTGAAGTATTACAGAATAAGATAACACTGTGTTATCAAGACACTAAGGAAGGGCTTTGCACAAAAGAAATTGAGCCAAAATTCCTTTTCAAGGAGAGCAGAGAGCGCATTTGAATAAGCACTAAATTCAGCAGGGGAATAACTAAAATGATTGCTTTTAAAGACACAGAAATGAGTATTTTGCTGTGTTATGAATGTTAAGTGAGGATTTTAAAACACCAGAGGAAGAACATACACGCTTTCTACCCGCAGCTTCAGCCAAGATGCTGTAGCAATTTTATAAATCAGAAAATAAACAAATTATTGTGATTCTATTTTTGAATGGCTACTATCATAAAATACCTTTGGCTCATTTGTTCTGGCAATGCATCTAGATGTATTCTGCATCATAAACAGCAAACGTTTTTGTAGCAAAATTTGTAAGAGCAATGAAGATTTTTAAATGGACTTTTCTCCATTAAATTAGGCACCAATCCTGCAGATGCTTACACAGTTTGTTTCCAGATAAAGCATGTACATAGAATTTTATATCTATAGCAAAAAGAGGCACAAGCTTAAGGGAATATAGTCTCCAAGACTTTTAGTCCAGTTTCTGAGGACTGCTACAGTTCTTCTGGATTGCTCTTCAAGAGCCAGGCTTTTAGCCCCAAAAAACCTTTCACCTGCTGTATTTACGACAATTACTTCAGTTTTTAAAAGAAAGCAATGCAACAAATGGGGATTGAAAGGAAAACGGAAGGAATACACAATATTTTCTGCAAATCCAGGTATCTGACAAAGCACTCATCATCATGATATATCTCGATCTCAGGTTACAGCCAGTTCCTTGCAGTAACATTGTACAAATTTCTTCAAACTTCAAGTAAGAAGTTTTGCAGAAATTCCCTGTCCCAAGGACCCTTGCGAAAGGCTGATCGATAGTTTTGCTGCAAACACAAATTTCACCCCTGCCCAGACAGGTGCAGCTCCCAGCAAGCTGAGAAAGAGCAGGATCCTCTTACACCGGAATTGATGTTTGCACACAGTTTTCCATCGGGCACTATTTCATGGTCTTCATTTTTTGGTTATTAAAATAGGATGTTATCCAACAAGTGGAGGGGAAGACAAGGTCAGGGATTTGGTTCCCATCTCAGAAGTGGCAGCTAAAGCTGCGGAGCAACATGTGTTTCTTGTTTGAAACGTATCACTTATTCTTAAAAACAATAATATATACCATCTGTTGCAGCCATTCATAATTGATAAGATTTGGGCTGTGTTTGACTGCAAAAACCCATTTCAACATTGAGTGTAGATGCTCAGATGAAGAAGTGTTGCAAAGCAATTTGTTTGAGCTTTCTTACCACACATTACACCAGCAATGCCCAACTGTCTCTGGGCACACACATGGTGCTCTGGAAACCCCATTTATCATTTCCCTGGGAAGCATCAGCATCTTTCCGTGGAAAAAATAGTTTATTTTCAGTTGGAATGACCATCTAGTCGAACTGTCCAACCACTTCAGGGCTGACCAAAACCCAAGGCATAGTATTAAGGGCATTGTCCAAATGCTTCTTTAAGATTGGCAGGCTTGGGGTATCAAACACCTCTCCAGGAAGCCTCCTCCAGTGCTCTTTACCTTCTCAGTAAAGAAATGCATCCTAGTGTCAAGACTAAGCTTCCCCAGGCACAGTCTGAACCATTCCAATGTGTCCTGTCACTGGATCCCAGGGAGCAGAGCTCAGCACCTCCCTCTAACACATCCTCCCCTCAGGAATTTGTAGAGAGCAACTAGCCTCGAACTCTTTTCCTCCAAACTTGACAAATCCAGAGTTCTCAGCTGCTCCTCACAGGACGTGTGTCTTCCATCCCTTTCACTGGCTTTGTTGCCCTCCTTTGTATGCATTAGAGCACCTTAATATCCTTTTTAAATGGTGGGGTCCAGAACTGCACACAGGACTCAAGGTGGAGGCTGCACCAGTGCTTAATACAGCAGGATAATCACCTTTTTTGTTTGGCTGGTTATGCTGTGTTCGATGCATCCCAGGATAGGGTTTGTCCTCTGGGCTTCCAAGGCACTCTCTGCTGGCTTACACTGAGCTGTTGTCAACCTTCATCCCCAGATCCCCTTCTGCAAGGCTGCCACTCCCCCATAGCAGGTAAAGAGTCCAGCAGTTGTTCTTGTTAAATTTTGTCCCATTAATCATTGCCTGATGCTCCAATGTATCTGTGCTCCCTCTGCGATGCCTGTCATCCCTCAAGAAAGTTAACAGCAACTCCTAGTTTGGGATCATCTGCAAACTTCCTGATAGTGCATTCACATTCTATATCCAGATCTTTGATCCACTAGGCAAATGACCTCATCACAGAAGGATACACCAAACTTTTTAAACAGGGATTTGCCTTTGTGAACCCAGGCTGACTGTGCCTGACGATTGGGCTATTCTTTAAATGCCTGTCAGTAGCACCCCACTATGATCTTCTTCCTAATTTTCCAGGAACTGAGGTCAGACTAACAGTCCTTCTTATAAACTGGAATAACATTGACTACCTTCAAGTCAGCAGGGACTCCCCCAGACTCCTAAGATATTTGGTAAATGATCAAGAGGGGCCTTGCCCTAACATCTGCTAGTTCCACCAGTACTCTGGGATGAATCCCACCAGGGACCATGGACTTGTCAACATTCAGCTGACGCAGCTGGTCCCTTAAAATTTCACAAAAGGAAAGCTAGTGCTCCCACACATTTATGGTCCTCCAGCTGAAAGGACCAGGCATCTCAAGGTCTATCAGGATTATTAAAGACTTAGGGAAAAAAAAAATAACGTTGAATGCCTCCACTTTTTCTTCCTCTCCATTAGTGGGGTGATCACCTTCAACAAGTATCACTCCCAGTGTTTTCTTTAGACCTCCTCTTGCTATTAAAGTACCTTTAAAAAAGCTCTTTGTGTTATCTGCCACAACACTGTCCAGTTTCAACTCTAACTGAGATCTGGCCTTTCCTCTCTTCTCCCTGCATACCCAAACCCCAGCTCTGTGACCTTCCTTTTACCAAGGCAAAATGTGAATGATTATTTTTGTGTACTCTAGAACTTGTTTGAGACTTTGTTAGCCATTTAATTTAGTTTCTGAGATGAGATGGTAGAACAGACCAGTCCCCTTTGAGTAATAAATGCTTTTCCTTTTCACTGGAAATCTTTCCATATTATTATCACTGCACCACAAATTTCTCCCAAATGTGAGGGCTCAGACTCATTCTGTTTAAAAAGCAAGGCTGCACTGATTTAAACACTGTCCAGTTTCACTCTGTGCATCCAAATTCCCTCCAACTCAAGAAAACTCCCAAGTGTTTCAGCGGGCTCTCATCAAAGGCATATGCTGAAAGACAACTACTGTACCTCTATTAGACTGTTAAAAAAAAAAATCAGAAAAAAGGTCCTAAACTTTAGACATTATTTTAACTTAAATATGACAATTGAATCAGGTCATATTTTTAATGGATTCTATTTGGAACACTGACTTTTTGTTTTCAAAGTACCAGCCACAGAATGTAGATTTGTCACTTTATGGTAATTACTAATATCCTCCCACACCAGAGTCATCTGGAACATATTTAATTATTGACTTCATTGGAAATGTACATGGCACATGCTCACTCTTCTGAGTAAGTCTTTAAATGGACAAAGGCCTATTTGTTCCTTCTCCAAAAGTCCAGACTCAGCACATAAAGGACCCCCCAAATTAGGCTTCTGCTAGTTGCAATACACCACATATAAGATGCTAACAGGCAAGCTGACATCCATCAAACCTTTAAGCACATGCCTGGCTGTGAGTGTCCCAATGGTGCCAATGGGAAAAACACGAGTGAAACCAGAGGTACAACTGTGCCTTGTACAAACATCCACAGAGTAAATTTATCCCTGCTTTACAGCTTGTGCCTCTGCATCTCATGCCCTGGTCAGCATCAGAGCTGGCTCAGGTGTGCCTGTGGGACAGGACCATCTTCTCCCTGCTACATTTTAGTAGCTGGTGCCTCCATACCTTCAGCTCCATACTGATTACTGACTGAAAGAGTCTTTCCTGTTTCAGACACTGCCAAACCCGAGTATAAATACCCAAAGCAGCAGCAGGATACAAATGCGATTATATCGAAGCAGGACTAATTTCAGCCTGTGATAAGGAAAAGACCACCAGTAGAGACACGGTGTAATTTCATACCAAAGAGAGTCACTAGCCACTCCATTCTGCTCTCCCACATGAGGCTAGACTATAAAACTCATTTATCTCACAATTTCAATGTTTTGAGCCATGTCTTACTAATAAAAAAATATCTACAACACCATCTATACATTGTTTCCTGATTTTTCTTCTCCCTAAAGTCAAATATTCAAACTCAAGTCTGCATTTACTCCATGGACTTTACATTCCTGCCACCCCGTCAGTTTTGCTGCAGAAACATGGAACCATCTTTTAGGGCTGCATTCAGAACAGCACTTAAATGCACAATTTGCTGCTTTAAATAGTAACATAGGTGGAACGACGCCAGAGTGTTTCCTATACAGACATTAAAGGTAGATTTCCAGGGAAGCTCAGCTTTCATTAGGGCACCTAAATATAATAGACTCATTTTCAAAATCCCAAGAGCACAATAGTTCCTGTTCTGTTTAGTAGAACCATTATTTTGCAGATCTGAACATCTGAAGTTTTGGAAGCTTTCAGGTGCGTGAGTGTGCATCTGTGTGGTCCTGCAAGCCATTGTAAGAGATGAAATGGAAAAATGTGAATTATTAATTTTTAAAGCAAAAAAAGGACAAGGCCCCGATGCTGCCTCTCCTGGGATAAAAAGAAAGGACTCGGCTGGATTACGTGGTGACGTGCCAGCCCCAGCCCCTGCTGCACCAGCATGTGCACTCCAGCAAAGGACAAGACAATAGTTTCACTCACAGACACCGTTCAACACACACACAAGAGAGAAGAAAAAAAAAAAACAAACCAGAGTTAATGAGGTGCAGCTGAATAATACCTTCATAAAAGCAGAGAGAGAAACCAGGTAGACGTCATCTGCAAGGTAAATTAAAATTATACATCTCTGAGGATTATCAGTGAAAATTGAGATCTGGAAGGGAATTTGCTTTTGATATTGGAAGGGATAAATACCCACTGTAAATCTTTTTATGTGGGCCTGTAGAGCGGAACAGAGAAATTAAAGATAAATGAGATTAAGGCATTTTTTTAAACTACATTAGACATTTTTAAGTTATCCATGGAAGGAAAAAGGACTTTGGAGGAGGAGATTAGTTTAGACCCTCAGCAATACATTCATCTGTGAAATCAATTGGAATAAATCTTTTCTAATCTGAATTGGTCATCATTCCACTCCCTGCCCCCTCATCCCTCCGCCCCT
>VZRV01003485.1:1222373-1350776 GCA_013398115.1 Falcunculus frontatus
CCCCCCCCCCCCCCACCCCCCCCAAAAAGAAACCAAAAAAAGTCAGACACACCTCAAAAAACCCTTAATAACATTTCTGCATAGTCTGGCAATCAGTCCAGGTAAATGACATGCCATGACTATTTTTGGATAAGAAACCTTTAGAAATAAGTTGCAGGACTTTGTTTGTTGTTTTGTTTGTTTTTCAAAAGGATACACTGGGGAGGGCCCCTTTGCCTTAGTCTTCCACAATTCCCCCCATTTTACTCCTCTTGGAAACAGAAGCTAACAAAAATCAAATACTATGCAGTCTGTGTTTGTCTCCTTTGCCAGAGTTTGAGGTATATACAAGTACTGCGGTTTCATGCAGGCCTCTATTGTTAAAAGTTGACTGGAAATGTTGTTAGGAAGGAAAGTGGAGGAAATGAGGGAAAGAAGTAATACATTCAGATGCATTTGGCTCTCTTCCTGGGAGCCCTTTTAATATAAAGAAACTCAACAAAGTTGTATTTTTAGATCTGGAAAGATGTGTTTTCGTATTTCACACACTAAAGGGATTTGCCTTAATATACTAAAATTTCCCCCCTCCCTCCTCCTCCCTCATGTGCTAGAAGAAATGAACTTCAATCCTCAACTTAGCCACTGGATACACATATTCTGTTCTCCCTATTGGCCAGAATAAAACCCAATAAATGTATTTCATTTCTGTTGTGGATTTATAATAGCACCTGGCAAGGATGGTCTTAATCTCCTTACGCTGCTTGCACCAATGAAAGAAACCTTTGCAATACTTCTTGTAAGAGAAATTAAAGGAAAATTGGAATAAAAACCAGAAATATAAATATTATTTTCATGAAGACCTGTTATAAAACATATGAAATCCATATCAACATCTCCAGAGAGTGCTTGGCCTAATAGCACAATTTAGGCAATAGGTTATTAAAGATGGGAAGGAATATATTCCTTTTAACGATGATGGAATTGTTCAGAGACACCTGGGAAGTGTGGGGTCATGTTTAGACAGCAAATTGGTGGCAAATATCTAGAAGTGTCATGTCAGAAAGAGTTGAAAAACACGGCTTGGTACAAATGGCCAAAGCCAGTGGTTTCTTCCCGTTGGTGCTCCAGAAAAGTGTTTGCAGGGGTCAAGCTGCTATAGTGTGTCAGCATCTTTATTCAGGTAGCACAAATCTATTTCAGACACTACAAAGATGTCTCGCTATTTATATGATGTGTAACCATCAGCTGACAAGGTGGAAGGACTGCAGCCTGTTACTTTATTGAAGAATATCCCATATTTTCATTCTTCTTTCTGTGCAGTCTTGGTTACAATTTCCTTTTTAGCTGAGACAATATCAGTTATTTACTATGCTAGAAATGGGTGTGACAAAGATGAATTTCTTGAAAAAAGCTAATGACTTCAGATATCCTCAGGTTACCAGGAACCTGACCCAAAGTTTGCTGACACTGAAAGACAGTTTCCCTGCAATTTAATGATCTTTGATTCATACTCAAAGGCCAAAGACCGTCAGGCAACAGATTGAAAGATTTTAAGCACCTCTTAGTTTAAATGAGTAGACTCAAACCAAACCCATACACTTTCTCACTAAAAATTCAGCTGCTGTGGGTCAGGATTGGAAAGGAATAAATAGTGCCTAGAAGTCACACAAGGAATTAAGTTACCCCTTATATTCATAATCTTCATAAAATAACTTACATTACGCATCACAGTTTTCCACCTTCAACTTCCATAATAAACCAATTATACAGGCCCTCAGGAGAACTGACAGGGCTCTATATCAAGAAAAACAGCCTATGTGAAAAACACATAACAGACCTACACTGAATTCTTTGACTTATTTAAAGTCTGCGGGTCTCCGTACTGCAAATTTTCTGAGAGTGAGGTGATGGTAGGGAGAAAGATGTGAATTTTGCCTCTTGTGCTCTACCACAGAAACCTTTTTATATTCTTAAAAAAACCCCCCAAAAACCAACAAACTTCTCCCAGCTGTCTGAGCTTAAAAATATAATAAAAGTATCAACAAATGTGCAATCAAACATCACATGATCATCTGAGAAGTTCACAGGTTGTCCAGGCTGTAAGAGACTCCAACTCTGATCCAGTGTAGCATCTCAGATTCTAACAGAGTTGAGCACACACTGTGGCGACTTTTCTGATAAAGACAGCTTGTGCAACTCCCAAGACATATGGGAGCAAAACCTGTTGTTCATGGAGTTTTTCAGAACCAGTGCATGTTTTAAAGACAGAATGCATCAGTGCATGGACTAATTTCAATACTTTAAGCCTGGGACTAGGGAGTGGTGAGCTGGTTCAGGAGGTAATCAGTTAAACACTAAGAAGAGAGCAAGAGGAAAAATTACTTTTTGCACAAAGGCTCATACTGGCATGTGTGGAAGACGTGATGAAGTGTTCCACACCTTAGAGGAAAGGACGGAGATGACAGGAGCCAGCAGGAGCTGGCTTTTCATAGAAGCATGCTGGATATTAGAGATGCAGAAGGTAGTGATGGTCTTCCTACTATGGAGATTGACTAACATTTATCTAACTTCTCCCCACAAGAAAATCCATACTGCTCCTGCTGACAGCAGACCTTCAAACCAATACGCATTACAGACACACTGGAAACCACCTAATTTCTTTATTTTATGCCAAACTCATCTCATATTCAAAAATTAACCATGTTGCCATTTATTACAAAAATTTATTACAAAAATGTTCATTTCCCTTCGTATCAGGCTACTTCAAGTTTTCAAATACCTTTATTTCCCTAGCTCTTAGCTTTCCTCCCCTTTCTTGAACATTATTCACACAACTATGCAGATACGTCAGCCTGCAGGTTTGCAAAGACCCATAAGATCAGGTTATTTTAACCTTTAAGAGTGCTTTCCAGTGGGCTGTTGTGTAGGTGCACTCTCCCCACAAACACACAGTAAAAGAAGATTGATAAGGGAATCAATACATTCTTTATTTCTGCCTCTGTGGATTAAAAAAAAAAAAAAAACAAAACAACAAACTAGCAAGCAAAGCTGGGAATTTTAGTAAATACAAAAAAAAGGCTTTTTTGACTGCAATGCCCAAGAAATTGTATGCATTGGAAGAAAGGCAATTTGTCAGCAGGAGACAAAGATTCTTTGCTCAGAAATAATCATAATGGATAGTTAGGTCTGCTGTTGGGTTTTTGGTTTGGGGTTTTTTTTGCTTGTTTTTTCTTTGGTTTTACTTATTCTTCCCAGCCCATGCACACAAATAATATATTTAACAAAATAAAACAAAGGAGGCCTGGCTTCAGGAGAGAATTTGCTCATTACTGGCCAAAATGCCAACAGTCAGGCTTAATCCCTTGAGAACGTTTGCCATTTTCCCTGCTGGGCCTCGGGGGACCAAATTCTCTTGGGAAAGAAAGAAAACCAAAGCAAACATAAAAACCCAGGGCAAAAGAAAAACAGAGAAGCCGCAAGTCCATTTGTTTAACAAAACACAGCAGTGCTCTCAGTGGGCAAACACTACTTCTCAACCAATGGAGAAGGCGGCGAGAAAACGCAGAGGAAAAGCCTAGAGGCCACATAATGGCCTTACAGCACTCCAAAAATAATTAAGAACTGTATTCTTGGGAAAAGGGGTCTCATTAAATTGTTTTCAGATTGCAATTTGGTCCCATCTTCTCCCCTCTCTTTCCCTTTCTACCAGCAATCTTAGAGCAATGAAAATATCAGTCTGCTTTCTAGTGCTTGTATTCTCTTAAAAATGTCATTATTCAATTAACTGTCTATTCACTGGCCCTAAGGTCCAGCAGAGCAGATATTGTGTGCCTTCATTTAATGTTTTTAAATGCACTTCAGTCCACTTGTGATACAATAAAACTTTATTGAATTCTGTTCCCACATCACACTTACCATCCCTCGCTTTTATTGATATGTGAGCCCATCTACTCTTCCATCAGCAATAAAAAGAATATTTCTAGCAAGGCTGTGACCTTTCCTTCCATCACTACAGCAACTGGGAAATGTGATTTCAGGTTCCGTGTTTAAAAAGAAAAAAAGTCCTAAGAAAAGAAACAATGAAACATGCTCAAGTGGGTTTTTTTTCCCCTTCCTATTTTTTGTATTAAAGAAGGAAATTTCTCTGCCAGCACCAGAGATAACGTGGTGCCTTCGCAATGTCAGGCCATTTACCCAGAAGGGAAAGAAAGGACAATTCATCCTTCCCTGGAAGCCATGAGCATTCTTCCCTTACAAGAAACATCCCCTTGAACAGATTTCCCCAATATTAAAAGCTGATGGAAGATTTGTGGCCTGGGTGTGAGGCAAGTTATCCTCACAGTGGGATATGCCATGCCCGAGGCACCCTCCTGCTGCTGCCATCCTTTCCATCAATGCAGCAATGGGCTTGTCCTCATTGCATCACCACCCTTTTTCCACTTTGCCCTACCCTATAGCTTAAATTTTCCAATTCCCTATTTAAAAAACAGACTGCTTCTGAAGGACAACAGTGCACAAGTTATTCTGTGACCTCCAAAACCTAGAACCTAAGGGAACTGAGAGCTCAGGGAAAACTGAAGGTAAATCTGACTCAGATACCTAAATCTTCTTTTCAGCACTCTGCTGGATCCTTGGGAGCCTATAAGGTTGTCACTACAGGGAAATGAACAGAAAAAAAACCATTCCAAAACACCTCTGGATGCTTTCAACTCACACCATTTTCAAAACCCAAATAAAAACTAAATGGAGACAATCCCTAAATTTCAGTCTAAGCCAGTGGGAGATAGCTGCTCACATGTTAGAACCTCCCCCTCTTCTGATCTGGAGTGCCACCCATGAAGGGCAGTGCCACTGCCTTGTCCCACGGAGCATGTGTGCTCAAGAGAGAAAAGGGAGCCTCCACTGGGTTGTTCAGTCTGTTCCTCCTTCTCAGAAATATCTGCAGAACTACTAGGACATGGCTGGTTTGAGCTGTAAAGTGTCACGTACATACAGAGGCAGTATTAGCATTAGCAAAACCAAAGTGTTGGTTTGGGTTTATCAGAGTATCGATAGAAAATCTGTGTGATTACAATGACAACTAGCTCAGCAGCTCTCCCAACACCACTGCTCCTGCAAAACTGGGCTCTCTTGCTGGCCACTGGTCTCACGTACAGCTTTGAATAAATCACTCGTCTCCTTTCTGCGCTGGCTCATGAGTAAAATTGGAAGGCCTTTAGCACATTACAAAGGTGAAATAAGAAAAATTACACTCCTAGATGTACTGGCACCATGACAACAGGATTGTACAAGCACCAGAAGATGATAGTGAAGTGTTTCTGCAATGAGAGTGTTGACCTAGCATTACAAAACCACCTCCACCACTGCTGTTCCCATTACCCATTTAACTCTGCTCTGTAAAGGGAGAAAGGGAGAGGGAAGGAATGCAGTAAGAAACAACAGAGTACTGGATCAAGGGGACCCTCACCATGTCAGGTTTCTCATACTCACACACAGCACAAAACAGCTTCAATGCAGTTTCAGTCACCTCTCCACAATGAGACGTGTCCACAGCTCCGGCAATGGCAGACTGCAGGTTTGCAGTAGTACATATTCAATGGGAAACCATGGAAAAGCTCTCTTGGCCAGTTATTATTAAAAGCAAATTCAGTTTAAGAAAATTGGAGTAGTAATTTAAGTATTTCAGAAGAAAAAGGGCAGTATCTAAAGTAGGTGTTAGAGAAATACATGCCACATGCTAAGGCCTGCTTTGAGAAAGACAAAATTATTTTGATGATTTTTTCTGATACCAGAAAAATAGGACAACTGATGCCACTGAAGCCTGACAAATTAGGCCTGCTATCTTTTTACCTGCTGATATCACTTGCTTTTCATTGTCAGAGGGCAACCTAAAAAGTCCAGATGTCCTGGAATGACTGTCCATTCTAGTAGAAAGCTGCTACTACCACATAAAGTGACTACAGGATCAGGAATATGAGGAGAGGACTGGGCTACCTACATAATCATTTCTCATCTTGTCCACATGTTGAGAGTAACTGCAGCCTCATAAAACTCTCCTTGTCAGGGGTATCTCTAGTGAACACACAGGAATGCGGTGTGTGGGGTAATGTAAAGGACATTTTAGAATATATGAGCTACTGAAGTTAGAGGAGGTTCGGGTTGCCCCCACCTGAGAGGAAAGGGGGATGCTCTCCTCTGGAAAATGATACGAGCTAGTGTTGGAAGAGTTAATAAATAATAAAATCCCAAGAGAAGGAGACTAAAGAATGGAGTTTTAAATCTTCCATATTTTTTCTTTGGGGGAGCATACACACTAGCGCTATACTGAGCACAAGTGCCTAAGGTCAGTCCTAATAACATCTGTTAAAGACGACTCCCAAACTCTCTCCTCTTGAGATGCACACACCCTCCCTTCTGCTGCTCAGCCAACATTTGGGTAAACCCACTCTCTGCCCATAAAGAATAATTTGAATCTGTAAGGAGTAACCCAACCAACCAGACAAAGGCAAGCTGGAATTGCACACAAGTACAACTGCCTGCTGAAATATTAATTCCTGTGTGATGCAACTGAGGCGTTCCTTTAGGAGATGGCCATATGGCAGACACCACCACTCACCAAAGGCTGGGTGCACAGGGGCTGAGGCACGTAGGTTCAGCGACAAGAACTGACCTCTGAAAACAACAGGGCATAAAAGGAGGAACAGATTTCATCCACTGGGCATAGCTTTGGTCCAGCCATGCCTTTGCTGACCTATTTGAGCTGACACCTTCCCCATCACTTGGATGGCTTTCACTTAACGGGACACTCGTGGGGCCCAGATGGGGAACACCTACAAAGTTAATCTGACCATTCTGAGGGAAGAAATAGAGGCAGCAACAAAGCCAGGCAGAGACTGAGATAGGAGAAGAATAAAATGGAGCTCTAGGTTTCCCACTCCATGTCTGCAGATGAAGGGACATGGTTTGCCTGAACACAACCAATTTCACTGGTGCTACACTGAATAACAACACATGAAGATTTGACCCAAAATTTCCTAGGTAACAACAATAACCTCAGGAGATTGGATCCTGTTTCATCATGTGTTCGCCCTTTGTCTTTCCCCCCCTAACTCTACTTGCAGAGGCACTATGCTTGATTCATAAAGAAACAGAGAAACAGCCATCAAAGCTCCTAACTTAATTGCAAAGGCAGCGTGTCAGTTGTCATCCTTTTCCTCCCTGCATTCAGATCATTAAAAAATACTCAATCCCTACTGTACATTTGGTACTGAGCAACCTCTCACAAGAGTTATTCTACATCTTGTACACAGGGCCAATTAACACCTCGGGGTGTAATACTGACATATTGCCTTTCTCACAAGGCACCACTATTCCTCTTTGTTTTATGTTCAACAAAGGCTGTGGAGGGGTACCAGGTAATGACTATTGCTTTACCAGCCCAGTCTCTGGAGGGAGCAGCATACCCTCATGCAAACCATAAATCACAAGGAAATACAACCTGCTGTGATAAGTTGAAACCAATCTTCCCTAACCCTTTCCTTGCACAGTGTTGCTTCTGAAATGAAAGGCCTCATTTAGAGTGAAATAGCTCCAAACTATAATTTGGAGAATATTCTGATTGATAGCGCAGACCCTAAGCCCTGATGTCAATCTTTCCGTGGGTTTAATAGCTCACCCCATAAAAAATATTCCATCATTGCATTTAGAAGCGTCACATTTTTGTTTAGAAAAATCAAATATGGACACACTGAGCTCCCTGCCAGCAGAGTATCCGAGCCCCTCAGCAGAGTGGTCCCCTTGGCTCAGAGAGGTGGTCTTGGAATTTCACAAAATCCAAACACTACACAGTCCTTCCAGGCTGTGGCAGCAGGCAGGTGGCCGCCTCCTGCACGAGGGATGGAGACCACCCCAGGGGCTGTAAGCTCTCATTTTCCCTCTGGACAGGGTGCTTGTCTTTGCTCAGCCAACTCTGCTCTCCTGCAACCCATGCTTGAGGCAACAGAGGAGATGATCTTAGTCCTCCAGCCAAACTCTGGGTTTCAGCAAATTCACGCCTCCTGCTGCTCTCTCAATACAACACCATGGGTTGAAAGCATCCATTCCCGTACCTGCTTCATTATTTTGAGAGCTGTGCTATAAGCTTTGGCCTGCTCAAACAGAAAACCAGGAAATGACGCTGTTATTCACCACTGAGCTCTCTACAACTGCTAATAAAAAGTGCACTCCTCATATTATCGTTGTTATTTCCTTTTTCAGGTACGTCCTTTTTGGCAGTAGGGCCTTAACTGCATGTAACGAATTTGGTTTCTACAGAAAGCAAATTCTGAGGTACACTTAACTTCTTGTAGCTCCGAATTTCCCGTTTGGCACATATTGCTGTCATCTCAGATGACTGGCTTTCCACCCTCAAAAATTTACTCTAAATGGCTTGCCTGTAATTTGGCTTCGCAACTTTGGAAGCTTACAAATTAGTGGTTTTCTACCATCAAACATCAAATTACCCAAAACAATAGCTTCCTACCTCCTTGGTGATACAATACTGTATTTAAGGCACTTATCAAATGCCACCAATTACATAGACATAGGTCAGTCAAATCACACTGGTGTATAGTTACAAGCATAAACCTCTGTAAAGAGAAACTATAAGCAAGCAATAGTGCTTCACTCCTCTGGTCTGCTTTCTCTAATGGGGTTTCCCAAGTGTTTTCCAAAAGGTGATATGTCACTGTTATGCTGTACAACATGGAAAATATGGGGCATTATTAAGATATTTTTAACCTAAGCACAAACCTGGCACAGAGAATCATTTCTCATATCTTATCAGCTCATCAGTCTCATATGATGTATGTGGTCTGCTTTACTTGCCCTTGGGCAACAAGAGACAAGCTCAAGGCTGGCCCAGTCTCCACAATAAACCTCTACTGAAAAAAACAAGTGCAAATATATCAAGATACATACTGTAAGGGACACACTCGTACTGCACTTCCAGGTACTTGTACGTCCCGGGGCACGGGTCTGGAAACACATCAGGGCCGGCAACAACTGCACACTGGGTCCGATTACTGCATCTGGAAAGCAATAAAGATGAGAGTCAGAGAACAGACCAGACAGAAGGACAGGTCAAGAAGCTGAGTAGCCCCTCCAGTGTCAACAAGAGTGAAGATACAGGAGCCAGGACTTCAGCATCAGCTGGGGAAGCTCAGCAGCAAGCACACAGAGGCTGATGGCAGACACCAGCTTACAACCAAAAGAGAGGAGGCATGGTGGCACAACCCTTCCCCTCCAGGAGATATTTCTTTAATACCAGCATCCTCATCAAAAAGATGCAAGGACTAAACCAACAACAGTGGCAAAAAAAAAAAATCATTTTATGTTTTATAGCAGGCATAACAACATGTCTTACAACATTTTTATTAAGTGTTCCCACAAAACCAGTTATCTTTTATAACACTGCTTAAGCCAAAGCAAAGACTAGAAACAGCAACACTTGAGTGAGGAAAAAAAAGTCACCAAATAAGCTGTCTAAAAACCAAAATAATGTTTTTCATGCAAGACCTGTTAGGGAAACTTCCCAGTCTCACCATTCACAAGATAACACCCTTGCATAAAGGACAAATGGCTAAGTTGCATTCCATCATTCTGCCCAGCATGGGCATCATCTCCTGAAACGAGGTACTTTTTCCAAAAAGCAAGCATTGCTCTCCATGAAGAAGACACACAGAAGGAAGTGACCCTGCCTGCTGCAGTGAGCTTCTTTCAGGTTAAGAGCACACACAGAGAGGTTTGCTCCTGCAAGATGCTCTTCCTGAGGCACGTATACAGGTCCATGGGTGACCGACTTGTGCATGCGTAGAAACCCACATTTGCCTCTGATTTCATGGGACAAGCACGTCTAATGTACGATTTTAGTGTAATTTGGTGATGCAAAAGCATTTAGTAAACAGTGATTTTAAAGACAAAAGTGCCCTGCTGCTTTGTTTGCTTAAAGAAAAAATAAGAAAAAGAGAGAGAAATATAATTAGTCTTCGATTTTTCTGCTTTTGCATGCCAGAAAGAGACTTCCTAAGGGCTAGACCACTGCATTTACTTTCTTTACGATTCTGCCTCCTCTGACGTGAAACAGAACCCCTGACCCTCCTGCTTTTCTGGCAGAAGCTGTGACACCCAGCACAGAATTCATCTAGGTCTGCAGTGGAAATGCTTCATGTTTACCTGAGGCTACAGTTTGTCAGCCTTAATGCGGATTTTACTTGAGCCTGTAAATTAAAATTGATTCATTAGCGACTGCCTTAAGCTCCATAATTTCTTTAATTTTATAGAAAGATTAATAAGAGCTGATATGCTTGCTCATCAGGCTGTTTTGCTGGATACCAGATAATCCAGAGGCATGGGGCATTCTCGTATTTTCTAGCTGAAAGACAACAGTTATCACAGCAAGTGATTAGTTTTATTATACACTTAGAAAAATAATTTTCCTAACAAAAAAAGAGAACTGTCCGCACCCATGCTGGGATATCACAGGTTGCTTGGACCATGCAAGTGGGCACTTTTCCAGGAGAGGCTTTGAACATCATCCAAAATTTCACTTTCAACAAAAATCCTTTACTGGGCTCAATGTGCCTTTCAAAAAGCAATTTCACTGCTCTAATCAATAGTCTTCCTGGCTGAAGGGACAGCACTGGCCACATTACACAGAATAACAGCAATGGATCAAAGATATTTTTCAAAATCATGAGTAAAGATCCACAATTATGAGGGATTGGAGGTGGGAGGAGGAACAAACACATTTAGGGTTCATCTGTGATGTGTTTTCTTTCCGTTTGCAAGGAAGCATTTGTTTTGAATGGTCAAGCATTTCCTTGTGGCCCTGGTTTTTTTTAAAGCAAGAACCTGGACACATAAAACAGAAGTGAAAACACACAACCTAGAAAGTTGTCTGTGAACACCAGTTTTAACCTCCCCAAATGCATGCTGCCTTCTGAAATATCACCGAAGAGACTAGAAGTATCATGATACAAGTGGTTGAATGGGGAATGCAGGACACATAGAAATGCAAAAGCTTTTCCCCCAATTCTAGGACATCCTGAAGCCACCCTACACATTTCCGGAATGGGGGATGGCAAAGCCTATGAAACATAGAAACTTGCAAAGAAGGTGGGATCCAATTGTCAGTGCCAACTAGGGGAGGAAACACAGAAAACCACATGAAAAACTCTCAAATAAAATCTCAAATACTATGCGGTGTTAGTACTTCACAAAATGAACTAAAAAATGGTTCATACTAAAAAAACCAAAAAGAAACCCCAAAAATATCAACGTGAAAACCAGAAGAACTCAACTTCCTCTCTTTTTCACACTCCTTTCCGATGGGCAGCAAAACTGTGTCTGGCACTTGGCACTTTGAGCTTCCTTTTATCATCTCAGGTTTCTCATTCCAGCACACTTAAGGGATGAGGGCAATTTACACTAAGAAACATAGGAAAAAACCTAATGCCTGTTCAGTTAACTATTACTGTCAGACATCAGACTATGGAAATTTTACTGGGAGAAAGAGGTAAAAAATACTCATCATTTAAAGCTCTGGTTGCTCTGCCTTTGCTCATATTTTTATCCGTTTCACAACAGCTTCCTGGTCCCTTCAGTTTTGTCATATTTCTTTCCAGACAGATTAAAGGCCCAGGTGACACCAAGTGACATGCAAGAAGTGACACAGGAAAGGAGATGTGTAAAAGATGATGAATCTGTAGCCTTGAAAATGACAGGGAGAAAAACCATAATGTATTCATGCCATACTTCATTTCCTGCAAACCAGGCCATGAGCTCTTCCTTGTAAATCACAGGATTTTACATGGAATCTTGGGATTTCTTGGCACCTGGGTCTTGGTAATACTTGCTCCAAACTCCTGCAAGCTGTGAGGCCCAGTACTGGGAACTGACTTTTCCAGTAAATGCAGCAAGGATCCTTTTTTTTCATTTTTGGGTTTTCTTCTGCCATGTCCTGTCTGCCACTGCCCACCCTACTCCCCTTCCCCTCCCTTTTTTTTTTTTTTCCTCTTTAATTTTTTTACTCTTTTCTTGAAGGAAGATTTTTGCTAACTACTGGAGGTACAACTTGCTGTGAGAACCAGCAGTGCACCAGCTCGTGTATGAGCTTGTCTGCTCTACTGGGCAATCACAGAAACACCACCCAGGCCCCTTAGCTACACAGTAGGAACAGCAGCTCTGCATCACGCTGGATTCCTCTCCAATAGTGCAGGAACTGCTTGCATTGCTGGCTTTAGCACAACTGTACCCTGAAAAACTACCTTTTTCACACCCATCTATATCTCTTATTACTGCCTTTACACAAACAACTCTTATTTCTAGCACTGATTCTTCATCAGCTTCTTCAAAGAAAGCACCATCTCTTTCCCCTTCACTGCCCTCATGCTGCAACTTTCCTAGGCAACCCCTGGCCTCTTGAGCTATTTCCTCATTCTCCAAGCAAACAAGACATCTGTCAGACAAATCTGGGAATTTAGGGGACCAGATAGACAACTTATGCTATTAAAAAACCAGCTTCCATTTTATTAGTTCGTCCAGCATTTTAAAGGCAAATTTTCTGGAGACATAGGAGAATTAAAGTAGCCCCTCAAGTGGTTTTAGGTCACCTTGTTGCCATTTATCATGAAATATGACAAGAAATTTATAGCCATCTTTTTCTGTGTGTGCGCGTATCAGTTAGTTTTATTTCGCAGTCCTTAATTCTACCCGCCATCATTCCCCTCTCCCTGTTATGCCCTGAAGTGCAAGGTGGGCACATGAGCAAGGACACTGCTTCTCAAAGATCCTCTGCATGTCTTAGGCCACCTCCATAACTGCTGCTGGGATTTGTGGACACTCTCCCTGAACCAAGAGTGCCCACACAGCTCACCAAGACCAAGCAAGAGACCAGAAACCAAAGCATAACCCAGGATTAGCATTTTCAGCCTGACTTGAGACACCGATTCCTGCATGTTCCTGTATGTTCAGGAAAAGAGAGTACTCCAAAGCCTCCTAAAAGTCAGTCCAAGGTACTTGGCAGCCTTTAAGCATCCATCATCTCATAAACATAAGGTCATGTTATTCACATCTGTATTTTGGAGAGGAAAAATCACCCTACTGGGAGAAATGCAAATTGATGTAGTCGCAAGATTAAAAAATAGACAAAAAAAGAAAAAAGAAAGAAAGAAAAAGGCAGTGGTCCCAATGCATTCTTCCCAGCTGCATTTATTCCTACTTGTTAAGACCCCCATTTTGTCTTTTCACCCGGATATGTGGAAAAGTATTTAGCCTAGAAGCAAGGTGTCAATCCAGTGTAACAAATACACTGTAACAGAAAACATGGATTATTTTTGCAGAACTTCTCCCAGTTCCAGTGGAAAACGACTTTCAGGAGTTTTAATGTGAAACAGGAATAATATTTCATATGGCATTTGTTTTGCATTTATAGCAGTGGGACTGAAGGAAACATTTGAGTTCAGGACCAGCTGCAGGGCTCAGCTCTGCTTACAACTCTCTGTTCAGACCTTAACTAAAAACAACACCAAAACTTCATTTCCCTTCAGCAAACTTCTGTTTCTTCTCCCTGGAAATATTTTTATGATTTTTAAGTGACAAGGTCATCTTGTGATAGTGAAACAGAAATACTTTAGACATAAACAGCTGCTTATTCCTGCTGTGATATCTTTTTTTTTTCCAATGCTGACATTGTTAATTTATTTAGCTAGAGACACAGAAAGGAAAACAATAATATTTTGGCAGTTTATTTTATGCCTTTTCAGAAACTTTAATAGTATAGACATGTCAACAACATCAGCCTAGACATGTCTGGGGCAATATGTTTGCCAGAACGAAAATGCAAAGGCAGCACAAAATAAAAGATCAATCCCAAACAAAAACCTTTCAGCACTAATCATCACAGGTGCAATACCAGCAAGCCCTCCAACTCCCCATCTAGGAGGGGACCATTTGTCCCAGACAATAAAAACAGGTGCCCAAACAATGGAGGCAGGCACTTGTCGTGCTAGGGACATCAGGAGCAACCAGAATCCATGCACAGCTCCAGAACAAGCCTAGAGGCTCAAATATTCATTTCATCCCAACACATCCTCCTTCTCCTTATCCTTCAGAGACAAGCCCTTCAGAGGTGAAGCAACAATTTCTGCAACACCAGAAGCTCCTGCGAACGGGGCACAGCGGAAACTACTACAAACGGGGAAGCCACCTGCCTCCTCTGAATCCACTGTCAGAGTCCAAAGCAGGCTCTTAAATACCCTGAAGACTGGAAAACTTCACAACCATGAACTTAGATTTGTACAGCACATACTGAGCTGCCATATCCAGCCCATGCTCTGCTAATGCACCTTGCTCATAGCTGGTGCTACCCTCCACCTACAGCAGCTTCCAGCAAGGGATTCTCAATGCCCACGTGTGCCAACCAAACCACTGGCCTGTGTTCATGAGCACCAGCTCCCAGAAAAACAAAGCACTCTTTCTCTCTGCCCTCAGCTGAAACACCTACTTTACACAGACTTCATTTTTTTCTGCAAAGACAAGGCAGCCATCATGTGCCCAGGCATGCTAATATAGTCAAGACATCAATATCTAAGCCTCTTTCTCAAGGTCTATTATGCTTTTCTAATGGTTTTACAGTAACAGACAGACTTAATTCATTATCCTTCATGGCAACGCTGCAAGACATCCTTTTCCTTCCCTGGAACACAAAAATCTCCTCTCTGGATGAGTGCTTTAAGAAAGAGGCTGTCACAGCAAATAAGCCAGCCAGGAGTGTGCTCTCCCCTGTCAATATATGGTATTTCCAAATCAACCCTTTAGGAAGAGCCTAGAGAAAAAAAATAATAATAATGCCCTGGAGAAAGTAAATAGGAAGCAAAGAGAAATTTCACTCAGAAGCGGAGCTCACGTGATGGGTTGCAAATAAGGGGGAAAGGGAAAAAAAAAAAAGCAAGCAGAGAAGGGAGGCAGTGGAGGGTGGAGAGGGGAGAATAGAACTGTAAGCCTCGAGAAAAGACTTTGGTTCAGCTTTTAGTAATATGCTGCACAAAAGCAAAACTAAATCCTCCACCTGTTTAGTTTCCAGAAACAAAGAATTCCTCAACAGAACCTTTATCTGCCTCTGCAAAACCTTAAAAGCAAAGTATGTAATGACAGGGAGATGAAAATCCAGTTTCTCTAGCATTTTTCTCATTATGAATGGGCCTTTTTATTGATCTTTCAGAGCACTGAGAGGCTGGCTTTCCAACCTCTGCTGCGATATAATTATCTGCGGTGTTTAATGCCAGCACAGACGAGTCCCACTACACAGTGCATTTTGTTGTTTTATTGACGGGTTTTAATTATCCAGGTGCTAGAGCTGTCAGATAGGCTGCTTCTTATGTGATCAAACTAATACAAGATGAGGCAGAGCACTCTAATTGCAGCCTCACCAAGTGCCTCTGTGCAGATATGCCAACGAGATACATTTGAACTGCGATGATTACTGTAAAATCTCACAAAGTTTGATGGGAAAAAGAGTCCTCTTTCTATAGCTCCAACCTATTTCATTCCCCTTGTTATTATTTTATACAGAACAAAGAAAAATTGAAGAAAAACAAGCCACCAAAACTACCCCAGAACCTCAGCCAGCAAAACACCAGAAAAATCTTGCAGAGCCAAACCAAATATGAACTGCAAAGGTCACCGAAGGGACTACCTTGATATGTTATGGAGAGCCTGGGAGCAAGAAGGAAAACAGGTCCTGGAAATAAATTAAATACCAGTTTTACGCAGTAAAAAACAAAAAAGTAATTGCACTGTTTCAACTCATTGATAAGGCCCTTAAAATTTAACAAGAGGCGTTTAACAGCAAATTCACAAGGTTTTAGTAGAAATTTGGGGCACCCCTGAACATGGTGTATCTGCTCAGCTGCGAGGGACTCCCCAGGCCAGTAATCTGAGGTCTAGGGCAGGACCTGCCAGCAGAAATGATGTGATTCATCATCAACCTCCAAACGAGTGTTCCCCCAAGCAACAAAAGCTTTTTCCTCTGTGCTTCATCATGTTATGTCTCTTACATTTTATAGCTTCCTTGGATTTCTTTCCCCCCATCTTTTTGCAATTAGCACAGTGAGGAGAGGAGGTGAAACCCCCCCAAAGGCAATGAACGTGCACAGCAAGAGGCGAACCTGCCAAGAGCACTGCGCCCATGTGCCGGGGTACAGCACCCCTGCAGCTACAGGAAACCTGAACAAAAGCCTGGTGAAAGAGACTCTCATCCTTAGAGCAAGAAAAACAGAACGACAACCTGCCCGAGCCATTGGGTATATTTGGGCAAAAAGTCTGGGTCAGCGCGGAAAACAGATCTGCACTGAGCACACCTCAAGCAGTCCTGGTGTTGCTCCAGCTGCAGGGAGCTGAGAACACAATCAAGGCCAGGTTTGCAGTGCAGGCTAACGTTACTGGATGGTCCTCAGGGCTGAACACCACACCAGCCAGGCCTTAAGACGGTAAAGCTCATCTTTTAAAGAACTACATCTGCCCTTTTACAGGTACTCTAGTTTTTCCAACTCCATAAACTTCTGTAGCAGCCTAATAAAAAACCACTTTACAAAACACTGTCGGGGTATCTGGAGAGGAGAGCAAACACCTAAAACAAACCAACCAATAAAAGGCTCATTGGTTTAGCCAGACTTAACACTAGTTAAAATAACTGTGAACAGAAAACAATCTGGTTTTTAATTTGGGCTAGGAGGTCAAATTAAAGGCTAAAGGAGATCCGGGCTGAATTTCAGCTGGCACTCCACATTACTTTGTCTTCATTGCCATTTTAACACAAGTCAATGTGAGTTAAAGCCCATTTTTCCTTCTTTAGTGCAGCTACCCAGAGCTGGGAGAGCCAGAGCCAGTTGCAATGGGTTATTTTCTCTACAACAGCACTGAAGTGTGTTCAGACCCTCAGTCTACCACTACCCGCCTGTCCACTGAGCCAGGGAGTGATGCTCTGCTTGAAAACAAGGTGCTGCAGCCCTCTAGCACTGTGAGGTACAAGCCTGATGCCCAGTACTGGCTAAGCAGAAAGCAAATCTGAACTTGGACATTTAGAAACATTTAGAATATATTAACAAAATATCGTAAATAAATATCCCACCCTGCTTTCAAAGGAAAATCCAGTATCACTTCCACTGCATCCCCCTTTGCTTAGTGTCGCGTTACTGCTGCCATTTACTGTCACCACCCAGTGCCCCCATCCCAGCAGTTCCTGCGAAAGATAAAACTGAAATCAGAGAATATTGTCCCTAAAGGGGCCAAAGTAATCTGTATGCATGGGCTGGTAGGTTTAACGTATTAGCCTTTCACCTCTGCAAACAGGGTTAAAGAAAGGTTTGGGGCCAAAATAATTTGTACTGCACTCCATCTCAGATTTGACATAATAACTGAATGAAACAAAAATGAACACGTACAAACAGCACAGAAGGTCAGGGCTGGGCAACTCCCTGATGAACTAAAGAGTGAACCAAAAGCACCCAGGCAGTACTGCTTCTATAACGCAGAGCAGGAGCTCCCTTCATTGCTCTTGCCAATAGCATGATACTGATTTTTAAGAAAAGGTCCATAGATTTTAGTTAAGGTGGCACTTGGCCCTCAGCCTCTTGGTGGCGGGGGAGGGACGGGAGGCAGCAGGGTACATTAAGCTTCCTGACCAAATGAAACACAGGATCAACATGTGACAGGTTGTGACTTCAGCACCATGGCTAAAGCAGTTCAGACAAAAAGATAATATTAGTGAGTAAACAAAGCCTCAAACAGCCTGCCACATCGTGTGCTATTAATACAGCATCTGTTCATGGCCCCTGACTTTGTACAGAACCTTGTGCAAAGGAGACTTGGCCCTCTCTGTGCCTCAGGCATTAAAGCAACACAAATAATAATCAGAAACAAACCAAATTTTCTCAAAAAATAATCCTGAAATGAACTAAGTATGTTATTCAATATTCAAAAGTGATTTCTTTTTTTATTTTATTCCAACACAACCAATGCTGCCTCTTTGATCTTCAGCCCAAAGCTTGAATAAAGGCAGCCTGCACTTTGATTCTAAGCTCCAGAGAAATCACAGTGTCACAAAACCTTCATACGCTTCCCGGCTCTGCGTTGCCCAACCAAAGCATATTCAGAAGTAAATGGAAAAAAAGGAAAAAAAAAGCAAGCCAAATATCAAATGTATTGAAACAGCCATTGTGAAGTTGCTCAAAATGTCTAAACATAGCACTGAACATTTGGGGGCTGAATGCAGCAACATAGGAAGGGATGGAAGGAAGCATTTTTAAAAAACATGTCCAGCAGCTCCAGAGAGGTTTTCTTACACTGTGCTCAGCACTAAGCTGAGGGAAGCCTGATCACACACCTCTAACCCTCTCAACCCACCCCCCGATTCCTTCCACACTTGTCCTTCCCCAGGGCAGCTTTCAGCACATCCATCCATCCATCCATCTCTTATCAGCTATATATGCTCACCAGCTCTTCTCCCACCTCACCCTATCTGGTCACCATCCTGAAAGGGACACTACTTGCTCATTATATGCCTTATCCGCCTTAAAACATATGTTTAAAAACCAGAGATTTGGCTAAAAAAACTCCTTTGAGAAAAGGTCTGATAGGAAAAGGGCCTCTGAACATCTGCAGGACAACAGCTGGCAGGAACAGAGGAACAGGGCTTCTGCAAAACCTCAAGTCTTCTTCGTGACGATGTGGAAAATACTTTGTTAGCAGAGGATTCACTATTTCATAATACAGAGCCCGCCTGAGAATCAAAGAATTAAACTTGCTGTACATAAGACAGCTTCCTTTGAGGAAGCTAAACTCAAAGGCCAAGTCTTCCAGAAAGCCTCTGCCTCCCACCAGGGCTGGGTTTTTCCAAACAGCTCAGTTCTTCCTAGAGGAGCTACAAAAAGGCCCAGCTGTTCAAGCACAGCCTGGGACTCCTCAATTCTCATGGGGAACAGTTGAAGCTGACAGCTATTAAGCATTTTTCAGGCAGCAGGCTGTGTCACAGAGTGCCTACTTTGGTAATCCAACTCAGAGAGTTCCATGGGAAAAAAAAAATTTAAAAGCCTGCACAGGATTGTATGGGAGCCTTAGGTGGGACAAAAACTGGGAAATCCACATTCCAAAGCATGGAGCATGTCTCTGGCAAGTCAGCTTTAAAATATGTGACTGATGCTGCTCAGACATACTAGCTGAAGTCCGGGGAGATGGATGAAAGGGTAAAGATGCAGGATAAATTCATCAGATGTCTCCATAAATCATTTCTATAGTTAACATTTGTTCTCTGCTTTTCATTACTTACATTTCTAAAGCCACTGGGTGCCTTGCTGCAGTGGATCTAATAAAAAGGAAGATAAATTTTAACATCCCTTTTTGAAACATGTTAAAATGATCTAGCTTTCTTTTGAATGTTAATGGCAAGCATTACAGGAAACACAATGTCTCACAACAATTCACTGGGGCTGAAAGAGAAAGCAGAGTCTCACTGTAGCCTGGAAATTCACAGCCCTGGTCACCACCCCAACTGGTTTAAAAGATTTTATTTCAGGCCCTAATGTTTTGGGCAGCTTTGTCACCGAAACCCACCATTGCTTTGCACAGACTCTCTGACTCAAGGACAAAATTCCATACTTGAGAAGCTAAGGAAATATTTTTGGAGACTGGCAGTTTGGAAAAGCATCTGAGCTGCCTGACAGCTGTTCAGAGACATAGGATGCCAGAAGGGTCCCAGCAGAGCGTACAGGATTACACACACGCACAGAAAATCATTAAAGTTTCTGTCTCTAAAGTTTCACATCCAATGAAAGAAAGCGAGGGAGATATCTAGAGAATTCTTGGGTTATATTAACAGCTAATGATCCTCTCTTTGCCAAGAGCACACCCTGGGAAGCTCACGCCCAGTGATGGGGGGACCCACAAAAATGCCAGTGTGTCCAGGCCGAGTGGAGAGGGGGAGCGGGGAGAGACATCCCTCCTGTTCTCCCTGCTCCAGGGGGGTCGGGAATCAAGGGAGAGCCTGCTGTTGCATGGCTGGAGTTGTTCGACAACAGAAGCAAGGACCTTTATAACAGAGTTTAATCCGTCCTAGGTTAAACAAAACAAATGACTGCACAAGTGAGCAATTAAAGAGCATTCCACAGCCAGCCCTGGAAGAGCCTCACCATTGATTAATTAGGTTCAAAGGGCCAAGGCTAACCTCACAGTCCCCTGAGAAAGAGACCACTTAGCCCCTTCTAAACCAGAAAAAAAAAAAAAGAAAAGAAATAAAATATCAGCATTGCTATTTAACACTTGAGCATTAGTTAAACAGCTGCTAAAGCAGTGAAACAATTACTTGGGACTGACCTACATTCAGCTGTATTGTTTTATTACATTCAGGAGAAACTTAATTAAGCTTCTGTTACTTAATAAAAGCAAATAAAATTCTCCCTTTTATGACAGGGAGCTGAACTGTTTCTGCCATGCAAAGCCCTCAGATTTGTCAGTGGAGTTTCCCAAGAGAGCATAGCTCCCACTGTCACATTTGAAGGATAAGAAGATGAAGGGTATTTTCATGCATTAATGCTCCTTGGGGTGCCCTTAGCTCTCTCTGCCACCTATCACGAGGGTGGAGGGCACCACAGCCTCTGATACCTGTTATCTTAGGAGACCTACTGTACACCCGAGCAACACGGTCTGTTCCCAGCCACATCATGGGCTGGGTCATGAGCACTGCCAGGAGGAAGGCATAACTATTCACTTTACTGCAACAAGCCAAAAAGCAACCTGTTTCTGAAAAAAAAAAAAACCCAAACCCACTGCTGGCCTTATAGATACCCACAGGCATGATCCACATCCTAGGAGATTGAGAACAGTCCCTTACAGGTACCACAGACCATTAACTGGGGGTGAGCTGAATAGCAGGAGTGCACCATCAAGGCTACTCCTATACTAAGAAAATATGTAAGGAGTTTCACCAGTTCATGCCACCAGAAAGACTCCCCAAGCCATCCACCCAAAGTCTGCCTGGGATGTTAAGATTTTAAAAGATTGCTAAAGATTTGTAAAAAAGACCATGCCATACATGTGACCCACACTCATCCACTGTAACTGTGGCCAACTTCTCTACAGGATTATCAGCCACATGCTACATCCTAACCACCCCGTCTCTAAAATGCTTGTCTTGCCCTCCTCCTGCCCTCACACAAACAGCTCCTCTGCTCTGACTTACCAAAAGATCCAGTTTTGAGGAGAAAAATCTGTCCTCAGCTTTGTTCAAGTAATGAAAGCAAGCACTTGAACTGCAAAGAGCCAGACAAAAACACTTACCAGCTGCCCAGACTCTCTGGACTTTCACTGAACTGCCTGTGGATGCTCAGACAAACTTCGGTGAGGTAATGGGAAAATTTCTCCCTAGTGAGGCAGAAAACCCAAAAAGTGTCCCTTGCTGAGCAGAGGCCATGGCTCGAGCAGCTTTTCAGCACTGGCACCATGACCAGAAAATGACTTCTGAACACACCGACTCACGCTGTTTTTCCCAGCCAAGGCTAACTTGCCAACTGGCTTTTGGCCCTACTGAACTCAGTGCTGGATGCTTGTGACCCCGAAGTTGCTACTGGATGTTTTGACACATCCAGTTCCACATGTGCTCTATTGACATTTATATTTATAAAGCTCCCTTTTCTTTCCAGGAGACAAAGGCATGGGTACAGAGGTGACAGCCACGCACCAAGAAGCAATCCCCCCAGCCATGTGACACTGGGGCCTCTGCATCAGCTCAGCAACTCACAGCAAGCAGCTGTTAATAATGCCATGACACCTCCCAGACTTTAAAATCACAAGAAGCTCTGAAGTCTGCATGCCATCAGGACCATTAGTGCCAAGCACACTGGTCTGATGATGCTTACAGCTACTTTGTCCCTGCTCTCTGCAGTAATTCACTACCACAGATTTTGTTCTGGTCTGAAAGAATTGGATTTGATTCTTTGGATGGCTGTAAAGACTTAGTTCCCAGCCTGTAGCAGAAGTCCAAGACTCTTCTCTTTGCAAGGGGCTCCACTTTTTTCTGAATGGTGACCTGAAATCCTGCAGTACTTCGGTAGTCCATATTGCAGACTGGCTGTAACGAGGCAGCGGAGAACAGATCTCAGGTGCTGGAGAGCGAGCAGTCAGGGTGAGGACAACTCAATTCACCTCTGGGGTCAACAGAACTCTGCATATATTCAGTACTGCTAACCCTGAATGCAGTAAAATAATAGGTGAGTGACAGCATTTTATTCTCTTTGTTAGTGTAAACAAGAACTGCTTGTTAAGATACAGGTGGGGTCCAAAGTCTTCCTTCTTTTTCTCAGTGCATCCATTGAAAGCCAATTCTCACCCAGATGTTGAGAAGATGAGACTTTTCCTCATCTGTGCTTTTCACAGACTTTATCTTACTCTGGGCTTTTTGAAGTGTCATGTATAAATAGCCAATAGCCATTGTAATGAATTAGCCAGTACAGACATATGGACAGGGCTGAGAAAGTTCAGTGTGAACAGACTGACAGGCAAACCCTAAAATATTGACCAGCTAGAAAATTTCCTCTGTCCCAACCAGTCTCATCCTACGTATCAATCCCTGAAACCATGCAGCCTGGGAAAAAAGAGGCTTTGGTTTTCCAGCTAATGGCTACCCACCTGCTAGTGCCAGGGGCTGGGGCTTGATCCTGCAGCCTCTGCCTTTACAAACGCTCTGACAACTCTCTCAAAACTCCAGCGAGCCTCATCTCGCTCACTCCGACACGACTGAGCAAATAAATAATGCTATTTATGCACTGCACACCATTTGTCAACCCATTTGTCATTTCTGATCTTTCATTGCTCATGCAGTAAAACTATGTGGGATTTTATTCAAACCTCCCTTGCAGGTGTGATGAATGCTTTATTTATACAGCAGCATTTCATCTCCTGGAACCGTTACTATGCATATACAAGCCTTTAAGTCCCTGTGTGGTGTAAGTAGAAGGTGTAAAGAGAGATGACAACTAGAGGCAGCACAGTAATTAAAGCCACAGGGGGAATCGTGGATGGCTCAGATAAAACTGGGACATGAGTGCCAGGGAAAACATACCACTTCAGATGAAGCATTCACTCTCTATCATCAGACAAGAGGAAAAACATGGACCAGTTCCCAAAGACCTTCTTAAAGGTCAGCGTGACAATGTCAATCCCTCCCCAGCTTATCACAGCACCCACAACATCAGCAACTGCTCTGCCTAGGCAGCCATTATCTCCAAGCAAATCATCTCCTGTTGACTCCCCCTGCCAGAATTCTGGTCCAGGACCGAAAAACCTGGAAGGAGACATTCCAACAAATAACCACAGTTATCAGCCATCAATAAATTCCCTTGGGTGGTGTCTTTTAGTGGCCAAAAGACCAGACAGGGAGCAGCAAAGAAGCCCCTACTGAGATTTCTCTTGTGAGGCACAGCGACCTTACAGGGCACATCTCTGCTCTTCCGCACCACCGGAGGCATGACACTGACCTCCCTGCAAAGTCTTTTAAGAGCCACAGAAGAAAAAAAACCACACTACTTTTATAACTACTTACTGGCCTGGGAAATCTGCTGCCCAAACCTTTTGAGATCTACAGGGTCTCTTCTGGAAGTAAAACTCTGTTACAATGACGGGCATCAGAACCTCTCCCTAGTTTCTACTTTGCATCAGAGTCACCACAGTAAGGCTTGACTTGCGCTCAACCCGTGCCATGGAGCACACCAAATTCTTCCCTGGCTTACGGGAGTCCCTTCATAACCATTTGGCTCAAGCAGGGCTGCAGTAAAAAGAGTAAAGGATCAGCTCTGAACTGATCCCTTTGTTTTTTGAAAGGAATTTCCTTGGCAGTTTTTACCGTGCGAGCAGAATCTCATCAGCTCCAGAACAATCTTCCCGGCAGCTCCTGGTTGCTTCAGATAAATCTGTAACATCTATCATCAATTCTTGTATTTTTGTGGGTGTGGGGTAAAGAAAAGGTGAAAGAAACAGCTATGGACCAATTTCAGGTACCTTGATACCAAGCCACTCCTTCCTCCACTTTCTTTTTAAATTTCAAGGGGCGGGTGGGATTCATACAAAACTCTGTAAATAGGCATCAGACTCATGTTTATTGCCTAAGCAATAGAAGATTAGAATTGACAAATGGAGAGGTTTTTGGAGACACAGATGCTACAATCATTTTAATATAATTTGGATTTCCAAATCAGTAATTACTCTATCACATATTTATAATTTTGTAGATGCTACTAGAAATGCTGATGTCTTTTTCTATGCATAGTAATGAGCAACAACAAGGGCTGTTAATATAAAGCCTGTAATGTTTGTATTCATATGTAAATAGGTTATGTAAACGTTTTAGACATTTCTCACTAAAACACTGAGTTCTAATCTAAGTGGCTCCATTCCTAAACTAGAAAATCGCTCTCTGCATAGAAATTGTTTACTAGTCTGTCAGCAAAGCCGCCAAAGCAGTGAGCTGAATTTATAGGGGGATTTTCATCTCCCCATTAGACACAACATCAGAGTAATTGACAACCTATAAATGCCCAGACAGATATGCAGGTTGTTACTCAGAAATTTGCTTGCACGTGATGTCATCCATATTCAGCACACGTGCACCTTAAGCGTTTCACATGCACAAGCACAGGCACTGTTTTTGAGTACTGAGGAATGCAGTAGTGTTTGATTTAATTAAACTAATTTAGTTAAGCTGATACAAACCCTGGTTAAGAGTGACAGAATCAGTTTAGTTTCTACCTGCTCCTAATTGACTTATGATCAAACTGAGTAAGGTACATTAAAACACCAACGTGTGTCTCCAAGCAAGAGTAAATTACACAAATTTAAACCCACAATTTTAGTTAATTCCAAGTGATGCTAGGGATGGAAAAGAAAAAGAAGAAAAGAATGTGGGCTAAAACGCTCCAGGGCAACCATAGGATGGTTTTCACCATAGGATGTTACCATTTTTCTTCCCTCTCCTTCCCCTCAATCTGCAGTCCATATTTGCCTCAGCTGGTGAATGGAGAGCTTGGAGGAGCAGCCCTTGGGGCTTATACAGGCCATTTGTAACTCAGCTGGAGCATGGATACACCACCACGGCACTGTCCTTTACAGGACCTGCAGTGCCTACCAAAGCAAACCCCTGGGCCTCTCTCCTCTTTGAACATCATACTACTAACTTGCATTAACTTCAGTGATATCTGTGCTCAACTCTGTAATGCAGAGGGGATCACATCTTGAGCCTCTTTCCTTGGTGTCTCTAACAAACCATATCCAGCCTCATCCTTTTCTCTCCTTGATTGTATATATTTGCAAAGATGATTTAGTGCCAGTAAAGGCTTTGGAAAGACATTTCAGAGACTCTCAAGGCTCCAGTACAGCATATGAGTAACTCCTACTTGCAGAGGAGACACTAAATGTCTTCTCTTCATCAGCAAAAATAAAATGGATATGACAACAAGGATGCAAACATCCTGCTGTTGCTTCAGCAACTCTCAGCATCTTCTACTATCTAGGGACAGTATTTTCAAGATCAGTTTAGTCCTTTGCTTTTGATGAGGCTGCCAAACACTGCTAGGGGCAGCTACTGGTGTTTTGACCTTGCTCCCTTCTGCCTTCCCTGCTCCGCCTTCAGCCCCACTTTCCCTTCGTTCCACTTTGAAGCACTCTTATACCACTCGTGGAATGGTATTAACAGTGAAATAGCCAAAGTATATTTACATCTTATGCAATCACAGCTTTGCTCATCCTGCCCTCTTAATCACTGCCTTCAAGCAAGGCAAAGTAACATCAGTCATGCCATGAAACAACAGGGAGAGAAAAGCTCGACACCCATACCTCAGCATTTGAATTATTGTCATTTCCCTGGTGAGCCACAGTGATGTGGGATGACCTGTGACAAACAAAGCAGTTTCCATTGGAAATTGGGGGCAGGAGAAGGCAGATAGCTCTACAGGAAAAGCATAATAATTTCTCCAGGCCACAAGCATAGATTCTATTATGCCCCTGCCAAGAACAGTTACTCACATGAGTAAAATTAAGAGGACTACAGACTAGGTGAGTAAATGCATGCCCACTTTGTTTCCAAGGACAGAAATTCATCCTGGCAAGGCTCTGTTTGTACAGTGGAATAGCAATATCGATTTCAGCAGTTATTGCAGTCCCCCAGTGCAGGAACACTGAAGTGAATCACACCCTCTGCGGTTTTGCCCCGGTGATCACTTTGTGCTAAGGGGTATTGGGATGCCCAGTGCTAAGAAACTGGGTCATAGGCTGCTTTAGATTTTTATTCCCATTCCTCTTGGATGTGATAAATGGTCAGCACTTTCTACTGATGATGTAAGTGCTAAAACATGGTTGCACCTAAGAAAAACATGGGAGTGAAAGTCATTTTGCCTGTGCACCTGGAACTTGTTACATCAAGTAAAATAGCAGACAAACACTCAGAGAAAATTGAAAGCTCTTTGTTCCTGCTGGGGAACCTTCATCTATAAGTTTTAGGAGGAAAAAGTAAAATATGGGCCACATGGCACATTTGCTCAGCAGCACTGGTGGTCTGACATCACTATATCACTTAAATATAGCTGTACACTGATCAAATCTGATCAGATTTCTCATTACATAACCTTTTCCAACAACGACGATTATTTTTACTAAATCAATACAATGACCCCACTGGGGGACCAAACTTGAAAACCCTTGGTTTTACAGCACCATCCCTGACCTGATGATTCTGCAGTCTAGCTTGCAGACTCTGCAATAGCTCAAAATGATGCTCTGAAATCAGAGAAGCATCCAGGACCTTTGTGCCACCTGAGAGTGAGGGCCTTTTCTGAAAGAGTTAGCCTCTGTCCAAGGTCTGCACAGGGAGCAAAGCCAGCAAATCACTTTAACTGTGTCTAAGTATCACAAATTATGATGAAACTGGTTTAGTATTTGTGTTTAATAAAAACAATGCTTGCTCCATCAAAACCTCTTTTTGGCATAGCCATATCCAAACACAACTTATGCAACAACCTCATGAAGTAAATGAGGCTGGTACGAGAGGGCTTGCTACTGGCAGAGCTTTCCTCATCCTCTCTGTAAAGCCAGCTACCCATGCAAAACAAATTATTTACCAACAGGTCTGTGCTGAAATTAGGAGTTCTAGTGGTATGGCATAACTTCTTCCTATGGTGTTAATCAGCTGCATTGGCAAAACATCTAGTGCAGACCAGCCTGCAGATCCATGTCCACTGGTGTTTCCAAAGGATTCCACCTCAAGTCAGGAAAATCCTATTCAGGCTTAGATTCCTATGGTGCCAATATATCCTTAAACATCTGCTCCTAAGACTATCCCTCCGCATTACTTCACAGCGTAATTACAAAGGCACAAAGCTGGAGTATCCCTCACCAGCCACTCCAAATCCTCTCTCACATCACCTGCCTCTTCCCATATTTCCCTCCATTTCAGGCAAATCCTGATTACAGCAACACAAAGGGAACTGCACAACTTTGTTCAAATGTAGCCTGAACAGACTGAGGATTTGTATTTGTCGAGGCCTCTGCTTGACTTTTTTAAATTATTCTTTTGATGTTAAACAAGGAACTACAAAGTTTGTAACTACTTCACCAATCTTAAAAAAAATTACAGTGCACAAGATACTAAGAAACGCCATTCTCTCCCTTTTACAGATATTGCTGCTACGCTTTCTTGCATAAGAGGTTCTGCTCCAGTATATGCTTAGGTCCATCCTTAGTGATCCTAAATCCACCTGGCTGTGGGTAGAAGAGAAAAAAAATGAACAAAAACTGAAGAAGGAAAAGGTTCCTAATTTCATACCATGATTCAGGGGGCTGCAAGGAACATTTGTCTTGTCAACTCATCTGTTTAATCAAAGAATTTTAATCAAACCACAGTTCCAGAAACCACAGGTTAATGTGGACAAACTACAAGATTAATTAAAGCACTCAAATAATCTGTAGCTCGTCTATCATCAGCTTCTATGTACACTGGAGGTTTGAGATCCTTTTATCTTGCATATTTAGTGAGCCAGATCCTTAGCAGGACTCAGTAAATAAAGATCCCATGGAACTATCACCGATCCCTGATGAATGCAGAGCTGTTATCTCCAAAGGCTGAGCTGTTCCAGTCTCCATGTTTCTTCAGACACACATGCATCCACAGGAACAACCACTGTATTGTTTCTTATCAATGCAGTTAAATACAAAGAGTTGTCACAGCCAAATATTTTTGAGGCGCTATTTTCCCTTGGAAAATGATGAACTGTTGAATCAAAATGCTGTGTGGGAATATGTTGATTCACATTGCCATTCAGAAAAAAACTTTCCAGTTTAAAATGCATTTTATGCGCTCTTATTAAAATTAATTATGTAGCTTTGAAAAGCAAAATATTCTGATTCAACAAACATTTCTTTCAGTGGAAAGTCAGTCTTCTGGACAATTTACAAATGTTTGATCTTGTGTTGATTCAGAACTGTCACTGCAATGGCAGAAATTCCTGTAGCACTTGAGAGTGTTCTCAGCAAAAACCAAGTAATGTAGCCCTCTTTCACCATCTTAGAGGCTATCTCAAATTGACACGAGATTACTATACGGCTCTTCAGAATACATGTCTGCATGTTTTTGAGAGTTACTGCACAGCCACTGATCTTCAACAACTCACTGGCCAGCCAGAGCCCTTCCTTGGTCCTCAATTCTGGACACTTACAAAATTTCCCAAGACTGGGTGAGTAGATTCGTGGGCATTAAAATGCAAAAAACAAATGCAGATGAAACACCGACTGAACTGCAGCCTAGGAGGCACCAAGCCAGAGACAATCCAAGCCTCTTGCAGGAAGCAGGCTCGTGAGAAGGGAAAAAGATTTCAGGTTGGTCCAACTGCATTGTAATGCCTTCTAAGATTAGCAGTTTGCACACCATTTCGGAGGTGTACCCTGCTCCTGCTCCTGCCTGTCAGTGTTGCTGACCTCCATCTGGCTGCTTTTTGAGGGAAGCCCCATGATCAGGACAGAGCATTGAATTCCACAGAGCTGAGAGGAATTAAATATTCATTTGACAGCAGTTGGAGGGGGGGGCGAGGTGGGGGAAGTGAGCCAAAGGAGCTCCTTCCTACTCTACAAAGAACTTGAACTCATACATGCTTACCAGGATGAGGAGGATAGAGAGGTTCAAGTTTCAGGGCATTGTTTATGGTGTAAGAGAGGCTCCTTGTGAAGGAACCCGAAGGAAAATCTACGAGGAAGGGCAAAATAGAGTTGCTGAGCAGGGAATCCTAGATGACATTATTACAAACAAAATGAAAGTCTAAGTGTTGCTCCCCGAAAGGTATTTCCCAAGACTGTCAAAGAAGGTTTGGAAAATGGAGAAGTGGTCACTGGAAAGGTGAGAAAATTACCAAGGCCATTTTTCCTACAATGTTAAAAGCAAGAACTGCACTGGCAGAAGATTAAAGTCTGCATCTCCCAGTAACTCACGAGATCCAGAGGGAACAAAAAACCACAACAATGACGTGCCCCCTTAGGGATGTTGGAGGGCTGCAGCAGTCACAAGAAGACAAGGAAATCTTTATTATTTTGTCCAAAATTGTACTCATAATCAATAGGACAGACATTTTAGCTTATGCCTCCAAACATCAAGACTATGAATCAGTGGTGAAGCCAAAGCATAACCACAGACAGACTGCAAACTGTTGAAGAGCGAGGGTTACAGCTGTTTGGTTACAAAGGTAGTAGTTTTGCATTTTTGTCAGAAGTTTATCCTTCAGTCATCCTTGTGAAATGGAAATGTGCTGCCAGGACCAATTTATTATCTAATACATAGCAACAGCTACTGCTGTTCATTATGAGATGCTACAGCAGTGTTTATTCAAACATTCAAGAAGAGCAATTTCACTTCCCACCTTTGATTGTTTCTTCAGGTACACACTGATATTGATGCTAGCCGGCATCAAGTTAAAAATCACACATTAGAAACATAAGCTTCCACCTGTTTTACCCCTGTGTTTTATCACTGCAGATCAGATAAATCAAAGCAGTGATTTTTTTTTCCCCCCTTTCTTCTGCTTTTAAGCGTATTCTACTGTATGTTGTTTTTACTCGGGTCAGGAGATGGCTATATAATACATTAGACATTTGCTTTTGCAGACTTGGGAAGGAATTTAATCAGTACATGAATGAGGCTTAAAGAAACAGAAAGCTTCCTAATGCAAATGCAGCTGTGACTGATAAGAAGGACAATGGACAGAAATCCTTGACTTGATTAACTTAGTGACCTAGAAAGAGGGATGTGTCTCATTCCAGCAGGGCAGAACAGAGAAACACTCATTAACTGTTCCTTTCAGCTGAATGGATCCGCAGCACTCACTTCCGCACCCAAAGGAGCCATTCACCAGAAACTTGGACACACTAGGGATGCCTTTCTTTCAGCTTCTGGCTGTACAAAGTCGAACAGAGGTACAGACTTCACATAAATAAGTGTCTTTCTCTCTCCCCCTCTCCCTCTCTCGCTCCCTGCTTTGGCTTTTCAGATGGTTCAGCTGGTCCTAAACCACATACAGTAAGAAAGATTATTTCAAAAGGACTTGATTCACTTTGATGTGTTGTTTTGTTTTAATGAGATGACTTTTCTAAAGACATGCAAAAACTCTTAACTGTTTCATATCTGCACACGCACTGTGTACATCCGCATGGTAATTGTATGGGAAAGAGCAGAACTCAGCAAGGCTAATCTTAGTAAGACCTTTAATAATACTCCAGATATATCTTACACCTTTCAAAACCCTGTGGACAGCAGCTAATTAGATCTCTCACCACTGTTCTGATACAGACGGGTTAAGAGCAGTTATCTCCGTTTTGCAGGTGGAAGGAGAGAAACAACATGACATGCTGCAGAATTTAGAGGCTATACTCATTTCCTCCTCCAGCTCACGGCTCTAAGTGCACACCCCAAAACCCCACAGAGCAGCTCAGTTGCGTGAGAAAAAGGAGTCAGACTGCTCTGGAGGAGTTTAGGCACAGAGAGAGAGAGAGAGAGGGGACAAATAGCCAGAACCTGCCTTCTGACCCCAAGGACTCCTGCCACAGAGCAACGATGCTGAACAGCACTGACATTTTTACCCAGAAAAGAAATGGAGCACAGAGGTCTCATAAAGAATCAATTAGATATTGCAAGAGGATGCAAAAAAAAGGTGGGGGACTCATACAGAAAATCAAATGGAGAGGAGAAAGGGAGAAGCATGTTCTCCTAGGGCTGGCTCATGTCTCCCCTCCAGCTATCACTGGGCTGATTGGCACACAGTAGGATGGGAATTCAGAAGTGTAACAGAGCTGGAAAGGAAGCCAGATCTTCCTTATCTTGCCACGGTGGTCCCATTCCTCCAAATAACTGAGGTTTGGAAAATTAATTAACATGCTGAAAGAAAGTCTGACCACTAGAGCAGATTTCTAATTAGCTACTGATAGTGCTGGCAGGCTGCTTCAGAGTCAAGGCTGGCTCTACTGGCTGCACACACAGTGTGGGCCCTGACCGAGTAAAAAGCAAACAAACCTGGACTCTACTTACTCCAGTGATTCATGGATAAGAGGGCAAAAAAAGCACACTAACACTGGTTTATGACATGGTGGACTTGTAGTGTATCTCCAAGGATCCAAACAGTGCTTCCTAAGAATTAAGACATTTATGTCTCACTGCCTGTATGAGCCTACCCATCTTTCCTTTGCCCATCTCAAAACAGCAATACTCAAAAATAACACACAAAGTCATGAGAGCTCACCCGAGCCTCAGCCCTGCTTGGATAATATCACTAAGCATAGCTCATGCTTGGCTAAGGATTGGAGGCAGATGTATCGGGGAAGGCGGTGGCAATGCCAGGACTCTTCAATGGATGGAGCTCTTCCACAACCCTGGGCTGGCAGTATGAGAGTTAAGTATTTCTGATGATCAAAAGGGCAACAGAGATCTTCAGGAGCGTCACTGCTGTGTTTGATCCCAGAGAGCTAGCTTAGATTTCCACAGCAATTTTAACCTCGCTGCTCCTACCAGCACTACCACCCTCTCCCCTCCAAATAATTCTTTTCATAATGGAAGTCTTCTCTTTTGGGGGTTCCAAATTCAGGGGTGTCCCCTGAAGCTTAAATGTATTTTCCCAACCACATCTGAATCAGAACAACATTCATAAGAAGTGGGGGCACAGCAGAGATTTAATAGAGAACTCGAGCAGGAAATACTAGAGTCAGGCAATAAAAAGTGACAGGCACTGAGCAGCAGAGAAGCTGAAGAACACCTAAGCACAGCTCACGCAGTTTGCGTGGCAGGAACATCTCAGCACGGCGATGCGCCGAGGGCAGAACAAGGTGCGCGAGGGAGTGGGGGCCCAGCTCTGCGGAGCACAGAGCACACAGAAAGGAACCATGAGTCCTTCCGGCAGGGAGAAAGGAATGGGCCAAAAGTGGGATCCCCGGCTGGAGGGGGGAAGCGGGAGGCGCCAGCTGCTCCTGCCAGACTCTGAGGCTGGCACACGGTGATTGATGGGGGACATGCGAGACGCATAAAGGAAAGGAACTGTGAGGAGAAGGAAGAACCAGCTAATTTAGCCACAAGTAACTAACACAGCCAAAATCGTGCTAGGGTCAGGAGCCAGACAAAAATTAGGAGCTTTGACTTGACAGGAAGATGCTCGGCAAAGAGAAAAGACAACCCAGTTTCTTCACAAAAAGTCCATGGAAATGGAGGCTACTAGGAGGAACAAAAGGAGCACTTTTTTAGGAAAAAAAATCCCATCCACCTCAAGGTGTAAGAAGAAAGGAGGCAATGAAGGAAACATGATCTAGAAAGGGAGCAGGGAATAGAGTGCCTGACATGAAGCTGGAAGGATGAGTTAGTTAGTGGCAAAAGAAAGAGCAAGGAGAGATTTATGAGTTTGGAACAAATCACTTTATTACAGATGGAACGAATGAAGCTTTCACCTAAAATCTCCTACTTAATGTATCTCCCAGATAGTTTGGTGTGTGCCCTGCTGATAAGGAGCTAGTTCAAAATTAAAGGAATGCACAAATCTCTGAGTACCTAAAACCAGCAGTTTGTGGGTCTTATCCTGCTGGTAAAGACACATGTGACTACAGCCAGCCACGTCCAAGCCACTGGTGTTCAGGAAGAAGGAGAGGCAGATCAGACCCTGGGAGGAGCAAAGCTCTAATTCCAGGGAAGCAGCTGGCAAGGGCACATGGAGGCAAACACCCAAACACTACCAGAAATAGAATCTACAAAAAGTAGCCTCTACATAGCCATAATTAGGGGCACAGGCCAGGCCTGACTAGAGAAAGATAAAAAAAAAAAAAAAACAAAACACCCACCCACAAATATAGCCTGAAACTAAGGAGGAGGGGGAAAGCATTAGTGCCCCAAGGAACACTCAAATTATGTTTAATTCAAAGCAAATTACTGCAAAATTGCAGGAACGTCTCTAATCCCATCACTGACACCTTATTTTTCAGCCACTTCATCTATTTTTTTTAATTTCTTTTTTAGCAGGATGAGAAAAAAGATTTTATTAATTGAATTAATAAAATCCCTTGTTGACTCCAATCCATCCTGGGTGATAACAAATCCTTTCCAGATGGACTGTAATTTCCATTTAATCTTTTATTCCTCTGCCGACCAGCAACCCACAGGGCACGAGAACTCATTTCTAGGCATCTCTGGCTTGGTGCTATATCATCAGGGATAACTGTAGCAGCCCTTTAACTGGCTTTACTCCATTTTGAGACCACATTCAAAGTCTTCTTCCTTTAGTATCCACACATAAATGGAACAGTGAATCATGCCCCAGCCTTCAGTCCCATTTGTGAAAGCCTCTCTTCCCAAAACTTGTCCAAAGATGTGAAGAATCTGCTAACATTAAGTCTGATTCAAAAGCTGAAAGCTTGTATTTGAAGAAGCACTGTGTGTTGTACAGTGTTGCATTTACCTATATAAATTACGCTTTTGGTGATGCTCAGTGTAGTCACGAATGTGTGTCTGCATGGCTAAACTACTGACTGTGGCTGCTTTCTCACATATTTTAGAAAACTGTGTTAATAGCATGATTGAAACTTGCAGGAAGCAAGTGAGAAGTGTCATCCTTCTAATAATAAAAAAAAAAAACAAACTGGACAATTAAGAGCAGAACAGCCCATTTCAGTGCTGCAGCTCTATGTGTGCAGATCATTAATTAATCTCTTTATACATCACAGGATTCCTAACTTTCAACTGAGCCATTAACCAGGCTCCAAAAAGGATGCTAGTAGCTCTCTTCCCTCTCTTCTCTCTTTTCCCTTGCCTCACACAATGAAGACCCCGTTGTCACAGAGTGAGTGAAGGCTCCTCCTAAGCCCATCATGGATGAGGAAGGTGGAAAGAGCAATGTAGACAGCAGCTTTTCTCAGCTGTTTTAAACAATATATCCTTTTATCACCACTAATGCTTTCCTGCATCAACTTGAAAGAACAAATTCCTTCCCTGTTCAGTGACAGTTAAGGGAATTAAAACCGAATTCCCTCACTGTAATACACAGTGCAATACACAATGCAAATTCCTCAACCTGAAGTAAACCCAAAGAAAATATTTCTTTAGAAAGGATGGATGGGAGGCGGAGATGCTGGAAATCTCTGTCAAAAAGGAATGTTAAAGCCATCAAGTTGTTGCAAACAAAGTAATAACAGTTTATTAATTTACAGGAGAGAACATGCATTTAAACTTTAGCCTATTTTTCCAAGAGCTACAAAGGGTCTCAGGAATCCTAATGGGATGGCCTGGAGAGATTACCCCACATCAGTGCAAGGGCTTGCTGAGGCTGCCAATTTTGGGCTCCCCAACACCCCAAAAAGGGAATATTCAGCAAAATGTGACAGTGAGGGGTGTCTCAAAAGCTGGTGCAAATAGCTAGGAGAGAGGTATGAAGGCTGTCTTAACCTTTCATTTTGCACAAGCTGGCACTTTATCAGTACCTTTTGCAGCTGTACCTTTTGCAGCTGGGCTAGTATGTCACAGGGAGCTGCAAAATGGAAAGGAACCTTGAGAACCACGAGCCCACATCAAAGCATACTTCATTAGGTCTAGGTTTCCATGCAAAAAGAGAAAAAACTTCTGTTCAGACAAGTCCAAAAAAGAAGCCATGTCTTTCTACTCAGCATAACCATTCCAGAACAACTCCACTTCCATTAATTTGGCTATGTTTCACTGTTGTGTGCACATGAAAGCAAGTAACAGCAGCACTGAAAGCCACAATGAACTGCTACGTTAAATTACTTTTGACTCCTCTCTTTAGTGGTCACTCAACCCTGCAGTGAGCCAATTAAAATACATTTATTTCAAGGACTGATAAAGAATAGCCTTGATAAAATAAACCAGATTTATATTCCCTAATTGTTTTTCCCCTTTCCTCAGATGGCTTACCTGTGCTCATTGAAATACCACTCCTGAGTACCTACAGGTAGGCAGCTAATGATTTTAATGGGAAAAAGGTTTCAACCACTATTGTTCAAATGTCAATCACATCTGTATAAAATCACATTCCTAATAATAGAATTTAACTTTACTGAGCAGTATGTACAGGGATATGCTAATACTAAGCTCCTAGTTTCAGAATAACTTCACTAACATATAGGTGTATGTATGTAAATGCAGACATCTTTTTCAAAATACACTTAAAAAATACACACGCACATAAATATACACATATAATACACAAAACATCCAGGTGAAACGGCACAGTACAGGCACAAAGGATCCAGTAATTTACACAAATGTTGGGCTTAAGGTGCAGGCAATGAGGCAATTCTCTTCAACAGAGCATCCAGCTGATTTTCTGAGCAGGAAAGAATTGAGCAGTCAGTCATGGACATGAAGCTGGAAGCTCCCTACACTCTCACTGAAATGCTGCTTCAAAGGCGTCTTGGACAGAGATACCTTTGTATTCAAGGCAAGCAAATTGTCAGTGCTTCATATACTGACATTTCTCTTCTTTTTTATTCAACCACAAAAATAGCTCTTTGGTTAAAAAAGTGAAAACAAAACTCAATACACCATCCACTTAAAAAATTTAAATAAAGAAACAACAGCTATACTAAGTTAAATTAGCATCAAACACAATACTAGGACATTTCTGATGTTAAGCATCTGAAGAGAGTGTACCACAACCAAAACCTACCATGGATTTCTTAACTGTGGAAAAAGTCAGCTAAAAAAACTTCGACACACTCCTCATACTGTATGTTCTTTGCAAAGCAGCTCTCAATTCCCTCTCCTCTTTTGGCTGTCAAAATGAAGAACTGGGAAGCATTTACCCAAAGATTGGCAGAATCTGTCAAAGATTTAGTGGCGTAATTGATAGGAAATCTAGTGTGTTTAGACAGCAGTGACTGACATCAGCCTCTACAACACAGCATGCCAAAATTCTTATGCCATTACAAAACACGTCCAACAAAAAAGGAGTCCAAGTTCTGGCAGCTTATAATGGCAGCTTGCTTGGATACGACCAAAAGTGGCTTCATCCAAAAGATACAGAACATGGATCTACTCTGTTAAATATTAAAAATGAGAGTGTGGCCAGTAATACGTAAAAGACACTGAAACAGAGACTGGTGAACAGTGGAGCTACACTGAGACAGTGGCATGACTGCCACAAAAGGAAGTGGAGAATATCATGTTCTTCAGATGGAAAAAACCCCGAGGAGCTGGATTTAATAACAGTGTAACTACCTACAAAGCTTTCCAACTCCAGTGAGTGCCAGATCATTAGTATTCCTGACTCAGACTGATAGTGAAGAGAAAACTGGAAGCTGTGAGCAGAGCAACAAGAAATAGAAAGAGATCAGGCTCAAACCACAAGGTGAATTTCAATATGTAGTTCTCGCCCAATGGGAGCTTAGTCAAGAAACACAAAATACAGCTGAAATATTTAACAAAGTGTAACTCTCCACAAAGGCATCTGCACATTGCTGTCTTGCACTGTATTGACAATTGGAAACACTCAGTCTAGTTATCACCTCTACTGACAAGCCCTCAGTGTTCAGCAGCTCAAACTAACCAGATAAAGCAGTTTTCGAACAAATATGAATTAATATCATCACCAAATGGTTGGAAGGCTTCAAAATAAAGAGTGTATTCACTAACACTGGTACAGACAATATGTCAAATGTAGTATCAAAAATGCTTGCAATTTACCCATCTAAAAATTTTTAGATTTAATTTCCGTCAGGACTCATTTCCTGTGATAAATATATATATATATGTCTTTTGCATGCTAAGCTATGTTGTGTTTTTGCTGGTTATTTGCTTTATGATTTTTTTAAGATGTCCCTAGGCAGACAAAAGGTTTACAACTCCAAGCTCCCTAGAAGGCATCTCTCTATTGGGAGACAGGTTTTCAAAGACCAAAGAAAAGAAACATCCTATCCCAAACCCCCAAAAATATTAATGTTCAACTGAATTATCTCTCTCTTTCTTGGCTGGCATACTTAAAAAGCACAGTTGTGACCAAATTCCTCTCTCCCTCTGGCAACTTGTCATCCAGAACCAAAAGTCCGTCATGCCAATGCAAGTTTGTAGTAGCAATGTTATAATAAACTTTAAAGGTGGAAAGGATATAGATAAAGTCAGGCAAAGCCTTTTACTACATTTCTTGAGCAACTGTTTGATATAACTTTTCAACAGGCTGAGAGAGTTGGGGCCCTTCATCCTGGAGAAGAAAAGGCTCCCAGGAGACCACTTAGCAGCCTTCCAGTACCTAAAGGGGGCTGCAAGAGACATGAAGAGGGACTTTTTACAAGGTCATGTAGGGACAGGATGAGGGGGAATGGCTTTAAGATGAAGATTATTAGATTTAGATTAGGTATTAGGAAAAAAATTCTTTACTGTTGTGAGGCCCTGGCACAGGTTGCTCAGAGAAGCTGCAGATGCCCCATCCCTGAAGGTGGTCAAGGCCAGGCTGGATGGGGCTCTGAGCAACCTGGTCTAGTAAAAGGTGTCCCTGCCCCATAGCAGAAGGGTTAGAGCTAGATGATTTCTAGGGTCCTTTCCAACTAAAACCATTCTATGATTCAATGACAATCTAAAAAAAAAAAGGAAGAAAGAAAAAAAAAAAAAGCCAAACAAGCAAAATAAGACAGAAGAAAAAATAAAAAGGATTTCTGTGCTTAAAAGCTAAGAGTTTAATAAACACAGAGGCAAACTGCAGAAGTATTTGAAGTATTGATCTTATACATACACCTTACAAAGATTATTACTATGATAAAGAAACTCAGATTAATTATTAGTTAAAATTAGTAATAATTTTTCCCAATATCTGCCATACCTTAAAGGAGGGTTTTACAAAAAAACAAACTCTGCATTAAAATCCAAGCTTTTTAAATAGCTAGTGTAAAAATATTATCATAAAAAACCAAAATGGTCAAATACTACATGCCTTCATCAGCTAGAGACTGAGGAGAAGAAAATGGCCAGTTTGGTAAAGGTGGAAACAAAATCACCAACTGGAAACTTCAGAAAGCTGCTCCAGGGCTTCTCTCCTCCCTGCAAAACTAGGATATCATTAAAGCTGGTACAGACCAGATGCCCTCACAGAAGCAAAAGCTTGCAAGTGCTTTCAGGACTATGGTGGATGAATTGAAATAATTTACTTTCTTCTGGCTTGTGACTGCAAGATCATCTATATTCTGCACAGAAGACAATCCATTGCAGGCAGGCAAACAAATTAAATATTCTTGGGGTTTGCAAGCTGAGGCCGTTATTTATCAGTAACAACTGCAGTAATTATGCTGCAAATGACCACCTGTTTCAATTACTCAGGTATTTGTCTTCCAGGCAGACTACTGGGAAACCTGGGCACACGGAGTTTTAAGGAAGGAAGTCCGTAGTTCAATAATTGAGTTTGATTTTATTAAATAGAGAGGAATCCTTAGGAAGAAAACATAAACACATGCAGATTGAGGAGGAACCACGCACATGAACTGCTTACAAAGAGTGGCCACATCCTACATGCTCATCTATGGAGCAACAACTTTACTAAGTGGTTTAACTGCTGATCTTCCTTCTGCCTCCCATCCCTGTTTGCTCCCCTCTGTGCCCAGCGCATCTGCCTTAACTCAGAGCTGCTCCTTGATGTGTTCTGGCTTCCCGGCCTAAATTTAAGTTATACCATTTTGTTCCACATTTCCTTGTCACAATGCATTCAGGATTTACCATCCCCCTACTGCTCCCAAAAAGACAGTGTCAGATTTTGTGCAGAAGAAGTCTGCACACAAGTTATTTAGACCATGTCTCAGATCTGCCCTGAGAGCAGCCTTTTGCAAAGGAATTCTAGGAAGAACTTCTAGGAAGTGATTCAAAAGGATTTCAATGCACGCTTGTTGAATAGCTGCTTCGGAAACTTCAACAAAAGCCACTGGATATAGAAATTAAGTTAGTAACTTAATTCTACTTAAATGCTACAGGACGCATTTACCGTCTTAGGAGTGCACACATTCCTCCAAAGTGTGAAGCAGGGGGATTCCCAGCGCACTGACAGGTGATAATGGAAACACATTGCATTTTTGCTTGGGTTTGAGGGCTGGTGGATTTTTTTGGATCAGTGTAGCTTGTTGGTTATAGTTGGTACGTTTTCATCAAAATGCTGTGGAGATTTCAAAGGCTTCCTGTGCTAGTCCATTTGACAGTGTTGGCAGTCTGCAATGTTGTGGTTGTTAAATGAACTACACTACACTTACTACGTAGCTCAGGGAAATAGGAAAACAAACTGACTTACAAAAAGAGGAACACTGAGTTTTCTGCACAAATGGCAAGCTGATAGGATAACAGTTGAGGATGGAGTCTATTCCAAATAGGATGTGACTACTTTCTTACTGCATTAATGACTTTCATTTTCCTAAGACAGTGCTGTGATGTCCCCCAAGAAGCTCTTGGATATGGAAGTGCTAAGCCTTTCCTCTTACTAGTCAATTTTCTTAGACAAAAGCTTCAGGGCAAACTGCTTTCTACTTCTGGAACATACCCACAAAAAACTCAAAGGGTTAGTGATTTTACAGGAGGTATTTGTTGCCAACTCTCTGTCAATTTACTTTCCAACTAATTTAATACATCTTGACTCTGAGGTGTTTTTTATTTTCTCCCCTGCTGATATCACAATGTCAGAGATCAAAAGCTCATTCCCATCTTCCAGCTCGTGCTACGTTCAAGTAAATTACCAGATATATTACAGAAAATTTGCAGCACTCATCCAAACACTGTCACAAGCAACCCAACAAAGCTCTGAACACCTTGCAGAGTCAGGGGCACTGGCAAGCCAGGGCTGGAAAGCCAAGCTAACGAAGCATGAAAATGTGTCTCCTCTACCTAGCAGGCACTTACAGATGTGTGGGCTGGAAAGAAAAAACAAAATCCTATGTGGCAAGGGGGAGGGGGCCGGGGGATGGAGGGTAGTGTTAAGGGAATAAAAGGGGAAAAAAAGATACAGAGGTTTTCTTTTAGCTTGGTTTAATAAAGCTAGTAAAGAGATTTGTAAAGCTTTGGCAGGTCTCTATGGGTTTTAACCTGTTCTTGCCCACACGTGTGAAGAACACCTTTCAGAACGCTCAAAAGAAAATAATGAGCAAATGTCTAGTAAAGACTAGGTCAAGCATTTCTAGCTCACCTCTCTAACCCTTTCAGCACAAGCTAATCCTCCTTTGGCACTGAAATAAAGAAATACAAACAAAAATCCCTTCTGCGTTGGCTGCCTGCCTAAACTATAGTGTCTGTAAACTTTCACTGGAAACCCTGTTGGAGTGAAAATTAATTCAGTGAAGACAATTCATTGCTACAATAAGTGACTCTCTCATAACAAGACATACCTGACAGCTCAGTTTGATGACCTACATCAGAGGAAAGGACATATGTATATACAACACATGGAAAAACACACAGAAAATGGGGCATACTTGGGTCCTGACTTGAAGTTTGCAAGAATATTTCAAAGTAAGAAACTTATGAAAGGGGTGATACTGCCCGTGGACAACGATACAGGAGAGAATTTATTTCAATTCCATCTTAAGTGCTCTCTAGTGCAGACCAAAACCATCCTTCTCTTCAGCATTCTAGCACAATTATGTCCATGCCTCTGGGTAATTAGCTCTGATATCCTGAAAACAGCGAGAGAGAAATTAGCTGTGTGAAGGGATTAAAAGCCAGCACACTGTGGGCTGGATCGGAGTCTGAATCCCAGGATATTCTACAGAGAGCAGCACTGCAACTTAAACAACAGTTTACAAGAAACACCTAAAATCACTGACACAAAACTTAATAGAAAATGAACATGCTGCCTGGTATGACCACCAGAAAACAAAACAGGGTGAAAGCTCTAACTGAAAAAGCATCAGCATCTGTTTATTTTAATTTAAAACATTACAGAAATGAAAAAGTTGCTGGTTTAAGACTGCTGTCATATTAAGTCATCCAGAAGACTATTCAAGATATCTAGGCTTCCCTGCCTCCCCCCCAGCTTGAATGCAAATTAGTATCTCAAAACAATTTCAGAAATACTTTTGAATAAACCAAAACGTGCTAACAAGAAGGAAATCGAATGCTCCGAAATCGCCATGGCAAACCCAAATGGACTGCAGCAAAAAATCCCAGCTGGCAAACCACCAAATGCAATTTCGATCCATTTCCCAATAATTTCCATGTCATACACCTTCAAGCTCTTCAACTGTACTACCTATCAGATGAAATGTCTGGATGGCTGGGAAGTGATTAGTGTCAGAGGAGTTCCTCTTTAGGGGCTGAACTACCCAGCGCATTTAAGAGGAAAAAAGAATAAGAGTAGGACAAAAATAGAGTCAATCATATAGGGTGATGGATAATTTATTACAAAGAGTTTCTCCTGCTTTTCTGGGAGGGCTGTAGTGTCAAGCACTGAGGACGAGAGAAACAACTCGAGAGACAAATCTTGACTGTTACTGCGATCACAAAGACAAGAGCTTCCTCAGAGTGAAAGCTGTCAGATTACAATAGCCAAGCAAGGGATAACCAAAGCTATTTAAATTAGACAGTGAAGTACTGATTTTTTTGTTTCATCCTTCTTACTTTTCCCCTCTTTTATTGCCATTACTACACTGACATCAGTTACCATCTCACCTTTTCCCGCTGTGCACTACAGTAGCCATACAGCAGGCAGACCTGCCAGCTGCACTGAAACTGAAATGGTGACCAGCAGACAGATGCTTTCAATTAAGTTTATATGATTTTTGGTTTTTTCCAGTCCTCTTCCCAAAAAACAGCAATTGCGTGCATATTGCTCGTGTAAATCTGAAATATCCAGCACCAGGTTATAAGTAATGACTGTTGCGTTTCCTGGGCCAAATTTTCCAAAGGGCTCAGCTCCTGTGTTCAGAGCTGTTAGGTGAACCAGACCATCTTTAAAGGGTCTGGCAAAATAATCAAGTCTAACTGCTCTTCCCCAACAAAGGTACTTTTGAAAATGACATGCCACCTTCTTTTCAGTTGTCAAAACAGACCTGAAACCAATGATACCTTTCTTTGTCTAGAGTGGAGGTTGTACAAACTGTAATTGCCAAATCCCTCAAAACACTAGAGTCACATGTTTTGTCACTAGAATCACACAGCAAAAAAGCATTGGGTTTAGTTGGTTTATTTATCTCTCAGCCTCATTTAAAAAAGAACAACATCAAAAAAGCCTTAGAGACACTTCTTGAACACACAGTAAAATTATGTGTGGGTCCATTCTGCAGCTAACTGCATCCTTAACTACTCCTGTGTTTTCCTAAATCTGCTTAACCCATTTCTGAGTCTCCATAAACAGGAGACTAGTACCAGGTGTATTATGTAATAGAAAAGAGTTAATCTTAAAAGTATGAATATAGTAAGTAATAATGGTGAGAGCAACCTGACCACATAGAGGCAGACTACAAAATCCACCCGAGATTCTGCCCTCTGTAAATCAGGAGGTTATTTGAACTCGTGTTGATGCTGCCTGACCAGTTTTAATTGCCTGTTTTCTTTCATCTATCAACTCCCTTGATATTCCTTATTCTTTTAAATCCACACACAGTCCTTCTACATCTCCTAGGTCAGGTATTTCAAAGCCTCCTCCCCGAGCAGTTTACCAGGCGCCAGAGCTGAGGCTGTGCGTTTCGGCAGCGAACGCCGATGCAATGAGAAAGGTTATTTTACCCAGGGCTCCTTGAGCATGTGAGGGAGCTTTCTTTTACTGGGAATGCTCTGTTGTCACCTTGGCTGCAGTCCTCCATTAATGTGACATGGGAGACAGTGATAAGCTACAGCTCACACTTTTTTAGCTTTTCTTCAGAGAATTAGGAGCTTCGCATCTTGATAAAATGACACAGAATCTGGTGCTCGAGAATGAAAGCTATTTTCTAGCCTTTGATTGCCGAAAGCATGGTTGATAAATTGAACGGGAAGGCATAAAAAAAAAAAAGGGGGGAGGTGGCTGAGAACAAGAGATGTTAAAAATGAAGCTCTTATGTGAGGAGGATTCAGGTCATCAATTTTCCTTCAGTATGAATCAAATACTGTTAGCAACATGGAAGCAGCTCCAGGATAAGAAGCACAGACACGCTTGAGAAATTTAATGCTTTGCCCCTCATTGCAGAATTTACAGCATTTAATCGACCAAATGGAAAGGCAGAGGCTCTTATCAACTGGAAAGCGGGAGGCGTGACAGGAGAGCAGGCTGGGATAACGAATGCACAGTGAAGTCATAGGGATGCTTGCGGAGCCACTCCGGTGTCTCAGCAATGCTGAGGTTCTCGGAGTTAATTAAATTACATCTCCCTCATGGGCACAATCTAATTTGGGATGTGACGGAAGTAAGGGACGGCCTTCATTTTCTCCCATGCCCCAGAGGACACACACTATCACTGAGTTAGATTCCTGACAATCCACATCAAGGTTTGCATCCTTACCAGTGAGCTCTTCTGCCTTCACCCACAGGATTTCCTCCTCTTCTTCCTCAGACCATCTCTCCAGGCTCCTTTCTAAAATACTTTCCTAGAAATTTCTCTCAGCCATGATGTGGCCTTCCATCCTTGCTATCTCCTCCACTTTTATAGTGACCAAACCTGTCTGCTTCCTAGCTATGACTGCTACTTTTCTTGGCTCTCATCATTCTCTAAATTCAGTTTGCTCGTACACAACACATAGCAGGTAGCACACCAGCAATTCCCTCACCTCCGAAAAAGCATCCCAAAACAACAAAACCAAACCATGCATCACTGTACAACATGATCCAGTCGTTCATCAGGCTTTCATGCATATTTCTTCTCTCTCAAAGGTGCTTACACTATCTTCTTTGAATCAAAATTTCTCTAAGAGGCAAAAGTACCTGTCAGACCAAAAAGCTATCTAACACAGATGCAAGCCTTTATGTGCTGAAAAATCACAACAAAGACTCTGCTAACATAGGCACTGTCATTCTACCTCATTACCTTTTAAATGGTGGTTAAAAGGGTATCACGTGAACTTTACAGATTATCCAATGTTTCTTTGGCATCTATTGATGTAACCCTGCATTTTAATACACAAGAATGTCGCACACATCCAATTTTGTAGTATTTATTCAGAAACAGAATTTTATTTACTGGTCGCAAGTAACCTCTCCCATATAAATTAATGCTAAAATAAATATACAGCACCCATTTCCACATCAAGCAACCTCTAAGCAGAAAATAGAGCAGAAAAAGAAAGTTATTGGCAGTAATAGTTTCAAACAGCTATCCAGGGGACTTCGCCCTGCTCACAACACTGATCTAAACACTGATTCAGCACACGAAAGGCATCTTCAGTAATCTGAATGGAACCTGCTAGTTCATTTTTTTTATTATGTTGAGTCACACTGTCTTTTCGGCTTCTGTAGAGCCAAGAGGCAAATTTATCCCTCTAGTACCCATGGTGTCAGTCCTCCCAACACATTCTTCCCAGAATTTCTGCATTGACAAGCATTTCATTCTTTCTGTTGATCCAAAGAAGCACACATTAAAATGGCTTGCAGAGGAGGAATTGCTCTGTCCTTACTTTATCCAATACTTGCCATCCCATAAGGGCAAAAACCTTGTGCCTTGAAATGATAGAGAAAAGGGACAAATTACAACTTCACGCACAACGTCACAGATTCCTGTCACACCCAGCTTTCCTGTCCAGTTTGCTCTCAGTAACCCTCCTTCCACGAGGATACCCAAACTCTCCTGCTGCCTTGATGAAGCCACTGGGCCCAGCCAAGGATCTCCAGTGCAAGGGAGAGGTTCTCCTTGCACTGTGCTACTCGTGAGCAGCTGCTGTCAACGCCGCTGATGCCCCACTTTGTGAGCGCTTAGTACAAAGTCATCATCTCTGGCATGGGAAGGACCCATGATTCTCCCAAATGAACTCATTTACTTGTGGAGAAAGGGCACTGGGGGACAAAAATCTCTGCCAACAGTCTCTGCATTTCATGACAAGAAACAGAGTCTTCCCTTGAGTCCTGGGGGAATTGCCCACAGGGCTGTGATCTCAAGGTGGCATTTATCTCCTGACAAGCTGAAAGAGCAGTTTTCATTGAAGAATAACATAATCAGGAAAACAATGATTAAAGAATAATTCTCATGCTGTATTCACACATCAATCAATCCTCTAAAGCAAGGTATAGATCCAGATACACAAAGTGGTAATCAACTTTTTAATCATACGAACGACTTTTTGAATGGCACTGCTTCTTGTTTCAGAAAACAGAATCTACTGCACACCTCAACTGAGAGAAAGTCTGTTTGCTTCAGGTTGTTTCTGAGAAAGCACACAAGAAAAAATTGTAGGAACATAAGAAATGCCAGAGGCTTTGACCATACAACTCTGCTCCTCTTGCCCTGCTGAAATTCTCATTTGTTCTGTCACCCAGTGCAGGCAACAGAGGTACACGAGTACATAACAATGAATTACCTTTACTGCAACTTAATTCTTGGCCTGAGTAGATCTCTACTTGTCATTTTAGAGCAACAAAGAATGAGAGTTATTCAATGACCCACGCATTGCATGTTCCTGGCTGGAACTGGGGTGATGAGTGGAAGGTGTGGGAGGCTGTCCTCCCTCCTCTGTTGAATCTGCAAACGGTGCGTTTGCATGGGAGAGGGAAATCAGAGCTTTTGGACGTGCCACCATCCCTCAGCACTGCTGTCTGTGTGCTTCCCAAACTTCAAACTGGCTCCACTTCCACCATGCAAGAGCAAGTTCAGAGGCAATTCTGGGAGTGTATACAAAAAATATAAAAGAAAGAGGCTCAGCTTTGAGCTGTACACTCTCTGTAAGTGCCACAAAACGCCTGTGAGCAAACCACACATTGTATGATTTTCAAGACCAAGGTGACAAATTCCTGACCATATTACTGGGGGTGTCATAGAGGCAATTAAGCAATCATCCAGAGATACACATTATCAGAGAATCCTGCTGTCAGCAGCAATCAAAGGCATCAAATACATCTGCAACAAACAGGAGCAGCAGAAGCAGAAAGATCAGTGACATCAATTGATTCCAAACAACCTGCAGGAAAAGCAAATGCCATGGACAGGCAGAAAGAGATCTCTTTCTACACTTAACAAATATATAAACCTTAAAAACCCCAGGTGGTGTTCACACTGAGAAAAGGAAAAGCACAGAGCTGGCAAGGCTGCTGGTTAGGAGAAAAGAAATCTCTGGCACTTTCCTCAAGGGTGCCCAAAAGCTCTAACACAATATTGAGACCAAAAAAAAAAAAAAAAACCCCTAAAAAAACCCTAAAAAACCAAACCCAACAAGAGAAGAACATGCAGAGTATTATATATGGTGAAATGTACTAAGTCAGGGACAGCAATAATCAGAGGAAAGGAGACAAGAATTTGCTCTGAAGGCAAGTTTTACTATAATTGCCTGCTTCAGGACAACTGAGTCCTAAGCACTCCTTTAGCTTAATCTCCATAAAATAAGTATGGCCTGCTGAACACTCTGAATTTTGAATGAAAAGGTCTTGACAAAAATTAAAATTTATAGTAGTAGCATATATTTGCATATAGCATAAGCGGAAAAGTCATGAGCAAATAGCAAATGAGTTCCTATGTGACCTGATCTAACAAACCCAGAAGAAATAATTCCTCCCCTCCCTCTATAAATCCTTGGTCAGCAGTGTTATTTGACACACCAATAAAGCATTATACCATCCTAACCAGAGGATCAGTTCTACCCCAGCCAACCATCTGAATGGTTTTTTTGGGGGAACAGCCCTTTTCCCCTACCCTCATATCCACGCATACCCAATTATAACTCAATTAAGTACTTTGTAAATGTTTCAACTTCATAGCTAAAGTTCGTGCAGGATAGAGTAGAAAGCCTTCCCGTACCTACAGCTTCAGCCTTCTTAAAGGTATGAGTAGTAAAACACAATCTGAGATATAGACATTCAGGAAAAATTCTCCTTCAGAAAAGATGAAAAATTCATTCTCTCCCCAGAGCCAAGCCGAAGCAGTCAGGAGTACTCATGTCTTTTTGCTATCAACTCAATTAAGCACACAATAAGGATTGCTGGGTAAAATGTGGCATGTATTCACATGCATGTAAAATGCAGACTCAAGGAGTCTTAAAATGCCCTTATAAATACAGCAAAAATAGACCAATAAAATATTTTGTAATGACTATTTATGTTTGTATAACAACTCATTATTTCAATTCTCCGCATCAGGGATTTCTTGTTTCTTTCCTCTACTCCTTAAATAAATCTAAATAAATTATACATTTAAAAACAGGCTATGCATCTATAACAACAGAAACAAATTTCATTTAACATCCAGCTGTCAAAGCCAGCCCTTCTGTCACTCTTTATTCAAGTCTGTTCTACATAATTCATGTTATCTTAATTATTTCCTTCTCTTTCTGGGTAGGATAGCACTTAAAGGACGAGCCACTTACAGCACAGTCATTTCCTTTGGAGATGATATGACTGTGTACCATGATCGCTCACCAAAAAAAAAAAGGTACACTGATATTTTAAGGTCTCCAGGTGGGGAATGATGTATATGCAGATGCTATCATGATGGGACCTCACCTGATCTGCATACTACAGCAATAAAAATAGCAGTATATATGCATAATACTGTGTTTTAACACAGACATACTGCTCTATTAATAGCCTCCCTTTTTGTTCCTTTAACTCCTGTACGAGCAGATGCTGACAGACTTCATGGGAAGCAGAGGAAGACAGAAGAAGAGAGCATTAGCTCAAACCAGACTGGTATCTTTTTTTCTTTTTTTTTTTCCTTATTAAATCCCCAAAACTAAAAATTAAGTCTCAGCCAAGGTCCTTCCTTTCCTCCACCACTCTGTGCCAATAGTCAATTAGTAGGATTTACAAACAGACCTTTAATCACAAGTACACTAAAATATGTCTAAAGTAGTACAGGCATCATTCTAGAAATATCCTATCCCATTTGCACAGGATAAATAATTAAATTGTTTTAAGCAGTCTAATCTATTAATGCCTGAGAGGCCTTAATTTTGGCTACTAAATTTTGAGACGCTACATTTGTCAATTCAATATAGTTAATAGCCATAAATCAACTTCCTCACTCTACATGACTAATGAATTTACTACATGACAGAGAAAGCCAATTCCTCGAATTAAGGTTTCACTATAAAACGCTCCTCATTCTCCTTATAGCCCAGCACATTCCTCTTCCTTCTCTGCCCTTTCTGTGGCCTCCTGAAAGCTGCAGCAGGGGACTTGCAAAAGTGATAGCCTGAATCCTGCTAACATTTGCTTACAAAGATGACCACCGTGATTCAGGAAATGTTCTCAGTTGAACTGAGCTACTAAATCTCAACAGTGCTTTGCATTACCCCAGACCCTCCAGAATCAGGTTCTTCATGCTCCAAAACACTGTTAGAAACATCACTGATCACACCCAGGCTCCAAACAAATCTGGGTTTTCTTCCTGTGCATGCAGTCCTGTACTTTTCACCCTGCTGCTCACATTGCTTTGCACACCATCTCAAGTTACTGAGAGCCTCAGCGAAGCATGATCACGTACTCAAAGCTGAGCTGAAATGGCAGCAAAAGTCTCCACACTCAGGGTTGTTGCCATCTCAGAGCACAGCTCAAGGCCAGGAATACAAACATGGATTGATCTGCTAGCGCTGGCAGAGCCACATGCACAGACCAGCAAAAGTCAGGGGACTCACCTCATTAGGAACTGGGAAGATTGAAGGGGCTGAACACAGTCACAGAACAAAAGCACTGTAAAATATTAACTTAATTCCATGCCAGCTGACTGTGCAACATTAAAGAAATCCCAGCTATATGGTGCTCCCCAGAAAAATACAGATTGCCTCCGGTGCCAAAAGAGAACAAGCAATGAGCTTGTCACCTACCCACCTGCTTCCCCACATAATGCTGGCAGTAGGAAGACACTGCAAATAGGAACTGCCCTCTCTGGGAGTGCTATCCCCATGGAAGGCAGGCACTTGCTGGTGCAGCCACACAAAGGCTGTCTGGAACACAGCAGATCCTGAGCACCTCCAAATCAGGGCACTCTGACTTCACTCTAGGGCAGTACAGGACCTACATTTCCACACAGCCTAATAAGAGTCCCTGTAACCACATTAAAAAAAAATACATAAGGATTACTTAGAAATAAGCAACAACAGCACACTTCTCACAGAGAAAACACAGTCATCACCTGGGAGCAAAAGGATACTGAGAAGCTCCTAGGAATAAAGAAAAAGTCCAGGAGAAAGTAAAGCCAGGAGACAATAGAAAGTATTAAAGCAAGAGTTACAGCTATCTCTGATGCCTAACAATGAGATCATAATAAGATGATAATCAAGGGAAAAGCTTGGGTAAGAAGGAAAGATTTAAGCAGCTGAAAGTCAAAAGCTAAATTCTTGGCCATGTTATGAAGACATTGGACTCCCTTGGACTCCATTTGCCTACTATGGTCTTACACACAGTCAGCAAAAGTGGGATATACAGTCACAGTGTGAGTTCATTGATTAGCAGTCATAAAAGTTTGGAGGTGCCAAGCTGAAAGTCATGACACCTGTGTGGGATATTAAGACAGCAATTTTTCAGCATTATATGTGGGATAGAAGCATGGGCTTAACAGATATCCAGGGCAGTGCAACTTTCTTGAATTCTCTGCAGTTTTGAAGAAACCCAAATGACCAACATCTATATCATAACACAATCTGGATTTGCTAGTCTGCTGTAATACCTTTGGGGTCTTCTGGATGTTGCAACTGGTATCATCTCTGAAGAGACTGTGTATTGCTTCTGCTTCCTTCTTGATATTAAATCGGTTCTGTTCTTTGTGCACGTGCAAGGCAAGAATTGTGCCGTTTTCTCTTTTAAAAAGGCTGTCATTTGCTATTTTTCTGTGCACATGTTGCTGTACTTTCTCATATGTACATCCCCCTCTACATATATGCAGTCACTCTAGATGTATATACAAACATGCCAAATGTTGCACATTAAAGAAATCCATATACTTAAAACATCATACTGTATCCTGTCTATTTTGCCAATAGCCATCTGGGAGAAGGAAGGAAGCACAGAAGAAATACTTCATATAACCAAACTAGATTTTGTACACTTCTCCAGAAAGAAAAATGTTCTGGGTACTCTTTCTTTTGCAAGTTAACCATTACTGCAATAGCTTTACCCAGATAAAGACAACCAAGCTACCAACTTCAGCAGGTCACCACCTTGCTTTTCAATGTATTTTTAAATGCCACAGAAGACAGGACAAGCATATTTTTATCACCCTTACAGAAGATATACCCTGCAAATCACAGTGTCTCAGGTTTTGTTTTTATTTTCCTGCGTGGTCAACACATTTTTGTATGATTTTGTTCTAGTTAAGCCCTTCCGTGGACCACCAACAACTGATGATGGCTCCTCTCACAGCACAGGGATTTCAAAATTACCCAGTGTTTACTTCAGGGCCTCATACTCACAGCTAAGCCCTTCAGCCATTCCTGTAGCCAATGCTAAACACGACTTTAAATTAGCACCACAGGCACTGCAGCTTTGTTTCTCTTCTTGCTGAGCAACACTGGACCGTGACCAATCTGTCCTATAGATTTCCTCCTTCCTGTAAGACCCCCTAATAAAATTTGTGATATTCAAAAAGTGATATGCTCTTGAGTTCACATTCCTCTTTCACAGCTGCATTATTCCTGCTGAAACAGTGGAATGAAATTATGCATGGAAACTCTGCCGAGAATTTTCCTCTTCGTGGAAGAAGAAAAAATGCTCAACATGCTCAGAATTCAAATCAGAACCAGAAGGGCCCCAATCCCATATACATGTTATCAATATGGTACACATTTGGAAATCGCACAGTATTTGCCAAACTTGAGGGTGTCCCCCTGGGAGCAAAGGGATTAATATATAACCTTGGGTTAAAAGAGGTTACACAATCAGGATTTCCCGTACCAACATTGAGGAAATTAAATTCATGGTGGAGGATACACTGCTGCTGAAATGCAAGGAAACACTGGAAGAAACTAACATGATTAAAAAACATGAATTAATTATTTTATGCAGAAGAGCCCCAAAACACAGATTTGGCAGGTATACTCCTCAAACTCACTTATTTATTCATTCATTTTAGTGGCCCTGCTGTACTTCGTGAATTATTCTCCATAATTCAAGCAGACATGTAAGAGAGTTCCCACATATTTTAATACATATTCTGGAGTCTCAAAAATAAAAAAACCCATTGAACTATGTATCCATTTCTATGTGTGCATATCTGTGTACATCTCCAAAGATGACAGCTGAAAAAGGGAATATTGGGTTTTAATCTCTTAATTATGGTTTTTTCCCCCCCTCCCCTCTTAGTGCATTAATTTGTCAGTAAATTTTTCTGCTCTCAGCGAAGGCTGAGACAACAAAGCCTCTCGGAGCCCTGATTTTTGGCACCACCTCACTCCTACTTTATGCTTGAGGCTACTTCCCCTCTGACTGATTCTTAATTTGAATAAGCTTTCACTGAAGACTGTATCAGAACTGCAGCAAGTTAATCTTATTAAACCATACGAGTTTAAAAACTCATAGTTTGATGTCAGGCAGGCTGTTTCCAAATTGGTATACTTAAGATCCAAATTAGATCATGAGCAAAATATTAAAAGGCACTAGAGCCATTTAAGAGTGAACTTCCATTTTGAAAAGAAATTTCTGGACATTGAGACCTCAGGACTCGTGCCAGTTCAGTGGGAGTCAAGCTCCTGGCTGCAATGGGTGCTTTTAAACCTTTAAAATTTAAGCTATGGAGAAAGGAATAAAGGAATTTATTTCATCCATTGTCAGTACTAGCACAAATACATGGGTCATTCTGAAGGATACTTTATGTATAGGAGGTTTCTACTCCAAACCAAAGTTTCCTGACAAAAAACATCTTTGGGGCACACTGTGTCAGCTGGCATTGAATCTGTTAGCTGATGCAACAAAGTGCCTTTTAAGCACTATACAACAAAACCTCCATCCTCTTTCCCTCCCTTTATTTTATAGAGTACTTTTGGTTTTTAAATACTTGTCAAGTGTTTACAACTTCAGTTTCCCTTCAGCCACCTCTGGGCATAGAAGACTTCCCCCCCACACAATCAACAGACATGGGAGAAGTAGTGATTATGATACAATCCATGCTTGGCTCACCAACTCATGTGGTTTGCAGCCAAGTAGGTGGTGGGTGAGTTGCCCTTAGGTCCCCTTGACTTCCAGTGATATGGTGAGATGAACCACTGGGTGCTTTTACCACCTGGATGCCATCCAGGCCACAAAAATGAGGAGAGACCGACCTCTCTCTCTCTCTCTCTCTCTGCAGAGATTTCCTGGAAGGCTTCTACCTCCATGCTGACTTCAGACAGCTCTTGTCACACGCACAGCTACACAGGCACCAAAGTGTTCTCTGGACTGCAGCCCACCACGACAGGCATTACCCTGCACTGTTTGGTGCCTAGCTTTAACTCTTTCCATCCAGCTACAAGTGCAGCTAATCAAACAAAATTGATTTTCCAGAGCTCCGGCTAATCCACTGCACTGAAGGTGACCTATATTTTGTGTGTGTGTGTGTATCATTAATGGGTTTGGGGTTTTTTTAAGGTGCCCTGGATATTAGATGCCTGTCTTCAGCTGTCAGCAACCTTGCCAGTAATTCAAAAGGGCATCAAAGTGCACTTCTGACACTGGCAGGTTCGGGGCTTTTTTAAAGATGTCTTCTTTGCTCCCTGAAACATCAACGGTGATGATTATTCATCTGCATTTGTACATGAAATTTTCCATGACCCATGGGAAAATCTCTTGAGATAACCAACTTGAGCACACTTCCATTCCACCAACATCTGTGGCAAGGTTATAGTGCTCCAATATGCATGACTAAGATGCTGGACACCTGCAACAAGTACTATACTTTCTCCAGAACTAACCTTGCTCCCTCCAACCTAATGGATGCTTTTTTATTTTGCTCCATGCATTTGCTAGTACCAAGGACCTGACTTTACTTTCCACGGGTACTATCTGGGCACCACTGTAATCATTTAAGTGGAACAATCTGTTCCAAGCAACCAAGAGAACCAATGATTTATCAGGAGCAGAGCAAGCATTCTGGGGAAGGACACAATTGTATTTGTGTGGGTGTGATACTCTTGAGTCAAATGGGACATTCTGCATCATTCAAAGCCACTTGGGGAAAGGAAGAGCAGAAGTAGGCTTTACAGAGAGAAAGTAACTCAAACTCTCAAATTTATCACAAACAAATTTTTTCTCCTTCTTCCTTCCTTTTGGGTTTGCTTAAAAACAAAGGCTATTCAGGGAGAACAACAAGAATCTTCACATACTCGTAACGAAATATTTGAAAGATCATCATGTTCTCCCTTGGAGAACAGAGAAGTTAGAAGCCATATGACAAATGAATACAAGCTAAGGAACAGAAATGGCAAAGGTAGCTTGAATGCCTCTGTCTTCACAGTGAGGAAGGATAGTAATGAAATTAAGACCTAACATTAATTTTTGACATAGTAAGCCTGCTGGACTTTGGGCTCCTAGAAGTCATCATGACCAGGGACTAAATGAGACTCAGAAAGGATTTGACCATTTACACAGATAGCAAAAATATACAGCAATTACAATTATGGCTAAAAATCTAGAAGGAATACTAAAAATCTTGGGCATTAGAGTGAAAGGTCATCCCTAACTATGAGGGATTGAGAACAAAAAAGGCATGCAAGTGGCAGAGAGAGTTCCTGCCCACTATGGGATGCCACATCCTGCCCTGAGGGAGGCAGGACTGGGCACAGGGGCAAACCAGTGACTGTGTGGGGAAACTCTACTCCCATTCTGGCTTCTTTCCTTCTGGTCAGCTCGAAATCCTCCCTTCTTCTCTTGCATTAGTTTTATAGTTCTCTATTGTTGTCTTGCCCATAACTCAGTCTTCCATTTCTCACAGTGTCTCTGCGATAAAGTTTTTCCCTTCTTTGTCACCAGCCCTACTCTGGGTAAAAGCATGTAATATACTGCCTGCTACCAACTGCAACTCTCGGTAACAGACTGAATGCTGAGGCCATAATTCAGTCTGGAGACTCCACTACTGCCCATAAACCACTCCCTGTCTCCCAGTTTACGATGTCAGCAGGACTCAAGCTGAATTAAAGCTTCTACTCTATATAACTGACACCAATGTATTATCTTATACATAATGCATAGAAGATGGCTCTAATCAAATTCCATATCCTGCCCTTTCTTTACATCACAAATGTGGCTTGGCATTTCTTATGCACTCCACTTACTGATACATAAAATCCTTCTCCTGAATTACAGTGGGCAGCAAAACCTGTTCTTGGGTCACCACTTCCAGTAACTGTCATTCCTTCCCTCTTTTTCCCAAAGAGGTTGAAATAAACTTCAGTTTATCCCACTAACAAAACTCACACTTAAATTTAAGGACCACACTGAACTGATCATCCAGAAACATTGCCAGAGTCAGTCCATATTTTTGACACCGGCAAGCAAATGGTTTGTGTCTAATGGACATTCTTTGCCTGTTTGCATTTGGTACCAGCAGAGTGATCAGACAAAATGCAAAGCCACGCTGTGCATGCCAAATTGCAGGTGTGCCAAGGTGAGGGAGGTCTGCAGGGAGCACTTCTAGCCCTGAAGAGAGGCACAGAAATCCCAGGCATACACACACAAAGGGTGTGGTATAAGCTAGTGCTGGTTTTACACGTCTTGGAACGGAATACGGAGTTCAAGCTCCAAAGATTCCACAAATGATGCAGTCAAAAATGTGCTGAATGAAAGCTTTGAAATGTCCTAGAGAATAGACAATCCCCTGTGTATACACCCCATTTCGACCTCAGGCACAGACTAACTGAGCTCTTTTGTACATGAAGAAAGAAAGAAGCAAAAGAAAGTGATATAGATGCATTACTTCAAAGCCATCTTACCTCACAAGCCCTTCAGACATTAATCCTAACCAGAAAAGCAACCAGAGGAGGAGTGTGCACGTATCTTTCTAATCAAAAGAAATTTTTGCTTTGTTATCTTAATATAGTATAAGTCCACTTGGCCTGAACAAACCTTATAGACTATCTTGCAATGCTTTGCATAGATTTCAACCTCGTGACAAGAAGACCAAGCATCTGAAAGCCAATTCCTGCCACAGCCTGATATGACTGCCACATTCAGCTGGATGGAAGATGCAGGAAGACTGAGCAGAAGCATCTTTGATGTTTATCACTTCAGCAATTTAGGTAACAGGCAGGAGGTGCCATGGGGAGCAGGCAGATGCCCAGCTTTAAACTTTGCTCTTTGGGCACCTCAGATAATGCTTGCATGGTACAAAACCTGTTTCAGCAAAAGCAAAGAACAATACCCAAGAGTCTAAAGCTGCATCTTCCCTGAGCACCCTTCTTGTGGTTCCAGGACACTGCTGCCAGCAGCACATCCATCCTTGCTCAACCCTTCCTCCCACTTTACAAATGAGCTGCTGCTCTCAACAAGCCTCAAACATTCAGAAGAAAAACAGATGACAGGAGTATGTTTCACATAGGTCTTCTCCCACTGGCAAAAGCTACGTGTGAAAGGCTGCCAAGGGTGGGCCAGTCCCTTCCCTCTGACAGGCTGGAGGTGGCCACTTTCACACTAGTAAAATAATGGATGCAGTGATAAACCTGGATTTTTCCTGCATGGTTTTCAGCACATCACGTGTTCAGAGATTCTGAGGCCACTTCAAGATATGATTTACCCAAGAGATTATCCTGTGTCTTCTGTTTGTCAGTTAAGGCTGGGGTGGGGAACAGGAAAGAAACAAAACAAAATACCTGGAAAACTGAAATGATCTTAGAAAACAGCAAAGATTAATTACCCCAGCTTCCTCCAGCATGCACACATCAAGGAGGCCTTTCCCTTTGGCCACAGGGGCATGCTGGTTGCATGTTGCTTTCTCAGCTTGAGTCTAGATTTTCCCAAATGGCAGTGCACTGGAGTCACATGCTAACAGCAACCAAAACCCAACAGCCACAGCACAATACAACCATCTATTTATTTATTTATTTTAAGTGTGGTGTTTTATACCTGGCCACAGATACCAATTGGTACCCAGGGAGGCCTAAAGCACTATTTTTGATCTACAGAGCCTTCCACAGTTTGGAACCTAATTACCTTCAGAAGCTACTGCCTTCTCCTCATCTGTTACCATGGCAGCTGCAATCAGCTGAGATGTTTGGGCTGGCAAACCCAGATTTACTAGGGTACCACAGCAATTCCAAGGGGCTGTCACTTTAAGAATTTACTTTGACAGCATTTTCAGGAAAGGAAGAGGTAGGATAAATTAAGACTGTGTAGGCTGGGAAGTAGCAACTTATTTTAGAGTGATTCAACAGCCCAGTGCACAAAACCCCACTAGGACTTAGTGTTGTTGTTTGGTTATTTTTGATTTTTTTCCTGTCTTAGTAATATAGCATATGTGCCCTTGTCCCAGGGTCAAGGTTCAGGTGAGATTAACAGAATTCCCTTCATTTTAAAATCTTTCCACATGGTGAGAAAATAGATTGTTTAACCAAGTGGTGAGGCTTGTTTTCTAATCTTTAAAATCAGAATCCAGGGAATGTGAGGTTCAGTACTCCCCGTTGATTTCTACTGGTTACAAAAACTGTTTAACTGAAACATTAGTATTTTTCCATATTGATGCTTTTCACGTGGAGATCTCAAAGCGCCAGACTTATGCTTCCCAGAAAGCCTAGCTTCCCATTGCAGCATCTCAGTCCTTCAGAAATGTACTTCTCATGCCATCTGTGTGGTAACAAATTTAGAAAAATGAGTAGTATCTTGGCAGTCTTTGCAAAATGCGCTCAGGATGCAGAGGAGGGTGGCGGGGTTCCTACCAAATAGGGCATTCAGTATCTGAGTCAGAGGTGATGACAGCATCTAAGCAGGGGGCTGTTTTCTAAGAAATATGCCGTTAATTTTGTAGAGCCTGACACAACTGTGCTGCAGTTCAGCTGAAGCCATCCCCTTCAGTCCTTGTCATTACAGAGCCTCCAGGTCTGCAGCTCTCCTTGTCCTCTGCACCTTCCCACATGCACTGCAACAAGCTACTTAATAAAAAAGACTCTGCAAGAACATCCCATAACTAGTATGTTCAAAACCAGTGGCCATTTTATGAATGACTAACATGAATTATCCTATCTGTAAAATACAGGTTATCCTGCCTCTTTATTCCCAATGCAAGTGCAGATCACTGACATTTGAAAAGTGTCTTGAAAATCACAGGAGCTGATAACATCAATAACAGCACGCCGTGAGATGCAATATTATTACAATAATAATGGCACTCATTTCAGACTCCTGCATTTTTCAAGTCATCAACCAAAAACATTAGCAAAACACAGCCCTTCAGGAGATGAAAAATCTTTGCAGTGTAATGCAAGCTGCTTCATTCAATTTATTTATTCTCCCCTATGCTGTGCAAAGTGCCTGCTACCATCCTTCCAAGTACCAAAAGAGTTGAGTGCCCCTTCTCACATAAAAGGATTAGGCCCTCTGATGAAACTAAAGGGAAATCTGAGAGCAGCTGACCACAGTCTTACATTCCTGCAGTCTTGCACTTCTAATTTTTTTTTCCCTTTAAGTCTTGACCTGCAAGCTTCATCAATGATGTCAACACTGAAACCACAGGGACAAGCCACGCAGCTCAGACTCAAACCTAAAGGAAATTAGCTCAGCTAAGTGACTGCAGGCCCAGCAGGACATCTAGTACCTCCCAGATGTGCCTCCCTTCAGGGGAGAAGACAGGAGATAGCTGAGCAGCTTTCAGCAGCCCTCATCCCCAAGCCAGAAGTGGCAAGAGCAGCATACAAGAGCTCTGCATGGTTCTGCTCTGGCAAAAGGCAAACGCTGCAAACCGAGCTCTCTGAGTTTTTGAGACAGATGAGAGTTCCCCAGCAAGAGCCTTCCACATCTTCTAGGGCAGAAAGAATTTTGCTTTGATCTTGAGAACAACTGCTGAGACCTGTGAACATTTCTCCTCTGTCTCTTCTGCTCTGCCTGCTGGGTTTGTCATTTTGCCTCATTATTCCATCCCTCCTTTCCTTCCTCCAGATTAACAGTAGCAGACAACGGTTGGGGTAGACAACGATCCCAAAAGCAAAAGGAAAACCTCGCTCTTGCCTTTAGGGCAAAAATTACAATTGTTCTGTGTACGTGTACCTACACGTCAGGTACTTCCTACTGTTCCTACTTGGACTTCCCTCTCCTCCCCACCCTTTTTAACATTTGAGGTTAGGGCCTACGGAAAATAACGTTCCAAAGTACAAAGTTAAATACAAAGGTGGTACTGACAGCACAAAGTTCTGTGAACATACATGCAAAAACCTGATCCCCTCTTCCTCCTTCCCTCCCTTTCAACCCAGGATGCTTCCTTGGTGGGAAGCATCCACAGGAAACTCAAGAGAGCACACCAAAAGCTATTTTTTTCCTTTTTCTTTAGGTTGTTTTTAATATACTAAGCTGTGTTAACACTATAAAAACAAAGGCAACTCTTATGGGAATAGAAGGCTGCTTTTCCCTATTGTTCGCAGAGAACCCCGGCTGTTGGAATGGATGATATGTTAAATTTGTGGCACAGTCGCTCAAGGGAGGACATAGCAAAGTCTCCCATGGTACAGTGCACACAATTTACAATGGGCATGGTTAGAATTTAATTATTTGTTACAACCCTTGAAAAGATGCTTCTCCAAAGCAAACAAGCTACAAAATACATTTTTTTTTTAATCGCATCAGAAAAAACTTCAGTACATAAAGCACACTTTCTGAGCTGTTATGGGCAGCAGCTGCTCGGATGTTTGAAGGAGGGGCTGGCAAAATATATATAAAAAAAAACAACAACAAAATAGGCCTCAGAGATTTAACGTCCTATAAAATAGCTCCCTACAAGCTGTTTAAAATGCCCTTTACTTCAAGCAATACTCCCAAGACTGTAGAGTTTCAGGGCAATACTTGCAGCAAGAACTCCTTGTGTTCCCTCTGCTTAGGGGGCTCCACAAACACACTTCAAGATTTATGACCTTCCCTTTCAAAATAACCTCACGTAGTCGTCTGCAAAAATTAATTTATATAAGCGTACAGAAGAAAGGAACATGTTAGCTCAGGCTGTTGGGTTTTGGGGGTTTTTTTCAGGTTTTTTTTGGTGGGGGTGGGCTGGGCAAGCAATCACTAATATCTACCATAAATCTGCTCACTCACAGCCTCAGCTCACATACTAACACCACCTCTGTCTCACACACGCTTTCCTTCCCATCTTTCCCTCTCTCCCTCCCCACAGCCACATCGGAATGTGTCTGAGTCAGCTGTGCAGTGTTTCTGATTAAAATCTGCCAGTAGTTAGACAACTTATTATAGAGCCTACAAGGGCACTCTGTATTTATGAATGCAATAATTAATCAATGAGTAATAAGCACACACTGCGCATTCCACTTTTCTTTCCATACACAGACAGCTTCAATTACCATGCAGGTTACACTGTCACGAAAATCTTTAGTTCCCAGTAGCTGCTCCCCTACCCTGCAGCGTTAGCAAAGACAAGCTCACTGTGTTAGAGCCTGCATTAATCTGCAAACCCACCCAAATACTGCTAAATTGATTAATTTTGCAGGTAAAGGCTTTCAGAAGAAAATGCCATAGTTAGTTCCACAACTACTAGGCTGTCACAATTTTCCTTTTAAACTACTTTTTTCAGAGGCTCAGCTACAAAGTGTACTCAGAGCTGTGAGCTGACAGACTGGTTTGCATCTTAAGAACATATTTCATTTTAATGGCTTTATTTTTAAATTGTTTCAACTCTTTGAATTAATGGAGATTGAAAAAAAGAAATGAGACTGACAAAAAATGCAAAGTAGAATATTTTTGCTTTTTTTACCTGTCTTTTAACATCAGGCTATAATTCTTTCCAAGAAACTCAATAGTATCCAATAACAGGACTGCACACCTTTTCCCCCTATTCAGCGTCCATCCTCTTCAGCACCACTTTCTGCCCAAATGGAAAAACAGAGGTACTTTGCCCCAGAGATGAGCTTCCCTGCTAACTCTCTGCTAAGCCATTTGAGCCTGCACTGATGATACCTGGAGGTGAGTAATCCCCTGAAGTTTTCCATGCAGTGCCATGGGCACAGAAGACGATTATGTGCCCTCCCTGACCCAAGGGCCAATGTTTATTGCAGACTTGCTGCACGTAGGGACTGACCAGAAGGTTAAAGAGCTCTGCATTTGGCTCAGGAGCTGCTGCCTGGAGGACACTAATACATATATATAAAAAAATATTAATACTTTGTACTCTGTAAGGGCCCACAGAGGGGATGACATGGTTTTATTCTGCCAATATGCAGAGGATTAAGGGTTTCTGCTTGAAGCCACTACCAACCTGAACAGGAGAATTACAGTAATTCCACTAAAACCACACCAAATCCAAGGGACTGGCTGATGGCACGTCACTACCCTTCCCACTTCTCTTGAAAATGTAGCTGGCACAACCCTATAAACAAGACTTCAACCAGCTACGTGAGGAGGTCCAGCTTAAAGAATGGTCTTAGAGGAGCTATATACAGCAACGGGGACATTTTTCACAAGACTTCTCAACATTTTGAGATCTGAATACTCAACATGGAGCAGTTCTAAAGAGAAGTCAAAAACAGCAGTTAGCCTGTGAAACACAGATGAAATTTGCATTGCTCACACCAGTCCATTTTAGTGCAAAGCATTTCACAGCAAACAACAGCAAGATACTCCATTAAACCCCTGCACTGCTTTAAGCCATGAGGTCACTGTAAGGACCCAAATACTGTTGTCATGACATCGATTAGCAACACTCTGCCTATGCCAATGCCACTATTAATACCTTGAAATACTAATCTCTATTACTAATTAACAGTCAAATGCATTAAATAATTATTCATGTATCAGGAATGTATGACTGAATTCAATTATACATCAAGAGCTGTGACTTATGAATCCTTCCCACAACACCACTTGTGCCAGAAAATATCCTTAAAAATTCAGCAATATTTAAAAAGCTTTTCATAACCAAGAAACCTCTAGGTTGGAATAAATTGTTAGGCCCTGGCTCTGCAAGCCAGACAGGAGTCTGTCTACATGTCTAACTGTAGCTCAGTTATCATTTCCAAATGCAGCAGCCACACTTAACAGCTACAGTTATTATACAGAAATTTAGCAATTCATCAGTAAGAATACCAGTGCTTGACTGGAAATTCAGATCCTCCCTAAAACTAAGGCTGGCGACACAAGGAAGGGTGCAGACACTTCTTTGCATTCAGAAAATTATAAATGTTATTCTGAACACAAAATATTAATTGTTTGAAGGAGATTACTGGCCTTCTGTTTGAACACAGCACAAAATCTGGTGAATATGCATTTTGAGAAAGATTTCATCTCTACATTCTTTAGGAAACTTGATATTTAGGTATTTCAGAGGGAAAATTGGGATGCAGTGAGAATCAGGATGACTGATGAGAAGTACTTAGAGGAAACATTATTTATACTGTGTGATGCTAAACCGACTCGGTTAAACCCACAGTTTAGCAATGATAGCTGTAATTCTGTGCACATACATCCAGACTGAGTACCTGCATTTTCTCATGCAAACACACACACACAAACTGGTGTGTACACTCCGGATTAAAAAACCAACAGTCAGCAAACAAAGAATATTAAATACCATACCTTTGAGTCATAATCTTATAGGCATCTGGCAGATAACAGCGGATATTCTCCATCTGAGCAGGATCAGAGTCACAGATTTTATCATCTGTCCTGCCGTAGTTGGCACTTTCAATCATGATAACATCTGTTCCCGGGCAGCGCAGCTCGATGGGGTAACTCTCGCAGGACAGCTCCCTTCGGACCACAGCCATGGGCACTGGGGCACGGCTGAAAGCTGCAAGGATTAACACAGAAACACAGTCAACATTGACTTTCCACACTGAGACTAAAATTAAAAGCAGAATGACGTTTAGCAGCAGGTTTTACCCATATGCTGTGCTCAGATAGTTTCAGTACCATTGAGAAGAGGTCTACAGAAATGGGGTCCGGTCGCTGGCGTGCTGGCTGCCCAGAGAAATCACTTCTCCAGTCAGTGACTTGATTTTCTCATCTCAAAAACAAGCTAAAGATCCCTTTTATATAGGGCTTTAGAAACGCCTTATTGAAACAGGTAAATAGTAACTACGGCAGTTTTATTATTTCTACTTACCAGGTGAAAACCTAGTTGGCTTTGATATACAAAATTACAGTCCTGTGCCATACTTGAATAGGCAAAGGAAATTTTATGACAACAAGCAATCCAAGCACCAGGATCCCACCTGCTCAGCAAGACTGCACCTGTCCTACAGCAGATGTAATAACATCTGTATTGCTCCTGGTCCTTTTCGTAGCCCTTAGAAAATGTGATCCTAATGGCTTTTGCCGTAGCCTGCAGCATGCCAGGGGGATGGCCTGCAGGTTCTGGCAACCATCCCAAAGTTTGGGCTCTGCAGTGATACTTTCCATGGAAAGGCCAATTTATGGGACACCAGATGATTTAAAGTTCAGTCTTAGCTTTGCATTGGATCCGCCTATATGGTCAAATAGCTGGCAAATACTTGTGAAATTAAAGAGCTCTCAGAAATCTTACCTGTTTTAAAAGAAATCCAGGCTACAGTTTGCAAAAGAAAAAAAAGAAACACACTTTGAGATGCCTTGAAAACAAAGCCCTAAAGTATTAGTAAACAATGTCACTTGACAACAAGCAATTGTATTTCCCATCTTTACAGCCTCTTTGATCCAAAGATCTTAAACAGCTTGATGAACGGGAATATATTAATCCCCAAATATCCATATGAAGTAGCTACACATTGTCTTTCTCAGCTCAGCTGAGAAAGAAGGGTTTTGAAGCTTCCAGAAGATCTCATGGGAAATCCATGGTGATACTGGGAACCAAATACTTGTTTCCCAGCCTAGCACACCAGTCACAAGCTGAAATAAAAGCCAACTCCTTTCCTCCTTTATTCCATGAGAATGAAAACTCACCCACACCAAAAAGTTTTCCATATATAGGGATGATGTGCCCTCCCAACTACTTTTGTACACTTCCAACCACAAAACTCAATGCACAACCCAAGCCCGTCTCGATGTGATGGTGATGGGTTTAACCCTCCAGTAGATCCATAGCCCATCTGACACCAGGCATCTTTCAACAACTCCCTTTCCTCCTAGCCCCATTATAAAAACACCAAAATACCCTCTCCCTAAACCAAAAAACCCATCCAGTGATCTGCTGGTTTGTTCCATAAAACTTCCCTGTGGTACATGCACACCAAGTTTGCTTATGGAAAATAAGAGTATATTGATGTTTCTCAGAAAACCCTCTTAACTATATCAGGGCTGCTCTGTCTGTCTGTCAGGCAGCAATCCAACACAGTGGCTTCCATGAAGTTTTCTATTACTGTCAATTGTCTCATTTGTGTATCACTGGACAGATTCTCAGATTCCCATTTCTGTCAATCTGCAGGGATTACTTTAATATCAGATATTACTTTCATATCCCTCACTGATGTGCCAGAGTTGTGGACTAATTGTCAAACTCCCAAGACAGACATGTGCTTATTCTTGAATAATAGCTTGCACAATTAGCATAGCTTTAGGGCTTGGATCACTTGAGATGTCCTCCTTCCTTGAGATCGGAGAAATGGTTTTGCCCCCAGGCTCGTACTGCACCATGTATTTGTGTAATGCATTAAATTCTTATTGGGACCAACTTCTCCTGTTACAGGAGGAGGAAAATGAGGAGGACAAGCAAGAACCTCTAAGATGCACTGCCTCATTCTTACCCCTGGCTTGATGCCACTAGTCAACAAGGTGAGTGAAGGAAGGATGGGACAATGTTAGAGACGACATTTGATAGAAGAGATGAGCCAGCCAGAAAGGCAGAGTCAGCAGAGACCAGCAATTTTAGCCTGCCCTACAAACAGCTTCAAGAGGTATTAAGTTTGCTTACTGGGATCTGTCCACAGAAGGCTGCGGCGGGCCCTGCTCTGTGAAACACTGGACTCTACGGCAGAAAGCCAGTGCTGACCAAAAAACTTCTGATGCCAGGATTCTGATTTTGGGAAAGAGCTGTGGTGAGCTCTCCTCTCAAGCCTGTTCTGTGCTAAACCTGAGCAGATTGGTGACATGGGAGGCAGAAGGCTTCTAGCAGCTTTTGGCAGCATGCTGAGGCCAAGGGCCCTCCCTCCTCCTGCCATGTGCTTAGATGACTCCTGTTAACTGCCAAAAAAATGACAAAATGAGGTTTACAGGCAATATTAGCTGTTTGGAGCTATGGTTTGGCCCAGTCCTTGGGCAATTTAGATCTTTTTCTCTGGAAGGTTAATGTAGGCTATACAAAGGGCAAAGAGAGTTGCTAATACTATTTTACTTTTTACAGTTCCCCCTACAGAATACAAAACTTCTGACCCACATGATTCAGAAAGTATATTTTTGCTCTTAATTCCTATGCCTTTTTTTTCCAGTAACTATTCTATATCAAAGAAAGGCATTAAACACATGAGGGATGAGGAAAACCCTGCCTAAAATCACAAAAATTAAATGCCAGAGAATTCACTCATACAAACCTTGTGTATTTGTCAAACAGCAATACTATACAAATGCAGCTAACCTTAACTCTTGTGTTATGCTGGAAATAAGACATTAAGAATTGCTAACAACAAGTTACAAAACCATTAAAGATATTTCTCTACCTCTAGTGAGAACACATTTCTAGTATCATGGGTGTATCTCCTGTACATGAGACTTTACAGCACTGATCTACTAAAATCACATGAATATCAGTTCCAAGGATGCCCCCAAAACACCCCAAACTCAAGCTGAACACATCTTCCCCAGAAGAACAGTTCATGTTCTACTCTCCAGTAAAGAATCTCTGGACAGATGCAAACATTTCTAGATTCGGCTTTAAACTTCCTGGAATTCACCTTTTTGCCTTTCACATAATCACTTGACTGCTTTCTGTAAAAGGAGGACAGCTTTCACTTACAGACACCTCCCTGTGGTATCATGGAGTCAGCATTTACATTTATTTTCTGGATAAAAAGCATAAAAATTTTAACACCCTGGAAAAACTAGAAGCAGCTGAAGACTGTAATACAGCATGATCTCCTATCGTGCTTTCTCCTAAAGCAATAGGCACGTTTTCCATCCTGCCATTGTCCACCAAATCATTCGCTCTGCACGGCTTTTTTTTCTGCTCCAGTATCTGCAATAAATACTCCGTAGGGAGATTAGAGCCTGGCTGTTTATCTCCTTGTAAACACATTTTTTGTTGTTGTGTCCCTATATGATAATCTTACTTAATCGTTTTTACTGGTTTTCCTGCAAGGAGCAAAGATGTTTTGCTTTTTGCTGTGAAACAAGATACATCAAAGCCCATCTGTGAAATACACAGCACAATTGTATTAATTCATTAATAAACTTCTCTCTTCTTTGAGCAGCTCCCTATCTTTCAGTCTCTCATTGAGCTCCTTATTTAATCTCCTAAATAAGTGACCTAATTGTTGGCTTGCAGTCAAGAGGAGCTGATGGCTGCTCACTACTTTGAAAAACAGGTGTCTTTTTCCAGGATCCTATGTGCAGACAGCCATCTAAATACAGAACTTAAAAAGAGTGGTTTTCAAATTCTTTAACGTTTAAATGTGTGCCAACTTGAGTTTTTTAAGTGCAGCCATTTGGTGGAAAATAATCCTCCTGAGCTTCTGCAGGGCAAAGTGAGAGCAGAGGGTGAAAAGGCAACAGATAATGACAGGATTTTATCTGGGCGATTTAGAACTCTTTTGTCTCTGCTAATTTCAGGAGCTGGAAAATTAAGTAAGTCATCAAAATCTTGTGCTTTTTCTCCCCCTCGCTTTTGACCTCAGAACATAATTGCCTCTTGTCATGCCTGCAGGGCATGGGCTTGTAGTTATCACTGTGTGCTTAATCAAATGCCGAAATAGCCTTTAAATTATGTGTCTCCTTGGCTGCTACAGACTTGTTGAGCTCGGTTACATTTAGAGGCATGATGGTAGTAGATGTACTTTTAAAAGAAAAGTGTGGGTTGATGCTTTTAATTAGGTTTTATATGCAATTTTCCCAGCAAAATCATGTTCTGGCTCAGAATTTTCAGAGCAAAATTTCAGTGCATATTTAAGGGCTGTGAAACAAAAGCTGGAATTGTAGAGATAATTATTTTCACAAGCTCTGTATATGATTTGGTCTGCCCAGCTAAATATCTGACTTACTGTTCCCAAGTGCAAACAGAGCATGCTGGGGGAAGAGGTTTCCTAGGAATTTGGAGGAATGCTTCTGTGTTTGTAATTTAGCAGTACTTAATACTCCCACAGTTCACCTTGGCTCTGTGGGGGAAAAAAATAATAAAGTAATAATAAAAAAAATCCCCCTCCCCTTATTCTCAAGCCTACTCAGGTGTGGGTAGGAGCGGAAATCCCTTTCAGTCAATGAGCCAGTGGGCTTTGTAGGACTCACTCCATGACAAGAAGCACACTCTGAAGTGCTTTCCTAAATCAGGGCCCTACTTTTCCCTATTAGGTTATAAAGTCTCCTTAGTGCATTTGTTTGCAGCATGCAGACACTGCTCAATATTTCTTCTCTCTCTTCTCCTTAATCCAAATTATGCCTGGCCGCTGATTTCAGGAGCAAAAGCCTGAGTTAAAGATGGTGACAACATTTCTCAAGCATCCAATACTCCCATTTCCCAGTATTTTCATTGCTCACAAATATCAATACATTTCTGATGAGCTTAGAAAAGCTTGGTTGGTCCAAAGTTCTCTAAAATCTTACGATTAATATACAAATATGGAAATACTATTCTCTCTCCCCCAGCTTCTCTACAGATGCTGACGATTAAAAAAAAAAAAAAAAGATAGCAAGCAACTCTGGCTTTATTTTAAAGGGAAATGGTGGAAAAGCCTTTCTTCTGCTCTCAGCCTGCAGTGGGGTTAAAGGTGCATCCTACAGACAATGGCTGGTGCCAAGACATTGCAGCAAATGCTTACAACATCCATATCCAGCTTCCCCGGGGAAGAAATGAAGGCAGCCAGTGTGGCCAAAGAGCTGAAGCCATCAGCAGTGCAAGGCTGGACAGTGCTGGTCCCCACTCCCAGCTCTCCCCTCTGTGCCTCAGCAGATTGTTGTCTCATCTATCAAAATCGAAAAATTATCTTATCTCCCCCACTAAGAACTCTAAAATCTGCTACAGAAAGGAAGAAGAGAATTAGATGTATCCTCAGAAAGTGAAGAATGCAGCTTCAGCTTTGGTTTCCCGACACGAATCAAATACCCATATCCTCCTAGACTATCTTGGGCTTTCTTATTTTACAGAAGATACCACAACCAATTAGTAACTTTCCTTTGGTCACCTTTGCCAGCCCTAGTGATCTCCCTCACCCAGTAAACAGCCAGCTATGAACAGACTTCACAAATTGAAAGAGCATCTTTTTTACATGGTGGGATGGAGTATACAAAAAAAGACAGAAGAGAAACAGAAGGCTGGGCAACACCACAGCCATAGCAACCGAAGAAAAGCTAAAAAAACCAGAAAACCCTCATACCCTTCCCTGTGCAATTTATGTGGAGGTTGAGGTCAATTATCTTATGGTTCCATAAATTCCTTACTCTATCTCCATTATAACACTGAAGGAGCACCTACTGGCGATTTGTTCCCAGCTTCTATGAGTGAAAATACAATAGATGTTCATCTGTAAGTTTATATCTGATGCCCTCCCCCACAATTAAAAGGATACACAGAGGATTGTAGCAAACAGAGAGGATTTTCTGTAGGGACTGCCAAAATTCACACACAATCAGTGAATTTTCCAAGGTGACACAACTATGGATACAAACAGAAGCACAAAAAACCCCAAAACCTAGTCATGTCCTAAACTGCACACCTCTGAAGCAAGCCTCTGTCTCCATGCATAAGCCTCATGGAAAGCACCTTCTATTTCCACAGCAGATCTCCTTCCACATTTCTAGGCACCCTAGAGGTCAGATCTCAAAACAACAATGGAGAAACAATTGGCCCTTTCCACCACCCTCTGGATGCCCAAAAAGGGATAGCAGCCAGAGGACTGAGCAGCAGACAGCTGCATCCTGGGGTACTTCTACTATTCACTCTTTTTATCACTGATATTTCTCATCTCTTCGCCATGCTCAGCTGATAAATATCCTTATTCTCTCCCCTCACGCTCCCAAACCCTCACTCAAAGTATGGAGAAGCTTTCCTCATGAGTAAGAAGCATTAGATTCTTTTCGACTCTCTCAGTATCTTTCTAGAGAAGAGAAAAGCAACTCACAGACAATGGGGAAAGTGTGCCGGTGGAAGATCACCAGAAAGAGGAAACAACAGTGGATGCATTTGCACCTAGGGATGAGTGTTCACAAGGGAAATCAGTCATTGCAAGGCCCTGTGAGAGAATAAAATGAAGCGATAAAAGAACAAAACCACAGAACCAAGACGGTAGCTCTGAACAGAGGAGCCTGAAAGGAGGAGGTGGCTGAGGCACGGTGTGAAGACAGACCGAGTGAGGGAGACCCAAATCAGGCCTGTGGGAGGAAGCAATACAACGGCAGTACTGCACTTCCCTTCTCATTCTCCATTCCCATCTTCTAGGACTCACGGGCTGCTGCCTCATTAATGAGCGATGGGGAACTCTGAGAACTGCAACAATTTTCCTTTCAACAAGGCCTCATCTTCACCAATTTCCCCTTTCTGTAGAGGTGAATACCTCTGAAGCTAATCCCTACACCAGCAAGGCATGACCACAGGTCACCACCCTCCAAGCTGCTAAAGAGACAGTGGTCTGGGGTAAGTCCACCTGCCAGGAGAATGTTGTTGAAAGGAAAAGGGATCCTGCTTTCTCCCCAAGACAAACCCTCCTATCTCCAGCCATGGCTCAGCTGCTGGATGTGCATCCGGTTCCGTGCATGCTGGACCCCTTCAGGAGGCAGGTCAACTCAATAATTCACCAAGAAACTAAACCAGCGCAGGGAGAAGGAAAGGGGGAGATTTCCGCTGAGCTAATAGAGTGGAATCAGCTCAGAAAAGGTTAGCTCAGATCATAGGAAGAAAGCAAAAGATTTTTAGAAGGAAGGGAGGCTGAATTTAGAGTGCTCTTCAAAAATACATGACAACCTACCTTCAAATCAGAGGTCAGAAGCATAGTCCCAGTCTGAGCTAAATGTCACTTTAATGAATTTAATTAAAGGAGAAACAACAAGTTGAGAACAACAGACAAATAAAATGCGGCCTCCAAGGGGATGTTGAATGCAAGTACATTAATATTTAGGCCCCATCACAGGAAAAAAGCTATTCCCAAGTATCTTTTCCTTTGCAGTGGATCATCTAATTTGTAATGAAAGGCACACATAAGATACTGGGATACAAATCTTCTTTGAATTCACAGGCTTCCTTCATCTGAATTACCTTTCAAGTGTAGGAAAGCAGTGCACAGACAGGGAAAGTGTCTGAGGTTAAAGCCCTGCACTGCAGTGTGCAAGTTCTATAACCAATCCTTATGATAAACTTGCCCTCCAGCCTAACAGTGACATTATTAAAGTATCTGGCTTTTATATCCTGGTTTGTAACATTGAGACATTTGTATTCTCAATAAAGGAAGCATTAGGTTCTGAGCCACAGGGACCAGTTCTTCTTATAAATCCATACACCACATATTTCACCGGGGTCTTTAGTAAGGAAAAACATGTCACTTATTTCTCACCCAGCTCAAAGTTACTGTTGTCGCAAGAGGCAGTTAACTGTCTCCAAAAAAAAAACAAACCCACAAACCTCAAAATCAGAGAAGCTTTGACTTTGACATTACTGAACAACTTTGGTATCTCAAATTTAACGCAGCACAAATTAATGTGGTGAAGCGAGTAGGATTTGAGTAGTAACAGAATTTGCCCCATTTCAAATTACTCCACTGTAGGTTTTAATTGTAGCCATTAGTAAGGTTAATTTTTTAATCTCATATAAAAACTTTTATAAACCACCATAGCAGGTATAATCATAGAGGCAGTTAGATAAATGAGCATCAAGGGTTTAGCCTAAGAACATTAAGTAAAAAAATCTGTTCATAATTTTCAGATTTCATAATAAATCATATGTTCATTTAAAATTCTAGTTTGTTTTTGTTCCCATTTAAAATGCTAGCTTAAATTCCTACTCTTTCTAAAATAACACAAAGTTGGAATAGCTCTCCTGTTACCAGCAGAGCTTTTTTAGGTTTGCCATTAGAATGGGCTTCAGCAGGATTTAGTGAAGTATCCAGATGGATACTTCCCAAGTTCTCTTCTGCATCTTATACCACTGTGAAATGGGAGGCGGCAGCCCTGGGCTATAGGAAGCAAGATGAGGATAACCTGGAGGAGGCCAAGACCCAAATGCATCCTCAAAAGTTGGAGATAGTCTGCCATGGAAGATGAAACACAGCCCAAATCTGATTTCTAGCTCACCACAGGAGAAAAAAAAAAATAGGGGGGATGAGGGGGGAGAGAAGGGAGGAAACCCCAAACATAAAACCACACCAAAGTAACCAACCTACCTCAAAAACCAAAAAAAAGTCAGGAAGAGACCCAGTGAACTCAGCAGGTTCAGAAATTCTTTTAAGGTTGTCAAAAATTAGACAGGTTGGATGTATTTGGAGCTTCGCTGAAGAGCTGCAAATAATAAGATTCCTACCAAGTAATACCTTCTCAAAGTTAAAGTTTAATTTTGATTTACAGTTCCCTGAAAAGCCTCTGAAGGGGAACATTAAAGCTCTTGTAGAAATATCTGCATTATTACAGAAATGATGAACAGCAGAGTGAAGATTACTTTGTGCTGTTTACAGACTTGTTTATCAGAGCAGTAAATCTATTTTTAAGTTTGTACCGCCTTGAAAGGAGAACTATGTGAAATCTGGAGAACTGTCCAGAGAAAAAGGCAGGAAAAAAAAGAATTTCTATCCAAGTATTAGAGCCTGTCACTCAAATATCTGTAGAAAAGTCTGGGGCCCCAAATATTTACCATTTAAACCAACTGCTTTACATCAAAGGCCAAAAATGACACCTTTAGCATTCATTTTACAAGAAGTTACCCAGTCCTCAAAGACTAGCCATCTCAAGGAAGTAATATGCCTAAATCATAGATCATTAAATAACTGATTTTTCTTTGTGTTTTAGCCATCACAGCTCCTTTGAGTCTCTGCCATAAACAACAATAGGGAATTTGTTCTTTCTACTCGCCATAACTGTGAAAGTTTTATAAAGAAGTCTGAGACTACTTTAAGATCTTGACTTCCCAGAATTGCATTCCATTATATTTTTTTATATATATGCACAAACTTCTAGAACGACATGATACATATGAAACAGGCAAAATGGCAAGAGTAGTTTTCTACATGGCAAGATGACATTAGGGGTCCCCGACTAAACACACCTTAAAGGTCACTGATTTTTAGAAATCTGTGGGTGCTTCTTAGCAAGACCCATGAGTAACCTACAAAGAACCTGGTCCCCAGCTGCTGGATGAGGTTTTCCATAGCATGCCATTTATGAGCTCCATCCTAGCAACACAGGCACGAGCTCCAACATCCTTTTATGCTGACACACTAACAAGAATTACAAGTAGGCTGTGCCAAGCCGTTCTTTCCAGTCCTCCGAATCATGATTCCCCAAATTCTGCGATGTTTACTCCCCCTCTGACCTCAAAATATCAAGGATTTCACCTTGGATTTCAAGGATTTTTAAAATAAAAAATAACAGGAGAATTATATTTGGGAAATGCACACTTGCATGCATACTTGCTCCAGGTGGAAATATATCCAAAGTAAAAGCAGATTTTCAAGGAATTCACATATTTTTGCCTGTAGTACCCCTTTCTCCTCAGTAGAAAACAGCAAAACATTAAAACTAATTCATTAACTCCAGAAAATGGTTCACCTTCTAGGAAACACAACTAAAATCTAGAGGGATAAAGTTTCCTATAGCACCCACCAGCTCACAGCAAGCACTGTGCCCAATTATTTTCCCACCTAATATAACCTGTACAAATATTGCTCCAGAAACACTACATGCTTAAATATGTGTGTGTGTGTAATACTTACATGCACACAATATTTCCCCCATCTCAAGGCGAGTCTTAAAAAAAATTAAAAAAAAAAAAATCTGAAATAATGATCAGCTGTAGGCTCCCAGAAATGCCCTGGACATATTTAACTGCTCCCAGAAGAGTCATGTGAAGAGCTGAGAGCTTCTGGGCTTTGTAGTAGGGAGAGAATGCTATCCTGTGGTACCACTAGGACTGCCATTGCAGATCTGTGGCAGCCAGGGCTCAACAGCATGGCCAAACTCACCTTACTACATTTTTATCTCCAATAAACACTCTGAATCCTGCCCTCCCCACACCCCACCAGCTGTGGAGATGTCCCAGGATACAAGTTTCTATTCATTTTCCACTCCAGCCCTCAAAGTGGTTAACAATAGCCTAAAAAGCGTTTTAAGAAGCAGCCATAACAAGTATGAGTAGTCACAGAGACATTGTGCTCAATTAAAAAAAAAAAAAAAAAAAAAGGCAATGTGGTACTGGTTAAAAGGCAGCTCTGCTTTATGAAATCCCTGCAGCACTGGATATCATGATTCATTACTTGTTCTATGGGAAACTGTAGGTCTCCTTCACAGACACCCATGTGCTCAGCTGAACAAAATGAGGGTCTGTGCCCCAAAGGACACTTTAAAGAGAAGAGGAAATGCGTGCAGGTTAAGAACAGGAGCTACAGTGGCACAGAAAAGGATAGTCATGCAGCATGAGTAACAAGCAGGTGCAGATGCTACACTTGAGGGCACAATGCTCACCAGTTCAATGAAAATATGGCTGAAAAAAATTATCTAAGTTGCTTCAGGAGAAAACCACTGCAAACAACTATGATGGATGGAAGACTCGCTCTTTTTTATCCTTTTATTTTTTTAAACACAATCACTAAACTTGTTTCAAATTGTCTTCCTTCAAGAGGTAGATGAAAGAAGTAAATCTTTTCCTGATCTCTCTGGCAGCAAAAACCAGGATATATTTGCCCAGCCTCATCAGAGAGAGATAGTGGGCCCAAAGGCAAAGAAATATTTTCAACAAAATAACCTGATGAAGGAGTCCATTCTTCCTTCCTCTATAGATAAGGTGTCAGAGAGCAGAACTTTTTTCAAGCCCCAGCACTGTGACACCGGAGGATGCTCAGGCAGAAGGGCACAGAAAGGGCTCTTGGAAAACCAGGAGGCCAAAGCTAATTGAGGCACACCTGAGCATGGCAGCATCCGATGCAGTCTCCCTCATCAGTGAGAAGAGACACAGGATCCAGCACTCCCAACCAAGCAGTCCCTGTCAGCCAGGGGAGATTTGGGAGACCATAAATGATGCTGCCCTTAGGCTTACAGCACCCTGGCTTTGGGCTCTCAGGACTGAAGATGGTCTAGGCAGCTTCACTCAAGATTGTTTGGGTGTGGGACACGGGTGAGGCTGCGGTGCTGCCACAGCCAGGGCTAGGGATACCCTCCAAGGAGACTGGGAGGCAGGAGCTGCTGGCAACCCAGACCTCCACCCAGCACTGGCTCGTGACACTTGCTAAATCTCCTGTGCTGTTTGCCACTAAAGGGTTTTGAACGATTCTTTCAAGTTGAAGGGAAAAAAAAAAAAAGCAGCAGAGAAATGTTTCCAGAAAACTTTCGGTGAGATTATTAATTAAATTTCTAATGTAATTATGTTGCAGTACATTTAAGTGCACTTTCTAAATAGAAACTGACTTTTATCTAACAAAGGATCCATTTCAAGCACTTTTTCTTCTATCTATAATATCCATTTCCTTTTGTACCAGTTTCAAGCATTGTTCTTCTAGGGTTATTTATACTTCACATTTAGAATTTTCTGCTTTTTCTAAGAATAAAATTGTTACATATTTCCATCATCTTGTGCTCCCTTTCCATATCTGAGGAAAGAATTCTGCTGCCACTGCCCCTCCAAGGGCATTTTTGGAGCACAAGGAAAGACTTCCATTAAAGAAATCAGATTTTTCTACTTACAGTTCTTCTAATGCCCCCCATTATTCTGTAATAAAGCTCCTCAAACTGTGTAGAGTAAAAAAAAAAATCCATTTTTCAAGGGGGAACTGCCTGGGCAAAATACAAAAGGCCACTGAGCAAGTTTGCTTGAGCCAGTTGAGCCAGTCTTTTGATGCACAGTAATATTTGTCCTTATTGATTGTGTTGGTCACAGACAAAAAAAAACCCAAACAAACAAAAACCAAAACCAAAACCCGCAAACAATCAAAAAAACAACTCCCCAAAAAACCAACAACAAACAAAACCAAAACCACTACCATCATCATCAACAAACATAGAGATGTCTATGAGCAAATAAACACAAACCAATTTTACTTGGTAAATTAAAAAAAAAAAAAAAAATCACAGTCTTCACTGGTAACACAAATATTTGAGGGTTTTAGCCAGGATAGCTCCTCACAGATTAAAATATTTCACACAAAATTAAACAGAAATGAAGTTTTAAGATTAAAAAGGCAAACGGTAAACTGAGAAGTCTGTTTCCAGATGACAAAATCCCCAACTCCGCAATCATGAGTAATAGCTTCTTTTGTTAAATGGTCTACCCTCATTTAAAAAAAATAAAATTTAAAAAAATGTAGCAATGTAGTTAACAAGTACAAATTACAGTTTGGAAACACAAAGATGCAGCGCTAAAAGCTCAAAATACAAATGAAATAACTGTAGACCATCAAACTTAGAAAAAACATGCTTGTAGAATTTTTAAAGAAGTGTCAGTATTTTTAAACTAGTAAGGTTTGTGGGTCAGACACAACCAGCTATCAAGCACAAGGTGAACTCCCTACAAACATTCAGTAACTCTCTCCAATCTGTATTTAGAAAGAGGCAAACAGAATTATTCATCATTCACAGTGATACAGAGATGCTTTCTGTTCTAGCAGATACTTGAAAAGATACAATAGCAAAACACCCAATGTTTTTCAGTCTGAAGAATGGGAGTTTGTAAGAAACCCACAACCCTCTTAGGAGCCCCCTTGCTGTTTTTTAGCTTGATTTTGGGCACTGGCACATTGCTACTAACAAGCTTTTAAAAAAAAAAAGGTATGAAAACAGAACATAAGTTCACTTGCACACAGGAAAAATGCATTAGCTGTTGCTTCTCAAAAACTAATGTAAATGTGGAACTGTCATCCCAGCTGAAGCATTTCTGGAAGTTCAGCAAGAACCTCATCAGTCCAAAATCATTCAACACACTTCTTGATGATCTGAAAGAAAATAAACCCAGAGCTTGCCAAATCTGCAGTCAGCGCAAAAACCGATGAAATGTTAAGTAATGACACGGACCCTGTCGGTTTTGCAGATTGATCTACACCCTGCCTGAGCAGACCACGCTTCAACACAGACAAATGCGAGTCCGTGTAAGAATACAAGAAGTGCTCATTATGTGAGCCTTGCAGTCACTCTGAAACAAGACTGTTTCCGTAACTGATAAGAATTTGAACGGCGCGCAGTAGCTCAAAGGGCAAACACGATCTCTGCAAGTATGAGGAGGTGAATAATAAGTAGAAGTGGGAAGATGAAATTGCCCTGCATATGGTGTTAATGAGACAATTCCTGGAACATATATACATTGTGGTGCCTACACTTCAGAGAGTTTGTCAGGAACTTTGAAAGGGTTTGCAAAAGAACTTAAGAAAATTAAAAATAAAGAAAAAAATATCAAATAGAGCCTGGAAAGTCAGTTTAACAAGTGAGCCACCAAAATTACTTAGTCTGTTTAACTAGTCTAAAGAACCATTGTAGTCTGCAGGTAACTAGCAAGGGAAGATATTTCTCTTTAATCTAGTAGAAAAAGGCAAGCAACATTCAAGATATGGAAGCTGAAGTCTGATAAATGGAGATAGAAATAAGGTACATATTTTTAACCATGTGAGCAATTTACCATGGAACAGTTTACAGATATAGATATATATAGATATATATATAGATATATATAGATATATATATCTGTAACTGAAGTCCCTAACCAATGACTGAATATTTTTCTGAAACATACCAATGCCTGGTTCACAAATTACTGAGTGAGATCTCTACTGTGCAAACAGTCTGGCTTGTTGATTATAGGAGTTTCTTTTTATTTTAAGGATCTATGAATATTTGGAATAAAGAGATTAGGAAGAGAAGGGAGCATTTGGCTACATGGAATCCACTGAATTTATTAACTTAGAGTAACAAAAAAAAGGAAAATCAAAAAAAAAGACCCCACGCTAAAAAACTCAACTACAAATCCCAAAACAAAAAACACAAACAACACAAAACGGCCAGTAAACTTTTATGCAGATACCTGCTAAACTTATCCACAAAGAGAAGGTTTGTATACTCCCTTTAGTAGTTGTAAATAGGAAAAAAAAATTGTTTTAGGACAGCTTCTTTGAATTCCCAGGAATAAAAAATGGCAAGGAGGAGGAAGGGAATTGCTTAATGCAAACCAACAGATGGGATTTTCAGTCAGAGGCTTGCTTTGTTTTCATAATGAACCATAATCTGTGTAATCTAAAACAGTTTTTATTTGCTGCAGTGAGACAAAGACTGCAGCTATGGCATGTGAATTGTTTTCTCCACCCTTCATCATTAGAGAAGGTAACAATGCAGATGCACTGGACCTGGACTAATCAGCCAGAGTAAGTTTAGAAGGATGGATGGAAGTGTAGGTATGGCACTAGGTGTTTAGTAGGTTTGTCTGTTTTGGGTTTTTTTTGGTTTTGGTTTTTTTTCAATCCAGTCTTCCACTATGGCTACCTAATAAATTAGTGTAATTCTGTCAAGGCCATTAACTGGCCTCTCAGTCTTACTAGCTACGTGAAGTTTTAGTGGTGTACACCCTACAGCATTAAATCAACATCAGAGACATTTAGGGGCCTGGTATGATGTTACTGGGATAGGTCAGGGGCATTATTCCCCAAATTCTACATCCCAGCTGTGGTGCTGCAGGTGCTCCCAACCCTGGCACTGTCCTGGGACTCTTCTGTGGCTGTGCAGCCCCTCGTGCCAGCGGTGGGAGCTGCAGAGAGCCAGCAGCACTGCAGAGAAGCAAGGTCCCTGTTCTTCTGGCAGCTCTGTATCACAGACCTGTCCCTGCCAGTCAGGCAAAGCAGGGCACAGTATCCCTACACGACATCAGGTTACATTATGCACTGTACCACAAAATGGACAGGTAAGCAATTCAGTGTTAAGGCACGAAGCCAAGAAAAACTTAAGCTACCTGGAAGCCTGGAGCTGCAAACAGTGGCTGCCACATATATTGCTTATTATTTTGCTGAAGTCCAAGATTCAGGTTTCAGAAACATCAGACATCTACTTGTGGCTTCTCAGCACACTTATATTCCCATAACATTTTGCAGTATGAAATACTGACTTCTATTCATACATATTTCCCCATGTTATCAAGTCCATCTTCATATTAAAAATAAATTAATTTAAAATGTAGGCAGCTACATATATAAGCACTCTGCTTCATAGACATACTTCATCTTTAAATAGCAGCAATCAATATACACACTATACAACCTAAACAAATTTCTATTATGAATTCTTAATGGATGCATGCTTTGGTCATTTTTATTACTAATATATTATTGATTTACGGAATGCATTACCACCTTAGGCATTGGGATTTGCTGGAGTCCTTACATTGTGTTTGTAGTTTTAGTCAAAATAGGAGCCAAAAGTCAATACCCCATTTACCACCAGCATAGCCCCACTACAGAGTTAGATATTTAATTATGGTCTGACTCTCACAGTGGAATCACTTGTCTTACACTGGCACATAAAAGTCCTACTTATTAATGTAAAATCATCCATGAGGCCTGCCTGCCTGTCACTCTATTGCCAAAACACTTTGGGAGTCACAGTTCAAAACACTGGCAGTCTAACCTTGCAGACCCCTTGCAGGGCAGAGTTTCTCTGAAATCAAAGCACCCACTTGGGCTCTTTTGCTCTGAATCAATGAATAGTTTCTCTTTGTTGCCATTCACATCAGGGAGCAGTGACTGACTCCTGCAGTAGCCCAGGAGAAAGGGAACCAAACAGCTTTCTTTGATATGAATACTAATACCAGCAGACGGGCAGAAGACAACATGCCAATCAGCCCCTCCACTACCTCCGTACACAGGCTGCAGATAACACGTCAACTGCTACTCCGTGAGGCTTCAGAAGAAGCCTGCAATAAGATGGGCACATCATAATATTGTTACACAAATCAAATTCAAAGTGTTTGTTTACTGCTACAGGCAGAAATGAGGAGGAAAAAGGATTTAGGGTGACGGTTACTTTGGTGAAACAATGCCATGTTGTTGACTTACAGACCTACATCACACAGGTGCAACAACACACGTGTGCCTTGCCAGAATATTATCATGCCTTGGGCAAGTCGGACTTTATGTCAAAGCCAAGCACAGAAATGGCAGAGATACAGTATCACAAGCATCACTGGTTTTTCAGCTGCTCATTGACACAACTCTCCTATAATCTCTAAATCAGTTACTTCCAGGGAAAATCCAAATATATTGCTTTTCTGGTTTCAGTATCTTTTAAGAGATGGCTGTGAACCCATCCCTTGAGGAGAACAGTCTACAAGGAGGGAACCCTGCTTCTCTCTGTTTCCTTTCTGCCTTTTTGTTTTGTTTTTAAACTGATGCACGTGAGGACAAAGGAATAAAATACATACAAGAGTACAAGCCCTTTGCACCCTTTCTGCAGAAGAACAAACATCTGCAACAGAGACAACAGTAATCAAAAACACGCCCGAGAAAATAACAGCCGCAAAAACCAAAAGTCATATCAATTGCTTAGGCCTCTCTGCACACAGAAGTTAAGTGAGGTGAAGCGAAAAAGTTTAATTCACTGAGCTGACTAGAATTAAACAAATAAGCCATCTAAAAAGTGGAAGATAAGGTCCTAAAAACCTGCCTGTAATGCACACTGTCACATCAACTTTAAACTGTTTTTTCACCCACTGTCCCATTCCTTACCTAAAGGCAAGGTGCTCACCCCCTCCTCTTTCATTTCTTCCTCACCCAGGGATTGCTTCTAGCACACACCTTGCAGGGGACACACACACAAGCCAAATTTAGAAACCAGCTCAGTCTCGGTCTTTGCTCCAACACCAAAGGAGACAGGAAGGCTTCAGCAGTGTGTTGAGAGGTCCCTGAACACAACACACCCATGAGGGGAAAACATCACGTCAGTCTTCCCTGCCTTGTCACCACCCAACCACATCTCTTCTCTGCAGTGATAACTTTAAGGACCAGTCATAGAACGATGCAAGAGGCTGTCCTAGCAGACACAAAGCCTGAAGATTCAGAACACACCCAGCAGAAGCTCTTCCAGACCAGGGTAGGGCTCTTGAGAGCCCAGAATTTTTGCAAAAAAAAGCCCCACCTTTAGAGCAGTACAGGAAAAAGCTTCCAAAGGCTCAGCTGATATTCATGAGGCATTTTATAAGCAGCCTTTTCTGCTTCTATCCTTATTCACCAGTCGCAACAAAAAAACCTCGATCAAATATAAAATTATTCTAACTGATGCCTGTTGATGAATCTGTCACACATGGAGACAGTCCTGGAAATTATCCTTGCTTCACCTCCCCCTCTAACATGGCTTGTGTCCAGAAGCCCTAGGTTATAGAGCAATTCCCATTTTTGAGAATGTTTACTGCATCACCATCCCTGTTCAACACATGCACGCAAAGCATGGTGAAGCTGGTAAATACTGGGAGTTTATTTTATTTCTATGCATCTTGTGCCAGACAAGGACATGACAAAACATCACGCTTCTAAAATTAAACTCTATTTATTAGTAGAATTAAATAAAGAGGTGCCACAATTTTACTTAACTTCAAAGCCACAGGAAGAGTTTGTGGCAGTTGTTTCAATCAAATGTGTTATTTATCCAGATTCACACTGAACAAAGCAATATGTAAGGCACACCAGAACTGGAAAGCAACATTCAAACAGTATCTCCCCTTCTCATTTTTAAACACCCAGCCAACACTGTCCCATTGAAATATCTTCCAAACAAAACAAATTCCTTACAAAGATGGTTTTTTTCTTTATATTTCTTTAAATGCAATTTAAAACAGCTATGCAAAATAAATAAACAAAGAGAACCTACAGGAAACCTTTCGTTCCAGCCCAAAAGAAAAGCTTAGTTGAATCCCACACAGTGGTTTGGGAGGCTCCTGGGTTTTGTTTCCTTTTCCCTCCTTAATTGTTTCAGGAAGGGTACCAGAGCAGAGAGACAGCAGGCAGGAAATGAGAAGGCTGGAGGCTATCAGTGGTGGAGAGCTTGGCTCTGTTGGGTAAGCCTGCCCATACTCTGCATTATCCCACCTCTAGGAATGCACAGACTACAGTATTGCCCTTCCCAATGATCATTTTCGGCAGCATCTTTGTGCTCCTGCTCTATGAATGCCATCAACAGCCATATCCACGCCGGAAAGTCCTTTTACCATACGTGAGGACATTCAGATACACAACAATACTTCCTGAAGTCAGGAAGCTGAGGGACTCATCCAGGTCAGCTTGACATAACCCAGAGCTATGGCTGTTTTTGTCACGAGTTAAGCAGCTGTATTTTCTCCTTGGCAACAATAGCAGCTCCTTTTCTGCATCCTCCTTCATGGCCTTGGGCTGGACCAACTCCTCAGTTTGCTAAAAGGCTCTCAGTGCTGTCAGCCACACACCAAGGATGGGGCAGTTTCAAGGGATGTGATGATTTCTCCACCAGCATCAGCAGTACTTTGTCCTTCAGAAGCCACACAGGCATTGCATGGATGGGGGGGAACAGGAGACATGGCCGAGACAAGAAGCTTCTTTTTATTTTTAGCCTTACATTGCCCTGTAGACATTCATATCCTTCAGTTGCGTTCTCACATTACGTTCAAATACTGGACAGGGCCCAGATATCTGCTCTGCCCCCTGCTCCAGGGCTGTCCTAGGATTACATCCATGCCCCGCCACAAGTGGTATTGCTGTGTGTCAGCTGCATGAACCTCCAGGCAAAAACCTCTCCACTTGCATGGGCTTGGTATCACAACACACTTGCATTTGCCTACAAGGCACAGAATGATTGCACTGTATCTCACCAAGGCTTGGTCATATTTCCCTAGGCTTATATTTTCCACTTATCAGTGTGGCTGGGATTATACAGCAGCTGGCCTGGCAATCCAGAGCAAACTGAACAGGCTGTTGACTCACAGCATAGCTGTAAAATACGGCAGTGAAGTGTTTGGCAACCTCTGCTAGCACTGCACACACAGGGAAAGTAGGTCCCTACCCCCTGCGCTCCAGGTTCCTGAAGTCCAGGTCTGCTTCTGCATGAGGTTTTCAGTCCTTCACTGGGTGTTTCAGTCAGCTTTCTCTCTGCCCTCCCTCCTGCTAACCTGCATGCAATATGTGGATTCAGTCCTAGGAAGCCTTTAATGTCCCCAGAAATTATGTGCTGAAGTCAGAATTGTCACCTCTCTAAAAAAAGTCAACACGGCCTTCTCCCACACTTGGTCTCTGGGCAACAGGAGCAGTACTGCCCTGCCCTGGGCAAGGACACTCCCAAACCCCAGGCAGCCTTGGGCACCATTTCCAGCAACAGCTTCTCAGTCCTACCTTAGGGGTCACTGTTCTTCCAAAAGCTGGGAAGTAAATTTAACGGTTCTTTTCTTATCTTTATCGCCCAGGTTGGTCTGTGTACAAACTCACATCTTCCTTTCTCTATCACCCAGCTCCTGCTAGGGCATTTTGTTCAAAATGAAAGCTTTTTTGTGCTTTTGAGACCTTGCATACAGCTCTTTAATTTAGTTTAGTTTGATGGTGGGAGTGGTGTTCTTCTCCTCCTTATCACACTCTGCTTGATGGACAACAGTCCTGCTTTGAGCGGGAAGTTGGACTAGAGATTCCAGAGGTCTCTTCAAACCAGCATGGATGTAATTCTTGATCCTTGTGGATCTCCTTGGCACCACCACACCTTATGCTTCTTTTTCTCGGTAACAACCCAAACTGAACAGTTACTTCAGGAACAGAATTAGTAAAGCTAAAGCTACAACTCCAGCACAAACCCAAGGCCATTTTCACAGGCTGCCTTCTCTCTTGCTTCTCTTAGCCTGGCTTCTTTCCTCCTCCTTGCAGGGAGGTTGCTATGGAGATTTCTTGAGAAACAAAGAGAAAAGGGGATACAAGAAACACAAAGAAAGCATCCAGAGGGGCATGGAAGAGAAAACAATGTATCTTTTGTGTTAACAAATCCATTTCCCCCAAATCTTTACCTAGAAAGCCACTGATGGAGAGACCAGACCCTCAAACACTCCTGCTCTGCAGCACACTCCCCATCACATGGCACAGGGACTTTGCAATGCTGGCAGCCACTGTGAATAGCACCCCAGCAACACAGGATGCTGAAGCAGAGTTATACTCATATGCATGCACTGAGAACTCAAAAAACAAAGTGATTACAACAACCAGTCAGAAAGGGTCCTAAGACCTTTTCCCTCCCTCTCTGAGCTGTTGAGAATTCCTTAAGTAATCAAGTACAGGCTTTCAGTACTTTCTCTGAGATGCCCATGTGGCTCCCAAACCAAAAGAGACCAGTAGGCAAGACAGAGGGAAGCAAACAAGGCAAGGAAAGAGAAGAAATAATAAAGAAAAAAAAAAAAACCTCATAAAATACAGTGGCAAATTACATCAGCTCCATTCACAGCAGTACTCAGGGCTGTTCAATGATCCTGCAGTTATTTATCACCAACACACTAACAGGATGAAGAGAAGCAAGGTCTAAAAGAGATTAGAAAATAGATATTTGTAACTACACCGATTGCTTCAGTTTTTCCAGATTATGCCTTGTTTTAGTTTCCTCAAAACAAACGCCAGAGCCTGGTTGTTGTTTGGTGTTTTCAATTTCTCTGGATATTGACCTTGTTATCTTGACTTATTCCCATCATATATGCTGATAGAGCTCTGTAAGGATCTTAACTAGAGTCTGAAGACAAATGCAGTCCCCAGTCAAGTCTATTTTATACGCTTATGCAGGCTCAGTTCCCACAGTGTTAGGGCATATCTCAGGTTCTTCTGCCTGCCATGCAAAGAAAGACAGAGCAGTGCTCCTGTCCTCAGTCTATAAACCATGGTCTGAAGGGATTATGGGCCAGGTCCACAAGGACTAGTCACAAGAACCAGCATGACCTTTGGTTCAAGGACCAACATGGGACTGCAGCCAAAACCCAGTGCTCACTCTGCTGCTGCACCTTCCCTACAAGCCTCAGTTTGGCAGCGCTGCCAGCATCTCTGGTTGCTTCACTGCTGCTACAGCAGCATGCAAGCACCTTGTCTCCACTCATCTGCCATCTCAGAGGGCTTCTTGACATGTGGAAATGAGCCCAAGCATCTCATCAGAGGTCATACGGCAAAGTCAGTGCAAAAGCAGGATCCCCAGCTTAGCTCTTTTCACCAGCTGAGAGAGCTGGAAATGCTGGGAGAAGAACAGTGACTATTCTGCCTCTCCCCTTGCCTCCATGATAGCCCTCAGGACTGGTCAGAGTGCGCAGAGTGATCCTGCTGCAAGGCATGCAGATGAAGGAGCCCAAAAGCACAAATTCGAGTTACTAAGCAGCAACTTCAACTTGGAAAAGACACAACAGAGAGAGAGAGAGGTTTGACAGGACTAGCATTGGTAATGGTATGAGGAAGGCAATAGGAAATAATTGTTCAGTACTCTTCCTAATACCACAAATGAAGTCAATAAAATGCTTCCAGAGACAAGGTTCAAAAACAAGTATAGCGATGTATTTTTGCACGCAACTTATAGTGTCTTTGGGAACTCGCTGTAGCAGGTGTAGAAACCAGAGACATTCAAAAAGAACTAGAAAAATTCCCATGGCACAAGGTCTATCAGTAGCTTTAACCTGACAGTCCAGATGTTATCTCCAGATTAGAAAGTCTTTACATCAGAAGATCGCAGATGTGCCATTGTTCTCAAACTACTTTTCCCTTCACCCCATCTGTTGCTAATTACTGCTGGAGACAAGACACTGGGTCAGCAAGTCTTCAGCCTGACCCAGTAATAATTTCCCTAGGGATGTTCTCACTGCTTGGAACAGAAGAAAGAGTAAGGTGTCTTCTATCATCTCCTGAACAAAAATGAATGATTGTGAGAAAGAAGAGGAAATTAGAGCTAATTAACCTAAGTTGACTTTTACCCATCTATTGTGCAGAAAAAACTGGAGAAGTACATGTGCTGTTGTCTTCTCCCCTGCACCCTATTGCTCTATTAAGTAAGATACCATTACATCAGTGTAGAAAGGTATTTCCTAAAAAATAGATTTGCAAAGATTCCACTGGCCTAACACGCTTTCCCTGAACTCTGTGTTAAAACTCCTGTTGAGTTCAATGATAGCCCTGAAGGGAGGTAGTAATGACAGCAGAGAACACATCTCACATGCCAATCCTCCAACTAAAGCTAAAAATCACTATGGGAAACATTCAACAGGAACCCGACACACATTACCTGCCTCTGTCACTAATATCTAATGATTCAACCAGAACAAGCAGCTCTTCAATAGCAACACACCAAAGCCAAGTGTGATCACAGGAGCACAGCCTGGCTTGTCACCCACCCAGAATCATTGGGAACAGGTGCCAGCTGAAGACCTCAGGTCCAGGATATCCTTAGACTCTGTTGTGGTACAGCTATTCTTGTTACAGATAGTAACATGACTTGTCTAATATTGTTATGTACAAGTCTGTATTTCTGCATCCCACCAAATCACTGCCTTTCAAGTCAAGGAAAAGAGACTTCACTAATGATTAGCTTTCTAACTGTTTGGTGAGAATAATAACAACAGGGCAAAAGAGAGAAACCCTATCAGCACAGAAGAAGCTGCAGTTTCAGCTCAGCCCACCCCAGCCACCACAGGAATTCAGTATACTCAGTATATTACACTTTGCTAAGCTGCCATCTTCCAGCTCCCACAGGTGGGTGCATATGGCAGTGAGCAATGCCCAGTTAATCCAAAGTCTGTATCCAGGTCTCAGGATACCCTACCACAACAGAAGAAGAGCCAATCCCTATGAAAGTGGGATCTTGCTCTGCTTCCCAGTCACCAAAATACCTTTCCCAGCCCATACCCTGCTTCCAACCCTGCAGTAACCAACCACCTTCCTGTATGTGCACCAGCATTGTAGGGGTTAATTATAAAATAAATATTGATAAAACCCAGTCTATCCCACACCCAGCCAGATGGTGCAGCTGTCAAGCAGCTCTGTCAGTGCATAAGAAGAATTAATTGTGCTACGGGCCCTACTGTAAGCTCTCAGAAAAGTTACACTGTAACAGTCAAATTAATTTCCAGACTTCATTCTCTTTTTGCCATTTTAAATTACCATTAAAAAAAAGATAAAATATTTCTAGAATATAATAAAACACTTTCCCGTGATCTTTAGCACAGTTCTATTAATACACATCACTTAGCTTTTACAGCTTCTCCCAGCAATCCTCATGTGAGATCCACACAATGATTCAGGAAAGGTTTGCCCTCACTTCCTCATACATACCACAGGCACTTTTCTATCACACTTTAATCAAATCTGTAGGTTGCATAAAACTAACAAGATATTACTTTACACTGCCATTCAAGATTGTCTACTAAAGAGGGGAAAGAAGCCTACAAAGTGGCACAGATGTGTAATGCCATTTTATAAGTGTTTCAAATATTAAAATACATCTACACATTGAAAATAAAGACCTGTAGTGAAATACAAGGGCAGCCTGGACAGTCACAATAACAATCAATTTCACAAAGTAGCCAAAAAAGTCCTCAAATAAAGTCAATTCAGAAGCATCAGAGGAAGAAAATCACTGAAACAATTATTTTCACTCACAATAAACAAGTAAGCTAAAGAAACCTCAGAAGAGTCATTTTACTTAGAAGAAGTTGCTGAAATCAAGCACTGTACATCAGCATCCAGCTGAAAATAATATCTAGGCCTAAACAACTGGTTGCTTCATTACTCTTTCTTCCTATAACCTATCATAAGGAAAATGGGAATTGCAGGTTTCAGGCTGCTTCATGTCTCTGCACAATTGTATTTTAGGGCACTGAAAAATGTGTGCTTTCTAAAAAATAACAAATATCACTGAAATTTAGGGCCGGGAGTGGAAATACAGATAATAAAAAATTACAAAAGATAAAACAGAAAGCAAGAGAACGGCTACCTTCCAGCCTGGTCCAGGACAGCATTTCCTAGTCCAGGCATCCCAAATTATCAGACCACTTCTGCCCATGTCTCCAGCCGGGCAACGAAGTTTAGATGAATGACACTCACCTCACTGCTTTTCTTCAGGATAAGCACTCAGAAGCTGTGTGAGGGTGAGGACAAAGTGACTCAGGGGCTAAAATTCTATCTGACAAGAAGCCAGCCAAAGCTTTAGCAGCTATCCCACAGATGTTCCAGGCCGGCGAACTGCTGATCCACTGCCGAGACCAGCGAGATTTGGAGGGTGCAGAGGACCTTGTGGAACAAAACTGTGCAAATTTGCAGGACAGAGTTATTGTGTGCTGAGGTACACAGAAGCAACAAGCATTCAAAGAAAAGAGAGGTTTCTTCCTTTTGTTACTGTACGCTCACCGTTTTACAATGAGATTTAAAAGATGTGGAAATGATGATAAAAGCCTGTCACATTTCTGCTGGAGTGAGAAGTGAACATCTGTATGTGTGCTGCTGCTCCCCAGGCCTGGCGGCACACAGGGGTAGCCCCAAGGCTGACAAGAAGCTGCAGGCGGCCATCGGAGACCACCCTGAACAGCTGGAGAGCCCAGCATGAGCTGAAAGCACCATCAGCTGCAGGAACACCACTTATATTAGGATAGCTACTGCTGCCTGGCTTTGAAGTTTCCACACAGAAGAGGACCCAGTGACCAAGGGCTGGAGGAAATCAGCCTTCCACTATATTTTTACCTGCAAATGAGAGACCATGGCTGAGACCAAGCCTTGTTTCCTGAAGCCTACCAGAGACCCATGGGTTACTGCTGCTGGCTGTATTCCTGTTATCCTCACCTATGAGAGCTACACACCCTGACCCACCTAACAAGTGGTGTCTTCTTTGCAATGTGTTATACCTATTTCTGGATGGGGGGGAAAAAAAAAGGCAGAAAAAACCCCAGCTTTTCTGAAAGAAGCAGGAATATGCGTCCTCCAAGGCCTGCCACGTGCACAAATGCTTCCCCCATAAAATAATTTGTTAGTTATGCATATAGCATGTGCTTTCCATGCCAGACAACACAATATACTAACAACAACAACAAAAGAAGTGTGCTACTATTTAACCAGATTTCATAATTTTTCTCCCTCCAAAAAAGCGCACAAAACTACCTGTTTTTACATTTAGTTTAAGCCCAAAGCTCTGGGGTTTAAGTCACACCGTTACTTGATAATACCAAAGAACTATAAAACCCCCACAGAATCTACAATTTTATTCTAGCATAACATGCACCTGTTTTTATGCTTTACTTGACACACACGTGGATTAAGAAATTATGCTTGTCAGGTTGGTGTTGTTCAGTATGTACAGCCCCCAGAAGCAATGGCTGAGAATGTTCTGAAAAAACTTGTTCTTTCAGAAAATGGTGATCTGTCAAAACTAAATCTGTTCATGAGAAGAAGGGAAATTCTGAGAAATCTTTTTGGAAAAAGAAAAATGCATGCAAAACAAAAACTTCAAATTGTCATAATGCCCGATTTAAACATCTTTTAAATGAAGAGATTAAACTCATCTTGAACGCTTTTTCATTTTCAAGTGTTTATTTTTCTATCAACTTTGAAAAGGAGTTGAAATTAAAATACAGTGCTTCCAAATACTGGAAATCCAGTATTTTTGCTGAGGAGTTCTCATGCCCTTTTCCCCACTCCCAAATTATACACTGATTATATTTGAGACACTAACATTCTAGTCAGGATGGGAAAATTTTCCTCTCTTTTCCCCTCAAAATTATTCTGGCATGATCAAAAAAGCCTCTGGCTTTTCTTAGCAGATAGGGAGTCTGCACTGTCACAGTCATGCACACAGCCACACTCTACTGAGTTCCTTTAGGATTAGGATTTTATGGAACAAACCATCTCTAATGAATGTTAAAGATGAGAAATAGGAGATGGTGTAAGAAAAACAGCCATGTTTGTCATAAATTTCAATTTCTTAGAGAACATCAGGAAAAAAAAAAGTCCCATTGCCTACGGCAAAATCTTGCCACAAACCATACATTTTAGAACTCAGCTGAGGCGTAGGGGGAAACAGAATCCAATTTCTGTTTCTGGTGAGTGTAACCTCTGACAACAGCTGCAACAAAACAGAGATCTGGTCTCAGGTGAAGCCATTACAGCTTCAAAACCATCAGAACCTTTTTCCTCTGTGGCTAAATAGAAATGGCTAAAATTACCACTTCCATTTTTACCCCATACTCTTGATGGAGTTCAAGATATCTGAAAAAAACAACTTCCTTTCCAGCTCCTGTCAAACACTAACTCAATAGGGAAAATCTGAAATGCAAGTGTCTACCTGGTCTTTCTCCATCATAACTTTATGGAGAGAAGACAGCATTCCCAGGAGGTCCTTGCAGAACTTTGGTTTCTTACCTGAATGGGTTTTTTTGGGTTTTTTTTTTTTCCATGTCAAACAGTTTAACATTTTTTCAGGACCTCACCTAGTTGGAGAGTTGTGAGGTAGGGTACACCATAAAACCACCATTTAAAAGGCTTCCAATTTGGGGAGCATGAGTTATCAGAACCATGGTGATCATCACACCCTTTAAAGCCTGGCAACAGCTGGATTTATGACAGCCATAGTAACAGCTTACTGGCTTTTTTAACATAAGAAAGCGCGACGTGGCAAAAGCAGAGCTGACGGGGAGCACCTGAAGACCAGTTTCTGCGGGTGACCTTTGGGGTCACACTGGGCTGTGACATGGGAGTTGGCCCCTGAGAGTGACAGCAGCGGGCAACTCCAGCAGGTCACAGCTGCTGAGCACCCAATTGTGCCTTGAAAACCTGAGTACTGGGTTATTATTGTTACCGCTGATTAACTCCCCCCGCGGCCATTATTGCTTTTATGATAGCTTTGAAGATACAGTCATTGCTATTCATGTGATAAGCATCACGTTAAAGATGTTTTTAATAAATGTGTGGCTTGATATTCCTGCAGGTTACCTCCCTTTTGGCTCAGCCACATCCCCTCCAGCTCTGAGACGAGTGAATCTCCAACACCAGCTGTGCTAAAGCATTCAGTTGGAGCTGACTCCCCTGCAGAGTCCCTCACCTTCCGCAGGGAGAAAGTTTCAATCTCATCTGGGAAATGAGATCGCCCACTACTGCAAGCTTTGCCTCATACTTTTGCAATGCCCTCACTCCTTTGCACTCGGACTGGGGCTAAGTTCGGACTGTCAGCTGAGCATAGGGCAGAACAACTGAAAACTCCTGGTTTTATTAACAGCAATCTGTTAACTAATCAACACTACGAAATAAAAAAAAAAAGCAAAAGGATTTCAAAGTTTATTCAAGACCTACTTGGCACGTAAAATTACCTGAAGCACAAATGTTAGTTAAAATGAGTATATCCTGGCTGCCACCTGTGGAAAGGTAGATAAGCCATAAAGGTCCCCTTAATGTCATTATCTCCAAAACCTGCATGTCTCCAGAGCCAGCTGCAATTTTAATTCTTTACCAATTTCACGCAATGGCTGCAGCAGAAGCCTGCAAGTGTGATTCAGCTCTGACAAGAAGCTTGGTTTCGGTTTGTTTGTTTAGAAAAAAAGTAAAGAAAAAGAAGAGGCATGTCACGGCTCCAATTTTATTGTCTCTGTGATTTCCTTATTAAATGTGCATGGCATATATACACAAAGACTGCAGGTTTCCAGGGTTCTTTCACAAAATGAAAACAGAAAACAATGCCTCATTGCCAGTCCCCCAAAAAATGAGCCTGGAATGTGAAAACCAGCCCAGGATACATCTTTTTTTTTTTTTGCATGTTATTGTAAGTAATAGAAGTTTGTTAGGCAAATAAAGCACAGTTGTTGCTGTGCAATTTGATGACATTTATTTGAGCTGCACAAGTGTAACTAATTATCCATGTAGAAAAAATTTACTAAGCCACGTTTTCTCAAATACAGAAGATGAAGAATAACCACCTTTCTTAGTTCTCATTTACTAACAGGAATTTTTGAAGCATAAATATAGCAATATTTTTTGTCACTAGGAAGGTGATGTTACAGCAGGTAAACCATCAGAAAGAGCATTTCTGTTCCACAGATTCCTGAGCAACCAGATTCTGCAGTCTGTTTTAAGCTGGGCAATGGATGCAAAGGATGCATTTTCTTCCTTGCTACCTCTGGAGGCAGAGTCCACCACACCTCTGTCACTGATTGACTACTGAGCTCGAAGAAAAACATCTGCATGTACCTCTGCTACAGCACTGGCATCACAGGAAATCTCAAACCCACACACAGTTTGGAGATAATATTTTTTAAAGTTCATGCTCTGTTGAACAACAAAAAAAAGATATCCACAAAACTACCAGAGTTTCAACATCTTACTTCCTATCTTCCCCCAGATTTCAATGTCAGCTGAAGTGCTTAATTACTTTTCTGGATCTAGCTGTAGCTCCCTTAAACCTGCCTAGAAATGCCTGCCTGGGTAGGAGTTGTGTGCCTGATCAGTAGGCAGCGCGTATTGCCTGTGTACAGCTCCCCTTGTGCTAAGGGACTGCAGCTGAAAAAACCTGATATATGCAGAGAGTCTACCTCCTTTCAGGCGATGTGCCCAGCATCCCTAAACGCCCTCTCCAGCAGTGCAAGCTCCACAGATAGAGCAATGCTGGCACTCGCATTAACATACCCAGCAGTAAATATCCGAGCCCAGTAACTTTTCAACACGCTACCCCTTCTGTTGCCCCAAGCACACCTATAAAATATGTTACGTTCCCAAGTTGAGCCCAAATGCCTACCCAATTAATGGAGCTGTCATTTATCTCAATGCTTGTGACATTGGTATGGCACTCCAGCACCCTGCCAATGATATAATGCCAATAGGATCAGATCTTGTTAGGCAAGGATGCAAGGAATACTGTTCCATGAATTTTTTTAATGACCTTCAGTATTCCCCCCAATCCAGGCTGCTTCATCAAAACTATAAAAAAGACAAAGTTTCAGCAAAGGCAGAGCTGTTCTTTTCACATTACTATCACTGCAGCTGCATTGCCATAAACACCCACAGCACCTTCCCAAGCAAATAAAGGTGACACAGATGAACGTCTCAGAGAACTTAATTCCTGACATACCTTGAGACAAAGAGCCACAGTTCAAGCATTCGAGGGCAAGAGGTCACCCTGGAGACAAGAGAAGAAACTGACAGAAAAGGTAGAGAGGAAAAAAAATAAGCTATCCAGCGCTGTTTTGCACAAAAGGCAGCTGGAAAGAGGAGGGGAGTAGGTAACGAAGAATAAAGAAATGATTCACTGACATATAAAGCAGGAGGAAATAAGAATCTCTACCAAAATGCAGGAAGAAGGAGAAAGCCAGCAAAGAGACTGATGAGAAGAAGCAACTGTTGTGAACGTGGAGAGCATCCTCATGTGTCTCGCTCAAAATGTCAAGACAATCTCAGTGCATCCACAGCACATTTAACTCCTGGCACAGAGGGTTTGCAGTGACCTTGAGTGGGGAGATGTGTTTAAAGGACCGTAAGCTTCTAACATTTAGAAAAGCCTTTTGGAAACAATACAGCCCAAGTCCACTGCATTCCCCTTCTGGTTGTTAACTCCAAGCCTCATTCCTGCAGCTCTTTCTTTACCAAGTTATTTACTAAGTGTATTAACATAAATGGAACCGGAAGATTTATTTTTAATTAAAAAAAGAGGGAAAGAAACCTAAGCACACTGTTAATATTGCCAATGCTTTTCATGACTCCATTAAAAAATAAATTTTAAGATTCACCTTTAGTAGCTGTTGTAATAGAGCTATTTTTCATTGACTCAGTGAAATTCCTTTCACATTCCTTTTACTAGGAGAATTAAATGTAAAAGCCGATCTCTTTTTTTCTAAAGCAGATACTTCCTCTAATAAGGAAGCAAAACAACTAAATTATTTATCTGCCATGTATAGGAACAGTGAAAAGAAAATTAAATCATTAGCTTTCTTCAAAACAGGAAAAGAAAGAAATCTCTCATCCAGTATTTGCTTCTTCAGTTACGAATGTTGCTTAAATAGTAGTCCAAAGTACACAGCAAGTTTTTAGGAGAATAGGAAGTATTTTCTGCACTTTCAGACCTGTCCTGAAGACAGACTTGTCTGTCTCCTAGGTCTTCTTGCGCTGCCCAAGACCTCCCAGCAACTAACACCTCTCCAACTCTTGGAGAGCATCAAATCTCCAGGATCCCTGGTCCTGAGGGATGAGGTCAGAGCTGATCTACCTGTGAGCTGCGCCTCCAGGGATCTGAGCCAGGTATTAAAGGCAAAAGATCCACACAGCATGTTGAGGAAACTAAGCCAGAGAGTACCAAAGAGATGCATTTTAACTCTCCTTCCATTATCTCCCTTCATTCCTTGCGGCAGTCAAGAGAGGAGCAGCCAAGGTGGATGCACCTCGAAGCTAAAATAAACTGCAAGTTTCTGAAGCTGCTTCCAAGTAATCCAGGTTTCCCAACATTTCCCATGCATATATAAACTGCTATTTACACCTATTCAGAGTGCCTCCATGTCCCAAAGTGCCAAACAATGAAGCTGAGGGCTTTGAGCTAATCCAACACTCGCCGTACAAAGGAGTACTAAACTGTAAGCAACTGCAAAAACCTAGGCAGAATAAATACCTATTTTCCCCCTGAAGGAAGACTTGAGGAGCAGAAACAAAAGGCTATTACACTTTCAGATAAATGTACAAGGGATTACATTTTCTTATAAATATAAAACAGAGTGAAAACATAATTTGTTTCAAGGACAATAATTCAAATAAGCAAATTTTGTAATTCTGTTTCATTTGATACCCACATCTACATTTCACTGCAACCTATTAAGCATAGAAGGCTAAAACCTTCTATTTTTCAAGGAAGTGAAGTGTGAAAACATTCAGGTTACATCTCTTAAAAAAACAACCAAAACACTCTCACATTAGTGCTCTCCTTCGTTTTGTGGTATCACCTACTCTGTCCTCCTCACAGAGCAGCACCAGCAATTCAAACAAGGACCCAAGACCTTTTAAGAGCCCATTAGCAGGTGTGCCAACATAGAGACAGCAGGAGCTGTGCCCCAGGGAGAGAGAGAGGGTTTTGCTGGCAAACCCAAAGGGTGACAGGTCCCCCCCTTGTCAGAGAGAGTCCCTTGGTTGGAGGGCTGCCAGCCAAGCCCAAGAGACACGACCCAGGCGACCAGTTGCTCTCCAGATCATCTTTCCTTATCTCCTTCGGGGATTTTGGTTCAGTGCCACTCGATGTAGTGTCAATTGTCACACCGAGGTCTCAGAACAGCTGTCAATCAACAGCTGCAGGGCACAGCTCACCCAGGCAGAACACAGCAAAGCAGGGCTGCCTCCGGATACCAATGGTCATGCACGGAGTAAAACTCAAGTACCTCCAACTCTGATATTACAGTGATGCTAGTAAATGGAACACAGCCGGGACATCGCCACAAAGACCAGCACCTGATCATCCACATAAAAACTGAGATCCTCACGTGGTTTTCAGCAACAGCTTTCTGCCAACCTTCTAGGTAAGGCAAAGGGCTCAGGATAAACCAAGGACCGTATCCTGTAAGTTAACTGGGGACAGTCAGCCTGTTTTGGAGGGTTGCCTTCCAAAGTACAGCCCGGCCACACCATCTATCTTAAAGCTAGAGAAAGTACTATTACAATCAAACAGAAGTAAGGGCTTCTGTCATCACAGATCATTTCCTGAGTAAACTGTGCATCTGACTCCCATAGCAGTCCCTGAAATATTGCCAAGCATTTGGACACTACCATGGCAAAGGTAAGGTAAGACCCTGAAGTACACAGAATTCTGCTGTCCTCTAAATAGGGGTGATCTGATCACTCCTGCCCAAGAATGAACAAGAAAGCAATTTCTAGAAGTAAAGGATATAAGAAGCTGAAGACAGTTCTCAGAAGAGCAGGCAGACAAGCTAAAGCAGCCTCAAGACTAGACCAGCCATGCACTCAGAGCATTTATATTCTGTTTATACAAGGGAACTATTTTCAGCAGGACTCATTATTTAAAATCTTTCACACACCCCCATGCAATGCAGTGAGAAAGGTTAAAGTTTCGTTCCCCTGGTGAGTTCTCTACATAATTTGACTGTTCTTGTTCATCAGGTTAAATACAGACCCTGTCACATCACTGGAGGTGCTGTGGAAATCAGGCTCTCCTACAGTCCACCACACGTTTTGACATTGTGTCTCTGTGTGCGCATGTTTCTTACAAGCGATGGTTTGCAGCAGCTTTTATAAAATGGCAACAGAGCTAATATTTGTCTCTGCTTCCCCAAGCACAAACTATACCCACTTCCCTCATCACATGTAGATAATGTGACCCAGAGCAATACCTTGAAAATTTGGAATAATGGCTGTAATCCTCAGAGTTTGAGGAGGACTGTGAGACTCAAGCTGCCCAGAGCTCCCATAAAAGTAATCTAGGAATGAGACTACTCTGCTTCTGGCAAAGGATGCTTTATAGCACCTCAAAGGACTGAAGTGTACAGGGTTTCCTGTATCCAGAAGTCAGGTAATCTGTCTTGTCTAAATCAGCAAGCAAAATCAAATCAAACCAAATCATGCCCTGTAAGTGTAACAGCCAAACAGAGCCCTTCACCTCACATAATACAACCGCAGTGCATAAAAAGCAGGAGTGCTAGTGCAGCATTTTAAAATACATTTTCACCCTCTAGAGAAGCCACAGGTTCGGAACACACGCCCAAGGGCTCATTTCTGCAGATTTCTGCAGCATGCCATGATACCAGCAAGAAGGAAAGTGTGTATGATGGCCTGCCTGCTTCCTGCCACCCTAAGTACGTATCTCCATGGGTGCCACACACGTGGAAAGCCTCCTGTGCAGCCCCAAGAAGTCCTGGAAAAAATGCCATCAAGGAGATGAAAGATCAGCACACAGTCAGATAAATCCCTTCATCCCAAGATTTCAGCTTCTCCTGCCTGGCCTCTGCTCTTCTGAGTAGTCTGGTTACACAGCAAAGCCCTTGGGAGTGTGCAGAAGAGGGGGTGAGCCCTGCTCACACAGGGTAAACCCCTCTGTACTTAAAGTGGGAACAGCAAAAATAATCAATGCAGACAGACACAAGCAAGGCTGTTTTTTCAAACAGCAGCAGCAAATTTCAGATTTCCAAAATGAGAGGTGGAAAAAAATTCCCATCAAGAGCACATCAAGACTCAAATCAGCCTGTAAGGGCAACTTCAGTCTGGCAATTACCCTGAAACAGCACAATATCCAGTCACCAAAACCACAAAAAGTCACACCAGATGCCTGCTGTCACAGTTCCTTTGTTCCCATCACTAGCTGACCCAACACAGATAAAGCTCAACTGGGCTCTTCTACACACATAGTAACCGCACCTCCCCAAAATGCAGGCACACAATCAGGTCTGATGAGTTCCTGGGAAAACACGGAGACAAGGAGACAAGGGCTGCCACTGTTATCTGGTATTGGGAGATGCAAGCCACGAGTGTTTCTGAACAGTCGTTCATGTGTGATTTTAGTAACTGCATATGACCTTCCACAATAATAACCACAATTAGTGGTGGTGTTGACGATAATTACTTAAGTTTAAATACAAAACATAACGAGATGATGCTGTAATTCTATTTTCAGACAATTTTACACTGAACATTAAACATTATTCAGCTTATTAAAAAAAAAAAAAACAGTTTAGCACAGTCATCTTAAGGGACTTGTATGTTTTAATCATCAGTTTTAATTAGGCTAAAAAGTAGAGTATAAATCAAGGCCCTTTTTGAGGCATTCTCAAAAGGCACCAGAGAGGTTCCATTCTTTATTTGACTGAAGTGCACATTATGCTAAAGTGTTAATGAGAGCAAACAAGTAACTGAAATCAGTCTCCTGCTAATTTTCATAATTTGTAGTAGAACACTCTTCTAATTAATAATAGACTTCTAGAGACATCTATGTTGACAAATACACACAGGCCGCGCTCCTTTACCTTTCTGAAATCTTTCCTTTGGTGCTGATGTACAAGGTGCTTCCACACCTTTTGAACCTACAAGCTGGTTAGCATTAAAAACCAACATTTTTCCATGAGTCTTCTGATTGCATCCCACTGTCCCACTGTTTGTGAGCTACATTAAATGCTAATATTTCAAGACAGAGGAAGTCAGGAACACCAACACAATTCTACATTCAGATGCATGCTGAAACAAATGTACTTTGCAGCCTCTTGTTACCATAGAATTCGGAGGAAACAATACATTAAAAGAAAAAGGCTATTATTATTCAGATTTGAATTTTTTTCTGTCTCTTAAGTCTACAGCTTAGACGTGCTGCTTACATGCCAGGGGCTGTCACTTGACACAACAGTCTGAGCGACCCAAAGCTACATCTAGTGTATCATGTGGAAGAACGCATTTGTGTGCCTTTGGTGCCCAGGGACAGTGGAGAATATTGATCACACATTGCAGGTCATGAAAGCCTTTGGGGCCTTCTCCTCCACACCATCTATTCTTCTGGCTAAGTCACTCTGGCTAAGTTTGTCTTACAAAAGGCCTAGAAGAACATTAAGAAGTGAAAGGCAAATCACCTTTTGAAAAGTAAAACCCACAAAGATGAGGGGTCTGCATGCTTGCTGTCTATTTGCAAGATGCAAGCTGTTCTTGTGCTTGTAAAACCTGTCCTCCTGCTCACACCAGCCTAAGCAGTCAAGACTGAAAAATAATCTGCCTAGTAAGCAAAAGAAAAACCATTCCCTTCTACTCCTCAGGTATATTTGATTCTAGCTTCTGCCCAGTTATAACCTATTTATTGTCTTCTAGTGTGTAACTAGAGCTGACAGAAGAGTTGCCCTCCAGTCACTACATTCCTATGTTCTACTTGCCCTTGCTCTAGTTCCCCAAAACCTGCTATATACTGACAACAGCAAATGGCATCAAACACTAGTAGGTAGAGGTGTGCATTTACTAAACTACCCCACGATGTCAAATCAACTGAATATATTCCTCGAGTGTTGCCCACATCAGCACAGGCCTAAATTTGAAAGCATCTGCCTCACCCTCTTAAGACAAGCAATTGCATGTCATTTTAATTTCTTTTAAAATCCCGTAATCTTTCTCAAAGCTCATCACTTTTTGCTCGTTGTTTCAGCCCCTTGACCCCACTCACTTGATTTCCGCCAGCAGCCCTTCAAGGAGCAGCAAGAGTGACAAGCAGCCAGCAAGAGGAGAAGGGGCTCACAGAAGAAGAGTAAGAAGACAGCAATTCAGGAAAAGACAAGGAGCATGACAAGTAACTCAAGGCTTAGCATTTTTGCATACAACAGCCCAGTCCTATCGGCTTTGTAAGGACCATTTTCCTACTACTTAACTGCACTCACTATCAACCTCATTTGTCCTTTATATCCTAAATAATTACTCAATGTAACTCAGGTTAGAAAAGATGCCGGCAGTCCCTCCAAGGAAGTCTCTCCCCAGGGACCACAACCCTTCCCATGCAATCCTCATCGTTATTCAGTTAACGAGCAGTGTGAATCTCACAAGAAGCAAACAGGAAACCAAAACAACTGTAACAGAGAACTTCATAGAACATGAATGTTTGTAGTCAAATTCTTATTTGTCTTAGAGAGGCAGTAACTTTAAATCACATCATCAAAAGCCTCCCTGCACTAAATTTGAGGGTGATACAGATTTTGTTATTTTTAAACACAAGTTGACAGTCTAAGGTAATGACTTATTTCTACGCAGTGGGTCTTTTAAGAAAAACACTACATATCACAAGGCATGCCACGAAATCTCAATATATATCTCAATATATAACTCAACGATGCCAAATTCAGTGGTGCAGGAGATGATTTTTTTCTGCCTAACACACCGTAATTTTTTTTTTTTTTCATTTAAACACTCCAGTCACCCAAAAGCAGTACTGAAGTCATTGAGTACCTTCTGGAAGCTTATTTTGAAATAATCCAGAAGAAATTTAGGCTGAAACATTATTTTAAAAAAACCCTAACCTAAAAGGCAAAAAAACCCCCATTTCATTTGGACTCATGATGAAATACAATTTAATCCAAGCTGGTTTTAGTCAAGAGTTTTTCTCTGGTTAGAAGCGTCCTATTAGTTGGAAAATTGATCCCCCCATCCCAAAATGACTGAAAAGAAATCACATTTTCTTCTTATATTGCTCAAAATCTGGCCTGGCCATCAAACACTAAAATCCCATTTTCCATGTGCATTTGCTTTTTTTCATCCACTAAGGGCAAATGAAAGGTAAGAGATTTCCAGGAGCCCTCACAATGACAAAGATTTTTCTTAACAAGCACATATTGAATGTCTCCACCAAAACTCAGACAGCAGCTGGCTCTGATGGGAAAAACCATGCTGCAGTAGGAAAAATGTCAAACCTCAAAACAGAGGTGTTTTTAATTACTTCTTCTTTTTTTTTTTTTAATCATGAGTAAAGTGAATTATTCCTTGCATGGAAGGTTCCAGAATTTTCATAGTGTCTCTAACATCAAGAGTTGGAGTAACTATTTGCATCTTAACAGGGAGTGTACAACATTGCTGACAAGCAACCCTGTGTGCTATTAAACTAGCTGATCCAAAACTAGGGAAATACTTAATAAAAGCCTGTAAGAGAAGAATTTACTTACATATTTTTCTTGGATTATTTTCTTGGATGTACCCCCAAAGAACATTCTCCACAGAGGTGGAAAGAGAACAAGGAATAGCTCAGACTTTAGCAAGCACTAGGATGCAGTGAACAAAGCCCGGTTTAGCAGATTTTATCCCATTTCCTTGGGCAACAGCATCTCCTGTACCATATGCCTCTCCCATCTCTACTGAGGCACACAGAGACCAGCTGTTGCTCCTATTTAGACACCACTCTATTCACTAGGCAAAGAAGTATTACCTAGAGCAAGGAATGATGCCAGTAGAATGTTATTTTGAAAATTACTGCCTCCTCAATTTATCATCATCCAAGACCAGCCAGAACAAGTAGGCAGTCCATTTTGAAAATAAATGGATTAATCAACACAAAAATAAATCCTCTGAGGCCAGGTGGAAAGGGAGAGAAATTGCCAGGGCATAAGAGTTTTACAGTTGTTATTCTTTGCCTTCTCCACTACCTGGAGATTGACATAGGAGAAAGCACCTGGTGACCAAGAAGGGTCCCACATGAAGCACACGCTGATGTGTTCAGAAATCCACAACCAGTGGACAGGGTAGTGCCTATTCCTGCTGATGCTGTGCAGCATCCTCAAGGGTAGATTTACAGCTGCGCTGTGACAATTCTTCGTTTCCCTCCTGCAGCTAAGTAACCTTTGGGAGACTGTAGCTGTAACCACAATTGTGAAAGTTGATCATACCACCATCACAAAGAAAGAGGAATAGCAACACCTGACTGAAACGAGTAGACATTGGCACCAGTAAGATTAAATAGAATTAAAAATGAAACATACTAGAAACTACCCAGCCTGCCAAGATGTTGTGCCAGATATTCCACAATTATCCAGCAAGCTGTCTCTGGCTCTTAAGATTTCAGAGTACGAGTGTGATAAAGTTAGAGCACCTCATCACTGAGGGATATCTAGTCAGATTCACCATGCCAAGGACACTTGGATTTTAGTATTTCCCCTTTTTTTCATTATAGCCTTTGCAGATTTAACCTTGTACTAGCAGCAGAATTAAAGGTGTAAGAAAATAAAAATAGCACAGGATACAAACACTAATAGTACCTAGCATATCCATAAGGTACACAGCAGACCACGCGTCTGCATTGCAAATCAGCAATTTGCACATATGTGAAATTTAAGGCACTCAAGTTATGATCCAAAAGAATACAAAAGCAATCTCAAAGAAAACACAAGAACTAAAGTATCGGCTTACTGCTAATTCACTGTGCTGCAAACTCCTGCCTAAACGCAAATAAACGCTGTGTCCTTTAGGTCAGGTAGATGAAAAGTCTTCTACCCACAAAAGGCATCTGTCAAATTTGCAGTATAGAGATTAAAAGCATTTGAAAGGTAAATCTGAAACCCCAGACTGAAACAACACTGTGCTTTCGTTTAAACACGTTACTCTGCATGGTTACTATAAAGCTCTTCACTCACAGCGTAATTTAAGGACCATTTGGATATTCTGTTTGGAAAAAGGTGTCAAATTAAGGAAAGTGGTGTTGAGTCCAGAAACTTTGTGAAAATGAAGCCCCATCTGTAATAGCACCCTATAGGGTTTTATTTCAACAGCATTATTATATAATTTTAATGGTGCCACAGCATTTGCCTCAGAGACCCCCACCTCTACAAAAAGACTCCCACAGCATCCCTATTCCTCTTAGCCACAAATGCTGGTGACGGATTACATGCAATCAGCAGCTAACACTGTAATACAGCTCATGCTGTAATGGTCACATGAAGCACACAGCTGTACAAAGTCTCCAGACAGAACCTGCCTGCTTGCATGGACAGCCCACGTTTCCCTCAGTGCTGACTTCTGACAATGAATGCCATAGAGGACTGTGGCCCCTTCAGCTCTCCTCAACTTTGCTAATGCAGAGAAAGGGAAAAAGTTGGACCAGCAGATGCCACCCACACAGGAAGCAGCAGGCAGTGACAAACCAACTGCGTACACAGAAGGGATGATTTTTGTTTGTTTTGTTCTCCAAGGGTATTGAAGCTAGTATCAGCCGGTAGATCATGTCTGCTGCACAGTATCCCCCACACTACTTTTAGCCTGTTGTCCATTTGGAATCCTGTCTGGCAACAAGGACAGAGAGCATAAAGAATTCAATTCCTGCAAGTTTCATGAAAGTGAGGAGCCTGTCAGTGGAGACACCCCCCACTACCTTCTACAATGAAGGAAATAATCCAAAGTACAAATCTGTCTCCCTCACTTCTTCTGCCCATGAAACAAGCTGTCTGTTCAGAATGATAAAGTTTATTTAACCAGTAACTTACTCAAGGACCACAACAGAAATCTCTGCTATTTTCTGCAAGTACGGGGACTGATAAATTTTTTGACTTATCGGGTCTTTCTCCATTGGACACAGGTATGCCAGGCAAGGAGTTTCCTGATGTCAGTGTGTGATGTGCACTGAAGCTGCAGGAAAAGAGTTCTTTCTTATGTCCCTTTCTTCCTGCTAAAGGGATAGATTGCAAGTGCCACACCAACAATCCCAGCCATCACATAACCTCCAAGTCAAGTAATAAATTATTTACTACAGTTCCCTATTTGAAAGGGAGTCAATTAGTTAACGGGCCATCAATTAATACTCAGCAAGGAACAATACAAAGAGAGGAACTGGTCTGAACAGCACAGCTCTTGAAACAAAGAGTGCTTTTAAACCGGATACTTCTGTGTTCAAGCCAGTATCTTGCTTCACTGAACATCTATTTTAATACATAAGCGGCTACATTTGCTAGCAAGACATCCTGTTGACACCTATTCAGTCCTGCCCTACTTTGGCATGACAGTCCTGTGCCTTCTGCAGGGTTCAAGTGAGTGCTCAGATACATTCAAAGGATTACAATGCGATGCATTTGAGGGCATGAGGCAAAAGCTTTGTTTCCCAGAACAACATCTGAAGGGCAGCATCCCCTGGAGGACGTCGCAAACAAAGTTACCCTGGAGACAGTCTCTGAGGAACAGTGACAATTCTCCACAGAGAAGATGATCTGCTGGGTTGGTATTTTAAGTGGGGGGATGGGTGGTGAGTTTCTCCGCTCCTTGTTTGGGAAGCGGGAAGGGAAATGAAGGTGAGGGAAGGAAAAATAATGTTAGGAACTTATTTCAGGATCTTTATAATAAGAAAAGCACATCACTCCCTCTACTATAGAATAGCATCATTTTACTGTCAGGAAGTAAATAGCTTTCTCAGTTTCTTGGCATGATTTTCTCTTAGACTTTGCTTTCAGCCCTGCAATCTAAGAAATGCAGAACTCGATCAACCCCTGCATTTATGGACTTCATTTGCCGAGCCTGGCACCTCCGTTCTTCAGACAAGGAGCTCAATCAGGAGAAAGCACCACACACACGAAGCCATGAGAACTCACCAGAGGCATCACAGCAGACTCAGAGTCAAAACCGATTTTTTTCTTTTTTATATTGTCAAAGCCAGGTATTCTGCTTTATGAACATACATTCACCCAGGTTTACCCAGGAAAAATACCTTTCATTAATATTATTTTTCAGCTCTACTTAGCTCTTTCCCACAGCTTTAACTACTGTTTCTGTTGCTTTCTAGGTAGTATATCTGGTTACTATCCATCTTATATGTGTATTTGGCTTCACACATAATGCTCTAGAGGTGTAAGCATTATTACTACATAGCCACCAATAAATGTATCTATAAAAACTAAGGAACATTTGACAGCTCTGCAGTTACCACTTCCATAAGATACTCAGATTGCCTGTGCAAACTACCAAAAATAAAAATTATAAATAAATAAATAAAACATAAAAATCACACATTGCAGTGAAACATATTAAAATGAACTTGGCCCCTAAACTGGTTGTGAGCCTAACTCTCAGAGAGGTTCACGGCTCACTTTGACTTCTGAGCTTATCCTTTTTAACTCACTGCATTTTCGTGAGTGCTAGAGAGACTGATCTCATCTCCTTGTATCAACTCTTCTGTGCCCTAAGCTTCTCACCATAATAGCGTTCCAGAGTGATATTGGATACACTAGCCCTCCTCAAAAGTTATTCTTGATTGCATTTTGCCAACTGGCCAACAAGGGATAATGAAATTCAACATGTAAGCACTCCCCCAAGAGCTGGAGAATTTCACATCTGTCATATATTTACTATCCAAAAAGAAAGGCACTGTATTTGTGCAAGGGCTAGGGCTCTGAGAAACAGTGCTGTCACCAGATGTTCCACAGCTGAGAGTCTGCACAGCCTCAAGATGTGAGGCTAATCAGTGCAAGCCCTAAATAATTAAGTTACTATGCTTTGCAAGAACTGCTGGCTGTTTAGAGGAGAAAGACCACAATTCAACATCCCAGTGAGAGAAAGGCAGAAAGAGCTCATATATTATATAGGTGAATGGGGGACAGCCAGCATTACCAGGGCAGAATGCACAGGACCAAGTGGGAATCCACATCAAGCCAGACATCAAAATACAGCAGTCCCACCTTCTGGGGCCTGCTAGGAAGATTTTGGCACCAGTGCCACAAATCACAGCAGAAAGCAAATAGTCTAAGCCATTTGAGTTTCTCCTAAACAGCATTCCCAAGCCTGTTTTTAATTAAGTTCCCCAAGGACAGAGGCTACAGGTTCATCCATTTTGTGCCTCATCTCCTCCATCTTATTGTCTTCCACCTCTTTAATCTCAGGCTCCTGTGAATTCAGGTGTGCAATAGGAAACAAGGACTGTAGCTGCCAGGACGCAAGGACGTGCTTGCAGTGCCTCGCAATGACTGCTCTGTGGCTGGAGAGGTGGCAGTGCTAAAGACACAGTGAAACACCTTCTTACAAATAAGAGCTCTCAAAATTTAGGCCTGGACTTGTTTTGTGATAAAGATAAGCAAGTTGGGTTTTTTTTTGAAATTATTTTTTATGGCTGTCTGATACTGTAACACATGAATTCCAAGCACTTTTGTGACCAGGGCTCAGAAACTCTAAGGTGTCTGCTGGTGATAGGAATTCATTATGTATTTGACCAAGAGGCCTTTTTTTCCCCCAATCAAATTAAGGAAAACAACTAAACATAATTAGATGTTTTAGTCCTCAGAATTCCCCCAGAGCATTATCTAATCGTAAGATTTTTAACTGCACATGACTATAAGATTACAAATTGTGATGACAGGCTGGATTTCAAGTCACGACAAAGACATGAAGGCATGTCAAATATCCCTTCCATTACTCCAAGGTTAGACAGACCAGCTCTCTATGGGTTTATTTATACATAAAGTACGAAAATTACATTTAAAGCATATATATACACTCATATGTATATAAACACACACAGAGAAATAAAATCAAGATTTTCCTACAACTCTCACAAGTAGGCATTCTTCCTTGAAAACACGCTACCAATTACATATACATAGAATTGAGCAGTGATGCTGGCAAAATACTGTTTGAGGTGATAAAACAGGACTTGGCCATGAGTCTGTCTTCCAGAGTGGAGGACTAAAGGGGATAGCTGCTCCCAGGAACACCTACCAGCCCCGGTGCCGACTGCCCTGCTCCAGCAGAGGAGCAGACACATTAGAGGGAGGGAGAGGCTGCCTCTGGAAAAATGCACAGCAAGCAGCAGTTGGCAGGGTGAGTACCAGACCCTGGCTTTGTGGAGCACCACTGTGGTTTTCCCTGCCTGCAGAGACACTGCCACATGGGCTTGCTCATCCACACCCTTGACTGGAAAGGCGCTAAGCTCCCAGCTCCTCTCCAACCTGCTGCCACAAGTAGCACAGCCAGCCACACTGCCTTGCTCCTAAGCCAACAGGCACATCTCCCCCTCCACCCCGCTGCACAGAGAAGTGCTACACGAGACTGACATACCAAAGTCAGTTTCCTTTTTGTCATCTGCTCCCCTGATACTAAATCAGCCCTTACTGCAGCCTCCAGCATCGCAGTAATAGAAACAAGACGCTGTGAATTAAAAGTTGGAGACAGATCTTCAGCAACAGGAGGTGCAGAGGGGGGAAAAAAAATAAAACAAATTTTCACTTAAATCAGCAGCACTGATGGACTTCTAATTGTTCCTAGAAGAGCTTGAAGGGGATCAGTCTACTGAGAGATTAAGGACCAAGCACAATGCTGTAACTCTGAGGGCAGGGGAGCAGCCCACAATCTAGTGAATTCACTGAAAGCACTAAAATTTGAGAGATTATCCCAGGGTAACCTTCTCCTCCATGTTACACTCCAGCTTTCCCCAAAGTAACCCCTCTGGGCTGAGCAAACCAGATTCAAAGTGCATTTACACAGAATCACTGACTTGCCATGAGACTTGGATCAGACCTCAAAAACTCAGTATTAAAATGCTATATTTATTTATGGCTCCACATTCTGGATATTTAAGAACAGGTGACAATTCAACTGAGCTTCTAAAATCCATCAGACATATCAGTTTCCACAGATTATGGTATAGGAGGGAGTGACAATAACTAAATTACTTCTTTCTAGTCCTTACCTCTTCCTCTGCCCATTCTAATGCACAGACTGCCTTGAGAAGGATTTTTAGCACCCATGAGTCTTACAGGAAACAAACTTACACCTCAGGATGCGTAACAAGGCACCCAAGACTATCAGGCACTGCAGAAAGCAGCCCAACACAGCAAAGCACCAGGGAACATAGAAAAGCAGATGCTGCTCTGATTATAATTCGTTGAGTTTATGGGATGCATTCAGTACTGCACTGTAACTAAAAACCCACCAGCCCAGGCCCACGCTTGCTACAATGGGCAGATTGCAGCATCTGTGTGGTGTTGGCTAAAAACCCATTGCACATCCCACAGCTTGGAACAGACTCACGACAGAATAGGGATCATCCTGCCAGGCACTGGGAGGGATATTCCAGGGAGGCTGCCCAGCACAAAACTGTTTGATGAAGTCGGGGAAATTCAAAGTGAGGAAAATCTTCTGAAGTCTCTGACATGTTTTTAATTTTTTCCCATACCACAGCATCTTTCCCAGATGAGTTGCTCATTGAGCAGCAGGAAATGTCTTCCAAATTCAAACAAAACCACATTACCAAACATAGCCAATTCAAAAAAAATCATGATCAATAAAGGAAACAACTGAACAACAGTGAATATGCCATGCGGTAATAAACATCAGATGGCTCTAAGATTCATTTAACATGAGTGGAGTTGATAAAATGGATGTTAGCGATATCTTCTGGGGAATCAGCAGTTTCATTTGCAATAAAGAGCTTCTTCTTGACGTTTTTGCTGGGCAAAGGGTGCTCTCCCTAACAGGAAAACAGCAGGTCTGCCCAGATCTTGTGGGAGCAGGTTAGCAGCAACTGAGGAGGAGGTGCAAGAACAAAGGTGGCTATAATTTATTCCCTCACTGTCATTCTTTTCTCATTTTAGCTTAGAGTACTACAAAATGCCCAGCTTAAATGTATGAGAGAACTAGGGCCAGAAAACTCTCAGAAGTAACTTTTTTTCTATCCAACTCCAATGGCTGAAGCTTAGCTGAAGTTATTAGAAAAAGAAAACAGAAATGACAACACATTTGTGGGCATATTCACATGCAGAAAAGAGGTGTTACAGCTGCACGTGAAGGATGGGCATAGGAAGCTTTTGCACTTACAAAACTTGGCCATGGCTTCCCACCTGCAACTGAAGGAAAGAATGTCTCTGCCCCAACATTACGCAGCTGCTTTGTCTGTGAAGATGTCCTTTGGTCCTGCACTTCTCCATAAACTGGAGGAATGGATGCACAGCCTCACCCACCAAACCCCTTTATTCAGCCCAGAACAGCAGGATTTCTCAAGCTCCTGGCAGCTTCCTGTCCATCTTCACCACAAAAAAAAGCTTTATCTGGAAGTTTAGCACTCACGAAGTAGACAGGAATCAGCAATTAGCCAAATTAAGGTAATCATGCAATAGGCGAAAACAAATAGGGAAAGGGTGGGCAGTTATCTCCCTTATTCATGAGGATAAGGAAAGGGAAGCTGCTCTTTCTTTACTGCACCAGCCTCATTCGACCTCAGCTTGCCCCAAAAAACAGCCCTTTTGGAATATCTCGCATGTCCTGGAAGACACAGGACAAGGTGTCTTCTCATGTGTAGAAAGCTTCAGATGTGAAAATGCTCCTGGGTCTCCACGGTACCTCTGGGTATTGGCTAAGGGATGCCTGTACCCACTAATACCTGTATGAGTCAGCCTTGACTCACTACATTTTTCAGTCCTGGTTGCTTAGGATTATTAACTCCAAAAGGATGTATAGAGAGATCATTCTCATGCTTAATTGGAAAAGTCAGGCAAGCTTTTTTGCTTATTTTTTTGTTTTGGTTTGGTTTTTTGCTTTGGTTTTTTTAAGTATTTACATCTAATGCCAAACCACAGTAATTGCATCACTTACATGGAAAATTACTGTGGTTTTTTCATTTGGATGTTATTCTTAATACGCATATATCCATCAGAAGTGAAACAGCTTTGGCCCCATCAATATCCTGATGAGCTGTAAGTTGCTGAGAACATGAGTAAAATTTATTCAGAGAGTAACTTCCTTGAAAGTACCCATTTTTAATAGCGATCTCTCATTTATTCTGTGCTTAGCTATGACAAGGACTAGTGAGGTATAGGGCTATCTAACAGTACTTGCTAGCCAGGGACTACTACAGAAGAGACAGACCTGGATCAGCATGGTTGGATAAACTCAATATCCTCCTGAATCCCAAGAGAAAGGCCAGGCAATACCCCAGAGATTCTGTCATCTCAAGCACATGGCTGCTCTTCATTCATTTCTTTAAAAACAATTCATTGTGAAGAAGGTTTTAGCCTGGTAACCTTTAAGCATCCTTAGCTACATGAGCTTTGACTTTTGTCTTCAATTAAAAAAAAAAAAAAAAGCTAAACATATGTGGAAAGACAAAGGAAAATAGAAATTGAGAAAGACTTTTAAGGCATTCATGGACCCCTTGTTTTTGCTCTCCAGTACCACCCAAGCCCACTTCCAGGTTGGCTTATTTTTACCCAACGCATCAGCTTGATCCCTCTGATGCTCTTCCAAACTGCTGCCACCAAACCACCTTGTCTATTTGCTTAGTACTTGCTGGGACCAAACCCAACTGCACCAGCCATTACATTTGTATAGCCTGAACTGAGAGAAGACTGGCTGCAAGCTAAGGTTTCCAGATCAAATCAAGACTAGGTCAGGAACAAAGAACCTAATCACCCTACTTAGCAACTGCCTGGCAGCTGATACAAAATGAATAGTTAGAGTTAGGTCAGCTTTTTCGACAGCAGATGTCTGCACCACAACACCTATTCATTACCTAGGGTTAATAACTACACAAATATAATTTTTCAGGATTTAACAAAACTCCTCATTGCACAAAGCTATTTACACCTCTTTGTGAGGAGCTCAGCACTGCACTTTTCAGTTCTGTTTTTTAAAAAGTGACTTTTCGTAAAGAAGTTCACTAATAAAAACATTTTTACAATCACAGTAAAATATAATAGGAATTAAATTATGGCACAATAATTCACACTTGACTGCACAGAGGCCATTTGGCCTTCATCTTTGTGTCTGAATGTGCTGGGTGGGAATTACTACACTGTAATTCACGTGCTGTCACATCTTATGGCTTGGCTAACACTTGAAAAAATCAGAGCGCAGAGCCGCTCACTAGAGATCAGAAATCAGTCTTGTCAGGAAACGGTTACAAATGACAAAAGCATCAGATATTGCACGTTTGAAAGGTAACACATCTTACCCCCTCCTGCTGCTGTGAGAGCAAGGACATTTTCTGTTGCTGCACTTCAGAAAGAAACCCACATGCCCTGCTGCTGTACACCAATATGTGTGAAAAACCAAATGTTTAGGATGGCAAGGGACTAAAGATCATCCCGTTCCATGCCCTCTGCCATGGACAGCAACATATCCCACTAGACCAGGTTGCTCAGAGACCCACTCAACCTGGTCTTCAACACTCCATGGATGGGGCATCCACAGCTTCTCTGGGCATCCTGTGTGCCAGGGCCTCACCACACTCACAGTGAAGACTCTTCCTAACATCTAATCTAAACCTACCCTCTTCTAATTTAAAGCCATCACCCCTCGTGCCTTCGCTACAGGCCCTTGTACAAAGTCTCTCTGCAGCTTCCTTGTCGCTCCCCTTTAGGTTCTAGGAGGCTGCTATACCACTTGGTGTCAATGAAAAACTTGCTGAGGATGCACTTGCTCCCTTTGTCCGTGCCACTGATGAAGACATTAAATAGCCCTAGTCCTGATATGGACCCCTGAGGATAAAAGGTCTCGTTTCCTCCCTACAGCAGGAATATTCTATGAGCAGACACGCTTGCCAAAAACTGAAGAAAAAAGCCCACATTATCAGAAAACCCCCTTAAAATCTCCCTCCTTATTTAATGTGAAATTTAGACATGAGAGAAGTGGGTCCGCACACAGACCTCTGCACTGCACAATGGCTAAAACAAGAATTAAACAGTGGATAGTCTTAGCAAGCTTGAATTTCACCCTCTATCAGCTTATAGATTGATCTGTCATCAGATGAGGAACTTAATACTCTCAATTTTAGCATAATGCTGCTAATGAAAGCGCTGTAGTATATACAGAGAACAGCCACCCCCTTTTATCAGGAAAAGCCTTCCTCAATCACTTGTTCCACTATGGAAAAGGTGGCACGGCTGCAGGTAATACAAATTGCCAAGAATAGCAAACATTATAAATATTTCAAGGATGATTAATCTTTAAAATACTGAAGTTAGGCAGAAGCCTGGAAGTCAACTTGGCTATTTCACAACTAATAAAACATGTATCTTGTATTTCATTGTGACTATATAAAGAGTATTGTAGTAAAAGGCAATTATCCACCATTCACTAGCTAACATAACACTTGTACAAGTATAAAAGAAACACAGTATGTATTTTAAGCAGTGACAGTATTTTCACTCTATTAAAATAGTCGCAAGGCAAATGTTCAGCTCACATTAAACAGCACTCTGTCACTGAAGACCAGCCTGCTAGCATCATATATTCCCCCAAGATAGATAATGCTGCTTGCTTTAACAGAATCATTGTCACCAGGCAACTACCAGTGCTGTTCAGTAATAAATATTTCCACTGTTCCCACAGAAACTGGCTCGGCATCTGGACCTGCTAATGCCTAGAGAGATCAGCCTGACCTTGGAGTGCCATCTTTTCACAAGGATGCAGCCCTCGCCACGGCTGTCTCCCAGAAGCATTGCAAAGACGGAGCAGAAGCTCAGAGGGCAGGAACAGGACAGCAGACGAGGCTCTGTTCCTCGCAGCTGCAATGACTTGAAAGGACTTCAAATTTCATTTTCTACTCTGCGAATGATAAATTAGTTCAGCCCCATCTCGAACTAATTCTCATATGGAGAGACAAGATGGCATCTGTCCCTAAATGCAGGAAGGTCACTTTACAGCTACGCCACAAGACTGCATAAATAACTTCTTGGAGGCAACCAGTTTTTTTGAAGTTTAGAACTGGGCCAGCAGCATCTGTAGTCCTGCCAGTTTGGTGCTGTCAAGTATCAGCGTTAGGCCTTAAGCTTCATAACAATACCAGGCTCCAGGACTTGACAGGCTTTGTCTGAACTACAACCTCTTTCAGCTTAAACTTAGCTCTAATCTGCAAAGTTATTTGAGAAACTTTGCTGCACTTGCAACTTCCCCTGGGATCAGATAACTTTTGCCTAGCCTGTCCTAGCTCCAATGTCAGATTGTCCTGGGTTTGGCTGGGATAGAGTTCATTTTTTTCTTAGTAGTTGGTACAGTGCTGTGTTTCGGATTCTGTATAAAAATACAGAATGATCTTCATATACGGGGCTGGAGGGAAGCAAGCAAGCATCTGCATGGTGCTTAGTTGCTTAAGCCATGACACATATACCTACCGTTTATCCTGTAATTTCAGCCAGGTTTTGGTTACATTATTGTTAAACTTGCTCTGACTTCAGTTTTGCTTAGTTTTTGCCAAATGTGTGGTTCTAACCCAAAAATCACATTGCATATCAAGGAAAATATTAAGAAGTTTAAGCAAATCACAGGAATAACTAACCCACCCCATGGATCATGAGGAGGGAACAGTGTGCAACCAATTAGTAGAGGGTTAAAACATATGCAAAATAACCCTAAGCAGCTGCAAGACCAGGAGGAACCAAACCCCACAACTTTGCCCAAGCAGGATCCAGGATACTGACAGCTCACTCTCATGTCACAAGTGCAAGGTGAGAGTGTAGCAACAGAAGAAACAGGTAGATAGCAACACCTGTTGATTTTTATTGCATTTGTAACAATCTCCAACAGAAACCGGGCAATTTGTATTATTGCTTAATCGGAAAAATAAGTGGTTGTCCCTTTTCGGATTATTAAAAGAAGCAGAGTGACAACAATCAGCTCATTCTTTGTTGCTCATCATATAATTAGACACATAGTACAATCCTTAAAAAATAATTTTCGAATAAATAACAATGAACCAATCTGATGGCATGATAAAGATCTTTGCATACGAAAGGCCTTCAGTTCTCTTCTAGTGCCTAAAATAAGCTACTTGTTTGGAGACGTGCAAAATTTCTCCCCACAGCGAACATTGTGGTATCCTTCCTATCCTGCTCCTAACAGCATGCAGCTCTGAATCCCTTTATTTCTATTATTATTTTTGTCCAGCAGTCTGGAAGTCTTGAATCTCTGAGCCACACACAAGCACGACAGCAATGTGGCAGAGCAGGTGTACATCTCTCCAGGCTTGCAAACTGAGCTGCTGCCTGTCATGCCCATCTCATTTCAAGTGAACTTTTGACAGCGTTCATTTGTGGGTGAAGAGAAATCTGCTTTGTTTGGGGTCAAGGGGAGGAAGGCTGAGGAAGAGAACAGCTGCTCATTCCAGAAAATGCCTCTTGGAAATCCACCTGCTACAGGGAAGGAGGATCAGTTTGCTCAGGTGTACATATGGGGGAACACAAACCAAGGAGAACTCTTATGGGGTCCAGACCTTCAGATGCTTTGGGAAAAGCTTCCAAAGAGGGGCAAAAAGAAGGCAGGGGTGAAAAAGTCCTTTCCTTAGCAGAGCCCTTGCAAAAGATGAAAAAGGCTTTGCTTTTATTGTTATTGCTGATGGTTTTATTTTATTCCTTGGTATTATTTCAGTCTATCTTGTGTAATTCTCTGATTTTGTATAACAGGTTTAGTTTTAGGCAACAAATGGATTTACAGGCTTTGCTGTAGCTTAAGAGAAGGGACAGCTTTTGGGGGGCTTCTACACTGCTTCAGGTTGTGCCCTAAGTTGTAAGCTCATTTCCATTCAAGTCAAGGGTAACAGTAAAGAAAGCAGCCACTACACAGATCTGCTATTATCTTAATTATTTCACATGGCTTAATTTTTTGGTGAGCTATGATTCAAAGCAGTCTGAGCAAAACTAGACAGTGCTGTGCCTACAGAGTTTGGATACAGCAGATTAACATCATCACTGAGGAAATGCAAGGTCTCATGACTTTTTCCCCTTTTATGATTTCTACAGCTTATCAACAAGATGACATTGTACCAGGGCAGTATTCTGGAAGATTACTTTTCATCTTGCAGATCACTGAAGTATACACCCTTTGACTCCACACCTGTCATCACAGCCCAAGACACACAATCCACTCCAAGAGATGAAATCGCTGAAACAAAAAAACCCAAGCCCCCTCAAAAAAACCCCAAAACATCAAAACACCACAACCTCTCCAATTTATGAGATCACTAGTCTAAGAAATCTGTCTATAATGCAGCTACCACTACGGATGAAGAGGCTGTGTCAGGGAACTCAAAAAGGGAATGAGATACAGCAAGGTCAGCATGAAAAAGTAGTTCATATCATCTCCAGCAATCACTGCAGGACAGGAGTCATTCCAGATCATGAAAAAGGAACTCAAATGCTTGAGTCCTGCTAAACATAAATTATGAATGCTTTCTGCAGCTTTCATGCAGTGAAAAGGGATTACTGAAGAGGAAAATTTAAAAAAAAATTAAAAAGCAGGGCTTAACTGGGCTATTTTTATGTGGAAGGTGAGGTTGTGGCATGAGTTTAAACAACATGCCAAAGTTCTGAGATGGAAGCTCCATCCTGTCCTTTGGCTCTGACCAAAGGTGTTCTCTCTCCACTGTTCAAAGACGGCTATTGCACTTTCACTGGCATCTAATCAGATAACGTGGGTGTTGGTTAGATGTGTGATGGTCAGATTTACCACCAGTGACTGCCACAACCACCACAGCAAACACCCTGCACATTTAGTCTGGAGAGCAGCGTAAAGGATAGAAATACTTCCAGGCACAGTTCCTGCATCTCTGGCATTTGCTCATCCTGTGGCATAATACGATTCCTAGGGTACTTGTGACATTTTCATTTACTAGGACTATCAGGCAGGACTTTCCAGCTACAGTGGCACTGAGAATCTAAAACAGAACTGCCAGAGGCATATTTAAACTATTAATTGCTTTAACTGTTATTACTACTTAATTATAAAGATTTACAAAACATTTAGCATTTAACTTTCCTGGAGAGGGCTGGAGAGCACCTTTCTGAATAGCTTTTTCATTCCACCCTAATTGGTCAACTCAGTTTAAATACTCATTCTAATTTTTGAATCAGTGAGGAAGAGCCTTGCTTGAAGAACAATAGTACAGATAGCCTTTGTCCCCAAATGTGTTATATAAGAAGATAGGTTGTGCTCTATAGATATATTCAGCCAATTACATTTATTTTATTCATCATCTTTCCTGTGAAATTTTGCTCCAGTGTCTTAGCTCATACACAGAGGATCAGTTGGTAAAGCTCAAAAAGCCTGTTGAATATTTTAAAAGCAGGGGCCCACAGCTTACATATAGGGAGTCATGTCATTTACAAGCATGCCTCCACTGGCCTGTAATTAAAATGAGATCCTTGGTAGAGTTCACCTTCCATTTAAGATTCAGAAAAATCAGGCAGCCAGATTTTCCAAAGCTCAGCCCTGTGCATTTAGTAACTATCACTGCTAATAGGAGCTCCTGAACCCTTCAGCACTTGTGAAACCTGGCAGCTTACTTCTAGAGCCTGCACTTGGGTTTCTCACATCAGAAGAACCCAACAGGCCTCAAAACCTTATTTCAAAGAATTACATGTGTCACATTTCACTTAAGAGTTTCCTGGCTAATAAAAGAGATCAACTTTTTCTGCTACAGCTCTGTACTGGGTTTGCATGGCCAGGTTTTGGAGGGGGGGGGGGCTGGTTACAGGGTCAGCTTCTGTGAGAAGCTGCTTGAAGCTTCCCCTGTGTCTGACACAGCCAATGCCAGCTGGCTCCAGGACAGACCCATCACTGGCCAAGGCTGAGTCCATCAGTGACTGTGGTAGCACCTTTGGGATAACATATCTAAGAACAGGGACAAAGCTGCTGCTTTGTGAGAGGAACAGCTCTGCAGACCACAAGCTCAGTGAAGAAAGAGGGGCAGGAGGTGCTCCAAATGCCAGAGCTGAGGTTTCCCTGCAGCCCATGGAGGTGAAGCAGCTGTGCCTCTGCAGCCCATGAAGGTTCACGGGGATGCAGAGATCCACCTGCAGCCTGTGGAGGAGGCTGTGACCCCATGCAGAGCCCACACTGGACCTTGATATGGCTCTGAGGAGAGAGAGGAGCCCACACTGGAGTAGGTTTGCTGACTGGCAGGACATGTGACCCCATGGGAGGAATCCACGCTGGAGCAGGGGAAGAACGTGAGGGGCCCTCCCTCTGAGGAGGAAGGAGCAGTAGAAACAAGATGTGGTGAACTGAACACAACTCCCATTCCCTGTGCCCCTGTACTGCCATAGGGGAGGAGGTAAAGACAATTGGGAATAAGTACACTTGAAGAAGAAGGGAGGCAGGGGGGAAGGTGTTTTTATGATTTGCCTTTATTTCTCATTACCTTGCTCTGATTTGATTGGCAATAAATCCATTTTTCCTCAAGAACAAGGAAGAAAAAGTCTGTCTAATGTAACAGCTCAACTCATAAAAAGAAACCTTTACATGTCACCAGAGTTCTTTGTCTCAGTAGTTAAGTCATAATGTAACCTGGGAATTTCAAAGATCTGAGGTGCAAGCAGGGAGAGAAATCAACAGTCCTGTAAAAAACCCCACACCATTAGGAAAAGACAGACAAAATCCTTGCTATTTTCTCTTCTCTTCCCTTCCCACAGGCAAATTTACACCACCTCTCACTCACCATGGGCAAACGGTGTTAAGAGCATTGTGAAGAACAGCAGCTGTGATGACCACATGACTGTGAAGGAGAGCTTGAAAGTATCCCAGCAAACAAGGGTTCAAACAAAAAGGTGAGCGTCCTCCTGCACTTGCTTCCAACACTTCAACTGTTGTTGGCCTTCAATTCACATCCAAAAAGGGGAAAAAAACCCAATCAAAATAATAATAATAATAAAAAATATCCCACAGCCAGTATCCAGAGTCTGAGACCTAGAAATGAGAAAGGAAAAAAAACTGCAGTTAGTAAAACAGTAAGATAGGTGTTTTCAATCAAGTCTTGCTGTGTTTCTTTCCTGCCAGCAGCTGTAAAGGCAAATGTGTCTTCCCCACTCCCTGGCCCTTCAGATGCATGCACATTCCTACACAAAAGAAGAATTAAAACTTATGCCTGTGCAGAGAACCAGTTACCAACTGGTGGATAACCAATGCTCTGCTTCCAATCTCACAAGAGGGCTCCAGACAGCAGTTTTGAACAAAAAAAGCTAAGACCTTTCCCTCCCTTTTGCATTTCTGTCATGCCTCCACTGTGGATGCTAACGGCAAGATACCAGGCCAGGCAGTGGGATTAGTAACATAGCTGGGGAGTATTTCCACTGATGATATGCCAAAAAGCCTCTCTTTGTTTGAGGCAACCTGTATGGCTTTTAATCACTGACTCTGGACCAGGCTTTGAACCCAAATAAAGCCCAAAGTCACCCTCATCCTATAACCAGCTACTTTCTATCACTGCCAGCGACTCACTGCTTGTTGAGCTCTGCAGTTATTCATTGTGGAATTAAAAATAATGGTCTTGTCCATCCCGTGCGCTTACAGCAAAGCGCGGGGAAATCTGAACCCATGCTTGAATAGAAACATTCTCTCATTTAACTGGAGAACGTATTCCAGCTTTCCATCATTTTAATCTCTCCAGAAGGGGCTAGATGGCCCCAGTGACTCAAATTTGGCAGGAAAAAAACAAGTATACAGAGTTAAACCACGGCAGCAGTTTGAAACTTAGTTCCCCACTGACTCTGAAATGATGAGGAAATATGAGGAATTGAAAAGTACTTTACATATCTGTTTTGAACTCCTTAGACTCTGCAGTCTTCACAGTACTGGTCTAATTAAAAATCTCTCCAAAAATCTCTGATCAACAGAAGTTATTCTTCTCTGAGCACAGAAGCTGTTTTTGCCAACTTTTGTTCTTACCCAAAACCGAGTCTGAGCCAAAAAGCTGTATGAAAAAACTGTGCTGCATGCCATTGTGATGTGGGTATATTTCTGAAAGTCTGGCATGACAAAGTGGCCTTTGTTTTGCTTCCTATCTTTACTGATCAACTAAATAAAACCCCGCATTGTTCAGAACCACAGTCTATAAAGAAGCTGCATTTTTTTTTAATAAATATATCTTGCACTGCCAAGATTTTATTCTCTCACTTGACTCTCCTCCCCAGTCTGTCCCTGCAATTTGTTCACTCAAATGTAGCATTTAGTTTCCATAGTTTTTTCTCATCTCTGTAAGTGGGGTTTCTAAAAAATCCGAGGTCAATCTGCAGTCAAGTGGCTTCTTTATGGACATCCTTGAAATTAAAACTTTGCTTGAGCTGGGACTAATCAAAATAGTCATTGATAATATTAAGTCAGTTTTTCAAATGGGAAAGAGCCTCATGAATATTTTAAATTGTACATTCTAAACAGTGATCAAGTTTTCCATTTATATTTTAGTAGGCTACAAGTACACATCAAACTACAGCACTGCCATTATTTATGCATGGCTTTTCTATAGCATCCTCTGTAAAGTTTTAAAAGTGAGAAGCTTTTTGTGCTACAAAATTTGAAAAGGCATACAGAGATGGGTGAAAGCTATCCAAGCACAGGTACACTTCCCTGAAGCAAAAGCTCAGTCAGGCAGTAAAGGAGCGAAGGTTTGTTTTTGATTTTTATTTGTTTAAACTGAATCAGTTCTGAATAATCTAAGCCTGTTAGAAAGAGATAACACTATGGTACAGTAAAAGGGGTTTGGGTGCAAATTGAAGAAGCCACAAATTAATTAGGCTCCCTATCCCAGAGAAGAGATAATTGTAAGCAAAATACTTACACACTGCCCTTATTTTTTTTTTCCTGTCTATACATTCCTGCATGATAGGATTATAGGAATTTTTTTCTATTATCTCATGGGCTGAGGCTGAATGAGAGCAAAGGATTTGCATGCCCTCTGCGAAGTCCAAACACTAATTTTTGGAAACTAATGTCTTGGAACCACCAGAGCCACAAATAAACATTTTATCCTCCTGGAAAGTACATTTATTGAATCACAAAGCTCCTGTGCAAAAGAGACAACAGGACTAGCTCATCACTATGCACCATTTACTCCAGTTGTAAATCTGACCAAATATTCCCTGCCCTACCGTCCTTCCTGCCAGAGGAGAACACACCAGAGCCGTGGCCTGTCAGCTGGTGTCTGCACACCCTGGCTGGCACCACCTTGCCCTTAAACTTGCTTCTGCAAAGTCTTCAATCCCTTCAGCTTAAGCTCACACACAAATACTACCAAATACACAGTGTGACTGGAGACATGCCAGCTGTGTTTAACAACACAGGGCGCCACTAGATTAACCAAATACATTGGAATGCTGCAAAATTCTGGGTGGGTTTGTATTTCACGTAATCAAATAATCACAGTGTGTTTGTGAACTGGATATCTGCAGGGAAACAGCTACATAGGAAATGAGCGAATAACCCGTTTTCTTAATGGTCACTCAACCCCCGCAAGCAGCATTGTAAGACACAGAAAGAGGCCTGCAAAAAAAAATTCACTTCATCTTTGGATTACCTCCAGATAAAGCACAGCCAAAGAGAGAAACTAGAGAAAACAGTTCACTGTCTGTGAACTGTTCAGTGCAGAGTGCTACATTTATTGATGCAAGACAGGGATACACTATCACAGTGAAAAATTTAAGGGCTTGACTTAAGGGGTTTGGACTTCAACCACAAAGATGATGCAGCCTGCATTGATTTACGAGAAGGTTCTTCTGCTCACTGACCTTTATGCCCAAAGGGCTGCTCCTGACACCTTCACAGTCTGATCTGCTGCATCACCCAAACCAGAACTGCATGCTGGCAGTTCCCAAAAATCCAGCTCAAAGTGCTACTGACAGAATAGGAGAAAGCTAAATAAAGGAAACTAAGGCCTCGTAGTGAAGAGATGAGCAGTGAAGTATTCATCAAGGCGTTGCTCATAAAAGAGCATTATAGATACACTGACAAACTCAACATCTACCCAAGTCTGTTCTTCAGCAGTTGATGTCAAGCAGCACATGGAGCATTTTCTGCGCTCATCTGTCAACAGTCTACAGGGAGGGTGGAAAAGAAAAGGAAACCAGTTCATGTAGTGAGCGAACAGATAGGCTGAATTCAAAGTAGAACTCAGAGCAGCGCAAGCCAAACCTGTCAGAACTCCATTTAATTACTGCCTTCTTCCAGACACAGCATTTGCACCTGCACAAAGCTGTACACCGCCCTTCTCACATGGCAAAAGCTGCTTCGGGTAACCAGCATTTTCTAGGCACTTGGGGTACAGCCAGGGGAGGGGCAAGAGTATCTTACAAAGGGGCCCATTAGCAAAAGCCAGACAGAAATGCTGGGGTTTTCAGATCCAGTTTTACTTGCAGCTATTTTCTCCCCACCGCTGAAAATGTGCATCGTAGAACTAGCTTAAACAAATCAAGGATACAAGGATTGGTTTATATTTCTTAATAGAAAAGATTCCAGCACTTATTCTCCTCCTTTGGCAAAAGTCACCTACTAAGTAGAAAATAAGTGTGATGTTTCAAACAAATATTGATTAAAGTCAGTATTTATGAGGGGAAAAGTTGGGAAGTAATTAAACTCCTTGAAGCTGATGGTCCAAGCTGGAACCATGGGTGTAATTCCCCATTCTCAGCATCTGCTACTTGAGATAATTTATTTCAGGCAACATATTCAGAATTTTGCTAAGAGAGGGGAAGAGAAATAACCCCAGCAAGAAAAAATAAAACATGCAATCTCGGCAAAATTAAATTAACTGCAATTTAATGTTAGAAAATTTCTTTAAGCAAGAGAATGAGCTGTATTTCCACCCCCATTATGAATGGCTAAACTAAAGAATTGCTGCAATACATTTGGCCATAAGTTGTTTGCAAAATACATTTCATCCTTTTTTTTTTTTTTTTGCAACATTACTAAAAAAGAAAAGGTTTTGCTCCTCCAACCTCTTTCCACCTTTATCCTATTTCAAATCCCTTTCCCTGTAAGGTGGTCAGGATGTGGCTCCCTGGTCACTTTGTGGTGGCACCAACACAACCTGCCATGTAAAAGGTCGCACAGACATTACCAACTGTACAACACAGGGGGAGCAGGGCAGGAGCAGGCTGCACTCCTGGCATTTCCACACCCACTTTCACTCACAGCCACTCACTGAAGTTACTGCTACAGGGACATGGTCATTAACGGAGAGGTTTTTCCATGTGCATATCTTTAAGAAGTCAGGAACATGTTTCTAAGGCACACTGAATTATCTGTGAACTTTTATCTCTGTCTGCATTAAGCCCAGGAAAATGTTCATCCTGTACCACAAATACTTAGGAAGTCAGAGTTCTCACTGAGTTCAGGAAAAAACGCTTTTGTTTCTCAAAATCATGAGAGTCATCCATGGCTTTTAGCTCTTCATTTCAAGTTTTAAGTTGGCCAGATGTGAGGAAGCACTGTGAGAGAGCCAGTGAGCCTTCTTAGGGTGCCAGGACTCACCAGCTCATGGTTCAAACTGCTCACATCTACGTCCCTTCTGTACTGCAGACCCCGCCTCTGCTCTCACACCTCTGCTGGGGCTGTGAACTCTGAAGGAAACACCTCAACCCTCTCACCCAGTATGTGCAAAATGACATGGTATTTCTAAGTCACTTCTTCCAATAAAGATTTAAAATGAGCACTTGCACCTCTATTGCACTTTAATTGCCATTCCTATACATTAATATTCATTTCATCCATATGATTTGAAAACCAAAGACCATTCTGCCTGTTATTTCCTCCCTTATACCTGATGTAGCACTCTGTAGAGTAATTTTAAAAAACCTTAAAAACAAGCAACAATGACAACAAGGTCTAATAAGTTTGTATTTATCCTGGATTCTCCGATATCAGTGCAGTGCTACTTACGCTTCCCTGAGGGGAGTGGCCAGGGCAGCAAGGAGCCACTCTCAGCTCAAACCAAGCTCATCAACCACCTGTTTAGGCTATAATTCAAAGTGACAAAGAGCTCTTTAGATGTTCTGCGGGATTTGCTGCACAATAACTCTCAAGTGTTAACTGAGTTAATTCATTTTAGATTAATCAAGCCTTTGATAAAAGCACACCCGAATACAGACTGAATATAGTGGCTTTTTTTTTTTTTCCCTGTGTAGGTGAAATAGAGGCTTTTGTGCTGTTCCAGAGGTCAAAAGGGGAACTTGAGCTATCAGCTGCTTGTTGGTTTTCCCATTCAGTCCAGAATCAAAGCAATTTCAGCAGAAAATGATAATTATACTAATAGTGAAGCCATTCACACATCTTGTTACTACACATGGAAGGATGGAGGGAAGGAACAGACAGAGAAAAGTTAAGAGCCTTGAAAATACGGTCCAGAAGCTTAGAAAGAATGTACTGAATTGTACATCTGAATATCACAGCTACTGAACGTTCCAGACTTTCTTTAAGTGCCTGCTGGTTATCCTTGGCAATATACTTCATTACAGATTTAAGAGGAAAGTACACCATTCACAAGGTCCCTGCGTGTGTGCAAATATATGATAACACATGCAAAATTTCAAAAGGTGCAGAGTATCATGCGAGGATGTGGTAAAATATGCAAATGTTTGTATTGCATTATCACCCCAGATCAACGGGCTTTCTGAAAACTGATTACAAAAAACTTGGTACTCTCGCTGGTTAAGCACCACCTGCTAAAGCAGCTCACAGCTGGCAAGAAGCATGTCAGTCCCTCCACTCCAAACCCATCAGGGCAAAAAAAAGAACCCTGTAAGTCTTGGGAAAAGCTAGGCAGCAGCTCTTCAGACAAGCTGCACAGCACCATAAACTTCTGACCACCTGATCAGTCCTAGGTCATCATTGTATACAGCAATTATTACAACCATGTTCAGGAAAGTTTCAGGGAGGTGTTAAGATATTGCTCAAAAATTTATTATACCTACATAATACACCCATCTTTCTCAAATGCTTCCGTTTATAGCACATCTTTATAGAGGGAAAATAATGCATAGGCAAGCTCTCTTCACAGTATTGCCAACAGTTACGATTTCATTGCAAAACTCAATATGTGGCAGCTCCTTGCAATAATAAAAATTTCAGCTTTCTTTTCAAGTAAATTTCTCCTTGCAGAGAGAAACTGAAAAATAGGACCCAAATACAGCTCAGAGGCTCAGTAAACCGATGGTAAATAAACATAATTCAACATATTTGATTTGAAATTCACATGACTTGTAATCAAATCTCAGATTTTTTTTTTTCCTGTGAATGATGCAGGATGTTGAAAGTCTGGGTTTGACAATACTCTCGCAACGCTTATTTGCATTCCACAGAGCCTTTGGCAATTCTTCTGTGACAAATAAAACATGCGTGGTGCATGCACTGAAAATGCAGACAAGCTTATCACCAGGGTCAGCATAATTTTAATTTCCCTTTGCTACCACAAACTCAGCTTGTATTTTGAGGCATCACCTCTCCCACACATACTGGCCCCGTTTCTCCAAGTGCCTTACCATGGCTGTAATTGCGATGGCACAGATCCTGCACCAGCTCTTGCTTTAACGGGAGGAAGTGACAGCCTCCAAGGAGAAAATTAGCCAAAGGAAGTGACAGAAACTTCCATGACAGTTCAAATAGGGGAAGTGAAGTGTGATATTGGGACCAGAGGAGGAATACTCCTAAATGCTTCTGGATGCAGCCTTTAAAATATTTTTCAATATTCATTTGTCCTCCCTATCTCTGTCTCCTTCATATCACCTTTAATTTTCTTCCTTTCCTCTCCCTGGCAGGAAAGGACCTCTTTAACTTGCACTGCTCCAGACTGACCAGCAGCTGCAGAGCTATATAGAGATAGAGTTTAGTGACATTTACCTTCACTACAAGGATGGGATTTCTTGCTGGGGTGTGTAGGGGAACTCAGGCAAGAGCCATTTCTCCTTTGCCTGAATTCATAAGGAGGCAGCCCCAGAGCTCATATTAGTGGCCTCCTTTCCTCCATACATCAGCCAGGAACAGCTGTTTGCTCCCCAAAAGTAGCATTATGTCAGAGAAGTTTCTTACTTACAAAGATGATAGTGGACCCTGTGTGATTTGTGAGCCCTGAAATTGATGACAGGAGGAAAGGGCTGCCTTGTGTCCACCCTGGGGCACTCTCCTTTCACAGCCCGGTTGGCCCCACAGTTCTTTGGTTCTGAAGGTTAAAGAGCACAGTTAAAGACATCATCAGCTACAGAGAACTGAGCACTGCTGAGCTGAAGCACAAAGCCTGCCCCTTTGATGGCTTGTTTCATGGGAACCTGACAGATAGCAACACATGAACCCAAAACACCAGGATCAATGACTGCACTTCTCATAGGAAGCAGTACTTTTGACAATGCTGGGTTTCCTCAGCCTTTGACTCCAGCTCCAGTCACTACTTGCAAATATGACTACATGCAGTAATAAAACAGGGAAAAGGTACCACTTGACTGAGGAACTGCAAAGAAAACAGCAAGAAAGCTGTAATCTATTTCCTGTGTGTAAAATGTGCATCCAGTGCATTTTTATCCTGTCTTTGCTCAGTATTCTCTTCTCAAATGGATGGTAGCAGATATTACTTGTTTTGCTTTAAGAAAGGGTAACTTCCTTCAGTTTTTGTGCTGATTTGGAAGCTAAACAGGCAGTATAAGGAGGGATAATAGCTATTCCCATTGAAAATGTGCTGCTCTTGAAAGAGCAACAACAAGAAACCACCTTACACACAACTCTATGCATACATGCACAATATCAAGGGGAACTAAAATCGCTAGTGAATAAGATTAATGGCAAAAGCCATGTGAATAACACATTTTTAAAGGAGAGTTATCTAGGAAAAAGATAAGTTTAATTGTCTTTCAGATCTGTTATGATGTAATAAATGTCTATTAATGTTTAGCAGCAAATTGGCTTTTAATGATCATTGCTATTTTTAGCTGGTGGGTGACACGTAGCTTAAACATAAACCAGATTTATGTTTTACACACCAGGATGACTTTCTCAGATGACTCTCCTTGATTTAAACTCCTCACACCCCACAAGACATTTAATATAATTTTATTTCTAATAGCCCGTGAGCCAATAGGATTGTATTTGCTACTACTGATGTTTTCAATGAGAAATAAAATCAATGAGGTTTATGCTGAAGATAAGTGTAAGTGATTAGTTAAGTGCAAGTGGCTTGGAAAATATTAGGAGGGCTACATTATTCAAGCAAATTATTCAAATTAAAAAAGACTCTGGATTGAAGTAAAATCTATGAAAAACTCCTGACCTTGCTGTGTTGGAAAAAAAATCTTAGCTAGAATTTGTTTTTCTGGAAGTACCTAAAAAATGAGCATTAGTAAGTGAGAAATTTTGTCACATTTTTCAACACAAGCAGTCAACCTTAAACATTCATACCTACAAGAAAAAAGAAGAAAAAGAAAAATCTTTTTTTTTAGACCCAGAGACAAAGAGCAGCCCAGTAGGTTGCTAGGAGAAAAATAAACAGCACTTGATGTAGTATAAAAAGAGCGGGCAAGCGAGGCAAAGCCCTGCATACACTGACTGGGAAAGCAAGACAGGAACACAGAAGCAGCATTCTGAATCATACCAAAAAAAAAAAAAAAAAGGCAAGAGATATGCATACAGAAGAATAAAGGTTGCATCTAAATTTCTAGGTGTGGTATTCTCTAGTGAGCTGCACACACAGAAACAATAGCAAAAGCAATAGGCCAAATTACTGAACAAAAAGTATTTACAGTTCCCTAAAGCAAATGTCTGTGTAGTAATAACCAATAGCCTGTTTTTCCACATTTTACCATGTTAATGAATTCTGTTGCACATTAATCAAGAGTCGAACCTCTTTGATCTTTGGAGGGGAAAATAAAAAGAAAGAGATTTAATTATTGCACTCATTTTCTGCACAGATACTTTTTGTTATTACTTATATTCTGCTAACAAAGGTCACCATCTCACCAAAAGCCCAGTTATGAAAGGTCTTGGGCATTCTCACAGCAAAACACAGCTTTCTTCCTCCTTCCCCTTTCCTCCCTTATATGATCCAATCCCAACAAAGAATGGCAGGAAAACACTCTTTTGTAGAGAGAGAGGGGCTGGGGATTTCTATGTGTGCCCTTCAACTCTGAAATCAAGCTTCACCCAGTAAGTGGACCATTTCCAGCCGACTTTGATAACCAGTCATAAATACTCAACATCTCCTTAACCTCTGCAGAAGCAGCCCTTCAAAACTGCACCCAGTCCAATCTCTAAGGAAAATACCCCTCAAACACAAGCTGAAAGACTGCAACTTTTTTTGATCTCCTTCCTAATGAGGAGCATGGTATCACTACACACAACAGCGACTTCAAATCTGAAAGGGCCACTGCGTTACAGCTGAGAGTCAACACTTCTCCTGATACTACAAAGGAAACATTTTATACGAGAAGCTCTGGATAGATAAAATATTTATATAATACAGATCACACACACTCTCTTCTCTTCTGAAGTGAAACAAAGGCCAGATATTTCCAGCTGAAACTACAAGAGGGATCTTAACTAAACAGAACATTTAAACCTGGATGGAATTTCACCAGGGGCTTCCAGCTGAAACCTCTGCTCTCACATCCCAGCTCAACATCATCACAATGTATAATGGTAACCAGCTCTTCTCCAAAGTGACTAGCACCTTAACTCTTACAAAAGGTATTTTTAAAGGCCAAATACTTGCTTTTTGCAAAAGAAAAGCAAGTTTTGTAAAAAAAAAAATCTTACTCCAGTAAGCATGTGTGCTTTTTTAATGGGTACTATCAAGTTTTCAAACAGTAAAATACTTGGATGAGTGAAAGGCTAAAATTAATTAATTCCTTGAGTGCTTTCTAGCAGAAATTAATTGTGAGGACAATCAGGACAAACGTGCTTTTTAAGAGAACTGTCTTGGGCGCTGAGTAAGGAATGGGAGACACTTGTCCTCTTTTCACGCCTCATAGCTGAGGCTCAGTAGCAACCACCTAAACAGAAAACACACCTGTTGTGAAATTTGCCTATATAAGATGTGCCTGCCTCTGTAAGCCACAAGCACATTTCTTAATGACCTATTACATAGTAGCAACCACTGAGAGGTCCACCTGAGAGCAGACTTTACCCACGGAAGGTTATCTTAAGTCCCAGAAAATCATGCAGTGATTTTCTAACCAAATCTAACCCTGAAAATTCTTCAATGCCTTTCCCCCCCCCCCCCAATAAACTTGAGAGGAAACTTGGGAGTCCTACTTGACTCCCTCTGAAATGTTGGGATTTTAATTTATCTTTTAGCTACACTATTGTAGGACTAGAGCGACTGCATTCAATAACAATGCTGTCATTTGTATTTTGTCCAACTGAAGCAACAAACTTCTGTAACATATTACATTTTAAAGTATGCACTGAATTTAGAATAACCAAAAAAGGATTGTAAACATTTAACTCAGTCACAGGTATCCAGCAAAATCAAATACCATCAAATACAGTCAGACTGGCTGTACCACTAGAAACTCTGCAGTGAACTTAATTATTCCGCTTCCACTGTTTATAAGGAAACAACAAATAACCTTATTTCCTGTTATACCTGAGTTTAACAGCTGTAAAATTTGCAGTAACACTTTTATTTGTGGTATGCGAGTCCACTTCAGATTTTGCTCTTAATGTCTTCCTTCCTCCTAGAAAAAAAGTGAGATGTCTCAGTAGTCGAGGAGTAACACTTAATTGCAGGCGTCACATTCAATTCCAAAGAAGAAATTAAGCACCTCTGGCAAGTAGAAGGCAAGATAATTAATCTGATGTATAGGCCTGTCTCTTGTGATATTTTGCAGGGGACTCTGTAAATACCAAAATGTAGCTATGTTTGATAGGTAACATGAATTTGGGGGGAAGAGGGAGAATTCAGCTAACTCCTGAAATGTTCCCTATGAAAGAAAGACCCCATTTCTCATGCTTCTGCAGGAGAAGGTTTCAGAAGCACTTCTGTTCTAATGCTAGTTTATCTAAGGTCACTGGCAAAATCCTGCTGATGGCTGAAGGAAGATGTACAATCAAGAGAGAGCTTTTGAAAACATCTCCCTAAGCCTCATAAGCAGCAAGTAAAACCTTTGTTATTTAAGGTCATAGCTGGAAGTGAAACGGCAATGAAGTACTTTATTTGATTATCTGAAAGGCAATTCACTGTAAACAACAAACAACAACTCTTTACTACATCTTTACTTGGACTTATTTTACTGTAAGGGGACTAAGCACTGTGGTTTATAAAACAAGGGGATAAATGACAGAGACATCAACCCTAAATATTTTGCTAAAGAAATCACTCTTCTGTTCATTTTGCTCTCCCTATAAGGGAGATTCACAAGGGTAAAGCAGAAACACTGGGCTTCAAAAGTAACCAAAATTGGCAAATTGTGCAGAAAGATAGATAGTGTCATTGTTTAGCACTTGGCACCAGTGTGGATCTGAGCAAGCAAGAACACAGATTGCCTGTGATGGGAAAATCTATCAAATGTAAGAGAGCCAACTGATGGCTAAAAATCTAACATTAAGATCCTTTCATTCATTGCTTACCTTACATTTACATCAGTTTCATTCCCAAAGCAAAGGGACCCCCCAAAGAGGCAGTGTCTGAATTGAAAGAGAACTGTATTTCAGCTAAGAGCAAGATCATGACCTTCTGTTGATCCAAACTTACCATCAAGGAAAAAAGCTCACTATCTGAAATTACTTTTCCCCAAAGTAACATTTTTCCATTTGAGCTTTGCCTGTACTGTTACAGAAATATGGAGGGAACACCTGAGTGTGTTTTCTGACAGCAAGAAGGGGTAGGTTGCTCCCTGGCATCAGCGTCCCTTCTGAGCACGCAATCCAACACTGCCTTTGCCCAAAGCTCCCTTGCAGTGCAAACACAGCCAGCACAGTTCAGCGGTGCATCATACACAAGCCCGCAGACCAGGCCCCAGCCAGGGCTGTCTCATTATGGAAGAAAACAGAAATAGCATTCCTAACTTGGATGTGATCACCAGGAACAATTTAGCATCAAATGCTTCAGAATCTGCATGTAAAAAGCCAAAGCACTGCATGCCAGTAGATCTCAGGCTGTAGATAGCCTTAGGATGAGAGAGCAGGAGAGTCCAAATGGGACAGTTTGCCATCAGAAATTTATCAGAGTTCATGCACTATTTCTTCCTCCTACATTAGGAATTAAACCCACTGATGTGGGGCTCAGATTAGCAGAGTGAAGGCGGGGG